>LPNX010642434.1:778364-900239 GCA_001517045.1 Pseudotsuga menziesii
CAAGGTATCCATTTTATTTTATATATTTTTGAAAATGAAATAGCTTGGAGCATATATTTGTCACTCAATATGTTATTTATAGCATCGACAGCAGCAATCAAGCTCTCTACCAGTATTAACACTTAACATGCCCTTGCACATAGCTCGTTTAATAGATCCCAATTCAATCCATAGCCCAGTAAATCGTCATGCTGAGAATGCTTCCATCCACTTCCAAGGGGTCTTTGAAGCTCTTGACAAACCATCATTATCACTAATGTTGCAGATTTACCATATGTTCATCAAATATTGTCATCAGTTCAAACCCACCATCATGAGTTATAGTCGTGTATCTCAGGTAACAATGCCATTTCACCAGGTATATCATATACGGTATGAAGTTATGCCACAGATATCTCAGGGTATATGTTTTACTGTATGTGTTCCAAAAGTTTAGGTTGTCAATAACTCTTTACATTCTTCTTGCAACTGGACAGTGCATGGTGGGAGAATAAAGTGGTTGTTGCCTCACATGAAGAAATTAGAGCTTTTTATTTCCGGGATGCCATGTCAATGGGTACTTGTGTTTTTCATCTCACATGTCCACACTAACAACTGCCCTTATGAACAATAAGACCATCCACCACCAGTGGCAGTAACCGAGGGCTAGCCCAACAAATTTCCTATTATGGCCATGTATGGTCATGGACCATGGCCCATTGATTCCATGGATTTAGAATTGAATAAGTAGAAGACCCAAATCTCAATGGGAATGCTGGAAAGGATGTAGAATGAATTGAATGGACACAAAATGGATATGGAAAGCAATGAGCAAGGACAAAATTGAATCTGGATTGCACTGCACTTTAAGGTCTTTCCAAGTTCTATCATGAGATTCATCTCCCTTGTGAGATCCTCTTTAAAAATGGGTCCTAACTTCCTAAGAGATAAAGTAATGATCCAAGCATCCTAAAAAGTGGTATTTGGCTTCAGCATAAGGATATGGTAACATAGACTTGAAATTTTATCAGTGTGCCTATAGCCACCCTATTTTACTAAAAAGTATATAAATTTTTCCTATTAATATAACCATTGATTAAGGAAAAATAATACCACCATGTAAAAATTTGTGTTGTGTGCAAAGTTCAAACCATCTCAAGACCAAATATAGTTTTCTACACCTATATGAAGTAGAATGTGAAAGAAACAACCATTTTTCTGAAAGTAGGCAATACTAACTGTCCTTCCCATCATCAAAAATTTGTCAAGCCAATTAATTTTATCCAGTCATTCTATTGTGACAGTATGTCAACAAACAAGAGAAGGAAGGTCCAAACAGTAGCAATCCAATTTCAACCCGGAATAAATCCAAAGGAATAATCTCAATGTAAAGTTAATTCTTAATCATATTTGCTTTACCTGTAAAATTGAGGGCACTATAGTTCTCAAGCAGCATCATCTCCCCATGGATGGCAACAATGTCTCTGCGGATCTTCATTGTTTCTTCATTGAATTCATACTCTGAGGTGTATGTTCCATTTCGTCTGCTATTTTATTTCAGTCTTTCAATCCTTTCCTTAAGCTCCTGAAAAGGAACAAAAAACATTAAATTTCCATCGAAATTGTAGTTCAGATTAAAAAGTACAGAAATGCATAAACATACAAGTTACAACCTAACTGCATGTGGACTTAGGAACTAGTGCAAGACTGCAAGTTAAATAAAATCTTTAACACATTCTAGATTGTAAATGAATAAGGCAGATTCTTTAACCCTGAAGGGAAAATGGATGGTCACATATAAGAATATGGAACAGTATGGTACGACAAAAGTATATATCTGAAAAACTCCAATGGAGCCCCAATACACTAGTATACATCTCACAAACATGAAAAACATGCAAAATTTTCAAAATTTCAAAAAATCTTAAAAATATATATACACAACATTAAATATTTTAATCTATATAAAGTTAGAAACCATTCAAAAGAGAAACGTAAAGTGACAAGTTATGTTTCTAAGAAAGGAAATGATCCTGAGCAACAACACAGAGTTTCAAATGAGATTGTAAATAGGGCCCTAGAAAGTCCTGCCATATTTGCTGGTAATAGAGCATTTATAGGAGATTCGGAATGTTTTCCTTCAAAACCAGATAAAGTTGATGTTTGTAAGGAGGATCTCAGAGTTGTAAGCTGTGTCAGTGATAAGAAATATTCGTTGGAGCCCTCAAGTCAGAGTAAAGAAGATGGCAACATGTGTCATCTTTCTGCATTCCAGTCTTTGTTATGTGATTATAAGTTGAAGCCTGAAGAAATTGAATTTCACTTAAATAATACAGAGAGATCACTGCCCATCCCCAGATTTGAAACTTTCCCCATCGAATTGAAAGTTGAGAATGTTGAACATGAGAGAGAAACTCCACTTATACCTGTAAGGGGAAATTTTCCCAACATATTGCTATAGGGGCCAACAATCCTACATATTGCTTGACTTGTCTTCTTTCACTGATTGAACATGTACACATAGCTCTTCTAATCAGGAGTAGTTTCTTTGGAACGTGGAATCATTGTTCTAGTATATTCAGATCTGCCAGGCATATGCTATTCCTGTTAACTTCAATCAACTTAAGTTTGCTTGTTGAATTTCCAGACCTAATCTTTACAGCTACGCAAGTGGCCTGTTGAATGGGGTTGGTGTCAACAGCTTCAGTCATTCATATTTGTATTTGAGAGACATAATAGGTGATCTCATTTATTAATGGACATTGTTTACCTTGCAATACTCCTGTCTATTATTTTATGTTGGCATTTTAAACATCTAATTCATATCTCTATAGTGTAGAATAGTCTTGGAGCGTCCAGAATATGGTTATGCCACATACTTCTTTGAGCTGGTGCAATCTCTACTAATCATGTGGCAGGTGGGATGATTGATCACTGTGATGAGTGTTTCCATCTGTAGATGAACTACTCTTCTTGAAAACAAGCCTCTGGAGGTAGGACATCTGCCATTTCCTCAATATTTAGACTGGTCATCCTTTTTGCAACTTATCAGTAGTTTGTTGTGATGTCATACGTCTCTAAAAGTCTATTATGTGAACACATTCTTAATCTAATCAGCTTTCTATGCAGTTGCAACTTGCAGGTGGTTGCTTCAAATTTCTTTTGGTAATTTTTTTTTAAATTAAGTTAAACAATTTTCTCCTTGAGAAAATATTTTGACTGTTGTTCCCTTTTCAAGCATTTCCATAGCCTCAATTGTTAAATTGGAAATACTAAATTAAATCAAATAATTAAAATTCCTATGCTTTTTGAATTTGGGAATAGTTTCCAGAGGAACATATTGCCACAGTTTACTATCACTCTGTTGTTCTTGGGGTAAGAACAGCTTTAGTAGGATTGCAAGTTGGAAATTGGAATTGAAGTTTTAAATCAGCTTTAGTAGGATTGCAAGTTGAAATAATCTGGTCATGATGAGGCTCAGTATAGCAGCCTATTTTCCCATAAGTGTGCCTTATTGAAATGCCTCTTAAGATGAGTGGATGCTTTTCATAATTGAAATTCTGAAATGACATGAGCATGCTTGTGGAGTTGACAGTAGAAAGAATTTAAACTTGTAGGTTATGAAAAAACATGTCCCACAAAGTGAGAAACAAGACAGGTATATTCTATTGCTGTGATGTTGGGATTCAATCAGAAATATTGATTATGCATGGTCTATGTAATTGTCAAGGATTCTACATGGTCTATATAATTGTGAATGATGATATGCACGCCAACTCAAAGAGGAAGTTCTTCATCACAGATCTGATCAAGCTATTGGGACTTCACAACACACACATGAAAGGCTAAATGTGCTAGATAACTTCCACTGGAGATTCAACTTTGACTTCGGCCTTTGACATCGACTTCACCTTGCAGAAATTTGGCAGAGCAAGAGATTGAACTATGTACAAACCCTTGTTTTATCATTCACTTAAACCATTTGTATATACTACACTCATCAACTCATACCTAGCAATATGGGTTTTTGGCTCCTGAATATTTATCAGCTGATGCCCTTGAGTGAGATGGTCCTTTGATATCTGTTTTATCAGTGCTTTTAGACTGGTCTTGATTCCTTTCAGGCACTATTGGACATGAATAAAACCTTCTAATCTTACTATACACTCTCAAAATAAGTTATTAAAGTTACAAGGGGAGGAACTACCAATAGGCCTTGGTTGGTTGGTAAAGCAGGTGTGTTTCTATTCTTCCAACCGAGGTTCAAATATCCCTAGAGACATGTCCACCCCTTGTGGGCTGTTTGTCCCATGTAAGCCCTCTGTTTTATGTGGCCGGGGCAATGTGTAAGTCCTAGGTGAATTTTGCAGAATAGATATCCCCCAATTGCGGCATCTTAGATGAAGGATAGCTTCCATAAGTTGTGAGAAGTATCTGCTTCAGTGTAATATCCCATGTTGGAAGGCACTACTTGCCCACATAATCCCACTATTTTATGTGGTTAGGGCCATGTGCAAGTCCTAGGCGAATTTGGCAGACTAGATTCCCCCACTTGCGTCATCTCAGACAAGGATAGCTGGCATTACTTGAGACTCTGAGAGGTATCAACTTAATTGTAATATCCCATGTGGGAAGGTGCTGCTTGCATGTGTTGTTGAACAGAAGCATCTTACCAAAGGAAGGGAGGAAAGCCCCTTCATATAAAAGGTGCTAGCAATATATCAACAGTGACCCTATGAAACCATTAAGTCTACCACTGTTATTTGCATATATCAGAAGCAATTTCCTTGAAATAAGCAAGGTTGTGAATTTATAGGATTAAGGCAAACACTGATGTCAACACCCACACAGGGGACATTTTTATCCTCCTTTCATTTTCCCCCTCTACAGCACCTCATTGCTAGTTCACCTCACATTCTGATTCACAACTCTACAAACCTCTTGTTCAAACTTCTCGCCCACCAGTTGGACTACACCACCTGACCACCCACTTGAGCCACACATGGCTCTATGTTAACACCACCCATCGCCTCCCCTTCAAACAAGTAAATTTTTCTAGTACCAGAAACCTGGTGTAAAAGCTCAATAAATTCAGCATCAATACGAAATAGCCTTTCACTAGACCAGATCTCATCATCACAAGGGTCTAGCATTAGCTCCACATCATCACTCAAATGTGACCACTCACTAGCCATGTTATCTGAATCTCTAGAGAACATCCAAACCCTTGCCAACGCCCAATACCTGCCAAGCCTTCTACCTAGACTATTATACTACAAATTTGAGTTGCCTCCAATCAAAACCCTAGTTGGAACCCAAACTTTGAATCTCTCTCACTCCAATATGTATACAGGGAACTCAACATGAAAGTAAATCACTTATCAAAGGATTATCCTATCCCATTGGATTAGTGGCGTAGTACATGTGCTCCTCCTTGTGTATTATTTCTTACCTTCATCGGGAATTGGTGGGATATATAATAGACTGTGACATTTATAGCCTCACCCCTCCTCCTATATTACTTAACTCTCCTCTAATATAGATTCACGTCCTAAGCATGAAAACAAACCATACATGTGTGCCTCAAAAAAAATGTTTCCATGTAACATAGGATTCCAACCTCCTGAAGTGTGGAACATAAGCATCAAGTCAAGGTATTAATGTTTTCTAGACTACTATCCATTAATTTCCAACAATAAACATAATTATACAGTCTTAAAAGCTACCAATAAACAAAACTATGGGAAGGCCTACCTTGCAAGAGGTCTCTGTATAGGTTATATAGGTTATTCTGGCACTCTATCTTGCAAGAGGTATCTATATAGGTTATTGCAATATCAAATTAGGGTACTCACCTATTTGGGGGGCATGCTGTTGGCCTCTGTGTGAGCTCTGCAAACCCTCGGACTGCTGCAAACCCTCCTCTTCTTGAGAAAATCCTCCTCTTCCTGTGAAAATTAAGCCTCCTATTATGCGTGACCTTTGACAGCAACTGTCGTGTCCTTGCAGACCTCTGGCAACAAATGTCGTGACTTTGACCTCTCACAGCACCTGACATGCAAGGGTTGAAAGGAAAATAGTGACTCCGACCTCCATCAGCAACTGATAGGAAAGGGTTGAAAGGCAAAGGAGAAAAAAGACAAGATCAATATAGATCTGACAAATTATGAAACTGTGTAATTTAGAATGTCCCCTTTTATAGATAGATGCCTCTGCCTCTAAACAATGTGCACACAAATATCCTAAATTGTTCTAAACAAATGAGAATGTGAGTTTAAAGGAATACATTGCAACAAATGAACCGAAATATCCATCGCTTAACTGACACAATATTATTGTGGATTGCAAACTTTAGTCTAGATTTATTTCTTTCATCTTCTCAATTCAACAACCGCGTCGTCGCTTAACCGATGGTTATGAGAATATCCGTCTCTTAACCGATGGGTATGAAACTAGCCGTCGCTTAAGCGATGCTTGTGGCCACATTTACAAAAAAAAAATGTATCCTTGTGATTTTTGGTAAGTTTAAAAAGAGAAATCCACGTGCCGTCGGATTTTGGATCGAAATGTAGTAGTGAATGGAGTCAAGATGATCTTCTAAGATTGATCCATAGCTCAGAAATTGTCCCGTCAGTCAGCAGAATGCTCCCAGTCAATGATGTCGAACCTGCAAAACAAATTGGAAGGAGATAAATTGATCTAAAAAGGCTCTAATACCATGTGGAAATTGAACCCAGGTGTTAGAACAATTACACTCACAACAATTGCCAATTACACATGCAAATTACTCACAAAGGAGACTGAATAATGGAGCAGAACACTAATCTGTATTGAATAAGTGTACAATAGCCAAACCTGTGAATTCATAGGATGCCACAATAAATAATTACATGAGGGATTCGAATGCATGAAGATACCATTCGAATCTAGTCAAAAGCAGGCTTACTAAATCTAAGCAAATCCCCCATAGGTGCATAAAGCACATTCCAAATCTGTCTAGGAGCTCACGAATTGGAAAAATCAATTAGGCAAGCTAATAGATGGTGGAAGGGAAACTCATACATGCTTTTCATAGGAGAAAAGAGTGGAGGATGATGAGGACAAAAAACAAGTTAACTTCACTTAGTCAAACTTTCCCAATTTCCTTAAAACACTGAAAAAGTAGGCAATAAAGCAGAAAAAGCAGACATGCAGTAGGGAGGCCAGGAATAAAGCAGATTTGATTCCAGGAGGTTTCCCAAGTGCTCCATGACTCAAAATTAGCAAGTTTGACCACTATGGATGTGCGGAGGACAACTTGCATAAGGTGGAATATGGAAACTAGGCAAATAAGACAAAAATTGGATTAATTAATGTCTAAGGTAGCTAACTATGGGTTGATTATTCTAACAGCATCCTAGAAATCATTCTTCTTGAACTGGTGTAGTCCTTCCCTTTCTTCTTGGATATTTCTTCATAGCGGGAAGGTTCTGCATCAATGATGTCACTCAACAGTGTCACATAACTGCATTGTGTCTAAGACATCTTTCTTTCTCTGAAAGTATCATCATATTATTCTTCATCTTGGATTATTTCTCAAATTGTCGTCACTTGTTCTTCGGAACAAGTCTCATCCTTCTTTTCTTGTAGGAAACTGTACATGATATTTTATACAAGTCAAATGCATTAGTTGTATGGTTAGAAACATTTCATAAGGAATATTCATAATGGCAAACTCTTATGCATAAAGATATAATCATGCAACTATTTTATCCAATACAATATTCATCCATATCTCACGGAAACTTTCTAGATGCCTTCAATCTCTACCATGACATCATTGAGATTGTGCACTAATCCAATATGTCAGCAAAGAGGTTTCATTCTAGATAAGTAGCAACGAAGATTTGTATAGCACCATGGGCTACTTACCCATCACATGCATATTATTAGTATACTGTCATTAATGCAAACATTCTATCATGCATAACACATCAACTGAATACAAACAAATGCATAACAAAATAATATCATGAAATGACAATTGAATATTTATCTTTATTCATTTCGTGGGTAGACTCCTTCTTGAGCCTTCATCTTCATCATCTTCTTCATTCATAACAACATCATTTATTATCCAAATGCTAAGATGGATAAGATGTTCTTCAAGAGTTGAGTCCTTCATATTCCTCATCGCTTGAGGGAACTTCTTTGGATCGTGAGAGCTTGATCTTCAGTTGCTCCCATTTTCCCTTCTCTTATTATGAGTCGATCTTCTTCTTGTGTGCACTCTTCCCAGAGTTTGTTGAAGGTAATCACTTCCTTCTGGCATAGATTAGACGAATGAATTAATCCCATGATCACGGGAGGCCATTCAAGGTGGTTATAACAATATCTTATTCTTCTTCGATCACTTTGTCATAGCATCAAACACTTCCTTTTGATGTCTTCAAGGATGAAACACGAGGAATAAGATGATATTTAATAGAATCTGCAATGATTCTCTTGGCTCTAGCCTTAGCCTCATCTCCCTCTGGGTCTTATAACTTCTTTACTGAAATACTGATCTAAGTCAATTTCTTCAAGGATCACGGAGTTCCTATACTTCTTATGATTTATATTCTTCCCTTCAAAATAGCTTGGTTAAGGAATCAAACATCTCTTTAGGTGTATTTAGGGAAGACACTTGTGGTATAAGGTGATCCTCTTGGCCTTGACCAAGTTCTTCTTGTGTAAGGCTTTAGCCTTATATCCCCCTGGAACTGGAACCTATCCACTTATGTAGGTGTCATTCATTTTCTTCAAGAACCAGTGAGATCTTATACTTCCATGCTTGAAATTTTTCAGCTTCACCAAGCTGGTGTGATTAGTCATTTTGAAATGAGAACCTCAAATGTAAATAGAAAAAGATTAGGTCTTACTTATTTGAGGTGTCTGTCCTGGTTCTGCATCTGGATTATCTAGGGTTTGTCAGAGAAAACCTAATTTTCAAAACTTGGATATTTTAGATCTGATTGGATAGAAAAATGTGCCTCCTCAAGGTGAGTTGAACAGCATACTCATTTTCCAAAAACTGTGATTAGAATTGCAAAATATATGATGCCCTAGTTTTCTTCAATTTCTTCTGTAGAATTTCCTGCTATTGTTTCTGAAAGATATCTGAAATTACTGCTCCAATGTGTTTAAAACTTAGCACTAAGGTAGCCTCGTTTGTCCTCTTTCCAACACCATAGGTTTGAGAAGAATTGGTTTCACCAATTGGGACTTATGAGAGTTTTCCCAAGGTGATTTATTTCAGGATTGTTCAACATATAGTACTTGTACAGATTGCCACGTGGCACTGTTTCATCTTCAGGGTCTGAAAATTTTACCATGTAAAGTAAATTCCATTCCCTATCTGGAACATCTTTGAAAATTTAATTTGGACCTTTGTAGCCTAGGATATAACAATTTTCCCTAGGTGTCATGTTTAGGGATGAATCCAGGGAGAGGCTAGAACCCTGATTTGGAGGAATCATATATCCCATAATATAGTGAATCTGAAGATGAAACTTTTACATAGGGTACATCAAGAATTTATCTTCAGCCTGTAAACGTTTCGGCTCCTCATCCTTCTCCAATCTCGAGATATACAGAATGCACCAAAATGACTAGTTTTAGTCTTTTAGGGTTTTGTGGTCCGGGGTCAAATTAGGGTTTGACTTTCCCGGAGTTTTACCGAACCAAAAATTTTGATCTTGGTCTTTAAATTTCGATTTTGAGGAGGAGAGAAATCCTATGCTGAGCTCACTCAAAAATTCCTCTTCTGTGAAAAGTTGTAATTTCTCACTGTAGTGGTAGGTCAAAAACTGAAAATGATCAGAATCAAATTCTGCTTCGATAGAAAGATGCACCCTTCAATGGAGAGTTATCTTAGCCTCCTTTTTCTGATGATCTATGGAGAGAGACCCAAAAAGTAATAATCCATAGCTTCTGTAGCTGCACAGTGTCTTCTTCTCAGGTTAGATCTGATACCATGTTAGATTTTTATCATTTAATCAATATGATCTAGGATCTTATCTGAGAGAATAACATGCACAACAATAATCACAAGAGACAAGAGACACAAAGAGTTTTCCTCGGGAAACCCATAAAGGTGAAAACCCCGCAACTTCCTCAGAGATAGAATGAGCACCAATAGCAAAAATAAAACCCAAAAACACAAAGATGATCTTCGACAGTCGTTCTCTCTCTCACTTGTGCGAGCTTCTCTTCTCTCACTCATGCGTTATAGTTGAGTGAGTGTTTGTTTCAAATAATGAGTCTCACTCTCTATTTATACTAGTTTTCCACTTGACAATTACTTACCAGGGCCGACCTTACTAGGAGAATCTAATAACCTTATTACCCCTCAACTGTGGGGACTATTGCCCCGACTTACAACAGAGGGTTAACCTCTATGACTTTACATGACTTTATTATATTAATGATTCTTCCCATAGGAACATCGGGGTACAATGAAATACAACATAAGATATACAAGTGAATACATTCTGAAGTTACAAATACATCAACATCTAATTGTTTCTAGAGTCAAATTAGTGTTTGAATAAGTTGTATGATCTATGTGAAGGTGGCATGGATCTAAAGGTGTTTGGAGTCATAGTAGTGTTTGAAATTGTATGATTTGTGAATGAATATGGTGTGAAATTGATTGGAATGACTATGCATGAAGTCAAATTTTGTTTATGGGGTTGTTCCTATATTGAAATATTTACTCTCATTAACATTTCATATTTCAACCTACAAGGATTCCAGGTATTATAATAGTTGATTAATGTCAAATACTCATAGTAAAACTAAAAAGGGGTATTAAAAATGTCATAGAAAAAATGGATACCTAGGATATCAAGTGAAAATAAGGTTTTGTTTTTGTAAATGTGTATTGGGAGAGAGGTTCAACAAAACATTTTTTGGAGGAATACTTTAATATCTAGTGAAATTAGGGGTATTCTTTAATATCATATGAATGCACATGCTATGTGATAATGAACCCTTTGAAGCATTTGCATAAGTTGCAATAATATGACATTCTTTTCTTATGAATAAACTCTAAATTATTGATTATAAGATTTTATTTCATTAAAGATGAACTTGACAACACATTGATATCAACGCATCAATCATCAAGTGATGCAACATATAGCCTTCTGCTTAATACAAATTTAACATTATAAGTTAGCTAGTTACCCTTCTAATTATTGTTGCTAACTTTATATGTAACTTCCCACCTTGCCAAGCACCATTCATGACATAGGGAAGAAAACGTAATGCGTTCATGAGTTCTCATAATCATATAAACATACAAGGAGTATGGTAATTATGAGACTAAGATAATGGCTAAGGATTGGTCATTTTCCCAAATTGTTGTAACAAAAAAATCTAGTGTTGCATTTGTAACTTTGAATCTATGTTTTTGCTTTATAGGTCTTTATGGTTGAAATGATTAATTAGATATAATTATATGAAAATCATTACACCTAGTAAAATTTACTGGCAATGCAACGAATAACTAATCAATTAAATAGTATGAGATTGGGATCACATGAAATCTACAAGTGTATGAAAACATGATAAAATAATTTGGGATTTGGGAATTAAGTTTTAACAATATCTACATTTCATATTCTTTAATGATTTAAATTTAAAATAGTTTTTTACATTTTCATTAAATAGTTGTTTATTGCATTGATTTTGTTATATTGCAGAGGTTTTAGAGTTCACGACGTTGAAAATTTTGACAAGTCATTTGCTACGTTGCATTTAATGCATTGCATTGATTCCATTGTTTTGTACAATGGATATATTTAATTATTATTTTTTGTATATTGGTTTTAGTGTTTGTACACTGGATAAACACTACTTGATTTTTTTATTATGACTGTTTAAATACAATTTATTATCAGGGTTTAAAAACACTTTATTATATAGAATTGTAGGGAAATCATCACAACCTATAAAGAAATTTAATAGTGAGGTAGTGAATAACTAATCAACTAAATGGTATGAGATCTTGATTCCGGAAGTGGAAGAAGAACCAGACTAATCAAATATGAAATTGATAATATTTTATTTTTATATTTGTTAGTGATTTAAAATCAAAATTGGTTTTTTGCATTCTCATAAAATAAGTTGTTTCATGTATTGATTTTATTATACTATATAGATTTCAGTGTTGATAAAGTTGATAAAATTTGATTAAGTTGTTTGTTGGATTGCTCTTAGTATAGTGGACCAATTTAGTAAGTTGTTTAATGTATTGATTTTATTATACTGCATAGATTTCAGTGTTGATAAAGTTGATAATTTGATTAAGTTGTGTGTTGGATTGCTCTTAGTATAGTGCACCAATTTAGTGTTTGTATAATGGATACAAATGGATTTATTTTTTTCAAGCAGGCATTTATTTCAGTGTAGTGTATCTATCATTTCTTTTCAATATGTAACATCTATGATATGCTTTATGCCCTCTCTTTGTTACAGGGATTCAATTACAAAATAATTAATGGTAAAGGCTCACATGAGCTCCAAATCACAAGTTGATGAAACAAGAATCATGAAGTAAAAGGCCATATAGTTCCAACATCTCCAAATGCAAAGGCCCAGATGATGAGAACCCAAACCAAGGATTCATATAAGTCCGACTTCTAAATAATTTGTTGGGCTCAGGTGCTAAAAGTTTGCAACAAGAGCTCAAATGAACTCAAAATTTAAAATTGATAAAATCAAAACCCAAATGTTGGGCCCGGTCTCCTTGAATCCCAAGCACAAGCCTTGGTGTTAGAGTTTTCATTGGTTGATATTTAAGTTTTCTTTATGTTGGCCACCTTTTTTTTGTTTCATGAGTGGGGCCTTCCCAAGGATTCATAAAGTCACAAAGATTAACATTGGAGAAAGAAACTCTTAATATTAAAAAGAAAGATTTGTAGGATTGAAATTTATTGCAGTATCTCGAGTTAAAGGTATGAATGATTTTCAATTTCAACCTCATTTCTCACATTATCAATATGTAAATATGAGAAACTATTAGGCATCACAATACGATAAGTTGAAGAAGATAGATTGAGGTTGATCATTGTATAATATATTATTTATTATATACATCATATTACTTCTTATTATTCACCTTCTTCATCGATGAACATTACTACTTTATTACTATTCACCTTATTCTTCATGTAACTTTTACAGTTCCCTTCTTGATAATACTCGTTAGATTATATATGATACTTATTAAATTTATAAGGATCGAATTCATTTAAAACATATTCATATACATAATGATGATCATCTAAAATGTTGGTGCAGCTACTTGTCCACAACTATAACCAACATAGATCCAACTTAACTTTGAATTTATCACGCATCAAGAAAAATCAAATACCTTGAGGTGTAAACCTTTGCTCAATTTTTTTCATTGTAAAAAAGGTTTTCACTTCAAAGTATTTGACCCCTCTCAACACGTGATAGATCCATAGTTAGGATGGATCTACTCTAGTTTCATAGTAGTGGTTGTAGTCTACACTTCCATTAGTTTGAATCATGCTCTCTATAACAACTGCACTAAATAAACTACTCAATGCAAAATTATAATAAACATATTATTGGTCATCTATAGAAAACAAAGCGATCAAAGAATCTATTAACCTTGAAAATGATAAGATATCTCCTTTCTCTTTGAACTCGCAATTTTAGAGAAATGGTCCATCTTAGCTAAATCT
Organism: Pseudotsuga menziesii; assembly: GCA_001517045.1. Taxonomy (NCBI): domain Eukaryota; kingdom Viridiplantae; phylum Streptophyta; class Pinopsida; order Pinales; family Pinaceae; genus Pseudotsuga; species Pseudotsuga menziesii. Next base: position 792,083 of record LPNX010642434.1, read on the forward strand.
TTTATATTGATTCCCCAACATATTTGAGCATTCTTCCTATTTTACCAAGATGACGGCCTTCATATCATGTGACATGTATGTTTTGGATGTTATTCAATGTCTAGATAATCTCTAGGCCAAAATAGAACCATTAGCTTCCATATATAAACAAAGAACAATTGTTTGGAAATAGTGTCATATTATGTAGGGAGATAGAAGGGTGGATGTATGGAGGAAGAAGGAAGTAATAATAAAATATAGGTGCCACTTGATGCAAACTTTACATAATTTAGCAGGATAAATATGCCAATTTAAGTTTTTATATTTGTAAATTAAAGAGACAAAACAAAAAGTAACTAAAAATATGACTATAATTAGTCTATAAGGTCAATTAGATATCAAACCTATTAGAAAATGAATAAGCTAATAGAATTAGACCATAAGCACAAAAAATGAGCATTGAAGCTCATAATTTTTTGCTTAATAGAAGAGGCAGAAGAGGCTACACTAGATGTAGTCATGGCATACCTACATAATAGGATACAAATTGAAACAACCCACCTCATAAAAGCAAAGAGGACATGGAAATTAATTGAGACTAAAGAAAGGTTATCTAGGTCAAAGTTAGATCTAATTACCATAAGTATGCCATACTCATAAAAACCTTCAGTCTAAAAGGATTGGGAATATTCATAAATGAAGATCTCATTCTAGAAGACTAAGCCAAATTAAGAAAGGAGGTTCAAAAGGTAAAAGAATCTAGGAAGGAAGGAAAATAGGCATTATTTAGAAATAGAAAAGTTGACATTCGAGATAGAAACCAAAAAGATAATAATAAATATAAGTTCTCAAAATACTTTGGATCCCCTCTTGGAACTGTTGAGGATTCCCATGGAATAAAGGCCCCAAGTTAAGTTGGATCTAGAGAAATTGGTATTATCCTTCTTGTTGAAACCTAGGAGCATGAAGAATCTAAGGTTCCTAACATAGAAGGATTTGTCCTATGGTAGATTTGGAACAAGTGGTCGTGTTATAGAGAAATTGGTAGTATAACTTGATACATTAGGGAATAAATCTCCCCGATGTTTGGATCTATAATAAATACCCCCACAACCAGTATATTTCGATAGGTATTTCAGACATTAATGCTAAAAAAACCTACATAATTGCTTTAGGAGGATCTCCCAAATGAAAAAAATAAAAATAATCAAATGCTAAACAGAAAGGTACATTCACGTAGATCTCGTTGAGAGATTTTTGGTGACACTCGTTTCATAAAAAATGAAGTCTAGATGTGGAAGATATCGCACTCTGAAATTTCAACAAAAACATGCAAAGTGGAAAAAGGGGTGCCACATGTCACCATTAAAAGGGTGACATGTGGCCTCTATGACACTGACATGTCACAACCACAAAGGGTCACGTGGTAGGTTATAGATGATGTGGTAGGATGGAAGCTATATGGACCTTTCATCCTTTGACATGTGGAAAATTCTTTGCACAGTTGGTGGTGACATGGGCCTATTTCCAACTTCTGACTTCCAACACCAAGGTCAAAAAGTATGGATAATCATGATTAATGTGAAAAGGGCAGTGCTGAATTCTAAATTTCGATGCGATGATGTCAAGGATTAGAAGTTGAGAGGATCATTGTGGATTTTTTTTGGACAATGTCAATTTCTGAATTCTAACTTCGGAATTTATGATCAAAAAGTTGCAAGGATTGGCATTGTTGTTGTTATGTGGATAGTGTTGAATTCCAACTTTTGACATCAGGATTAGCACACTTAGAGTCATCATGTCGGTATTGGCAAGATTGGATTGATAAAATCGGGATTGCATCGGCATATATAGATGAACGGTCCAGCATAACTGATGACAAATATAGATCAACAATCTAGAATAATCGATAGCGGATACAAACCAATGACCATGAATTTGGGATTTCTACTAGATTATCCATAATTCTTGTCACTATGCCAATTCCTTCAATATTGAAGTTTATCTTGAAAGATAATTTTAGTTGGAATTTGGATTTTTATTTCAATTGGGTGCATTCTCTATGACCCCTAAAAAATCCATTCTTATATTTAACACATAGTTTGGGTGTGGTCTGGATAGAGCATAGAGAGAGAGAGATAGACAAAGGAGTTGGATTAAACAATACAGAGAGGTTCAAACTGATAGAATCAAACAGAGCATAGAGAGAGAGAAAGAGAGAAAAATCATAGAGAGGTTTGGATTGATAGAATCGGGCTAATAGAATAAAACTGAACCTTTTCCAATGCACTGAAGGTTCAACAAGGCTATGAGGTGGATCTGTGCAGTGAAGGAGATAGTTTCTCATGCTGGGTGCCAGAGATCTTTGGAAAAGTTAAGAATCGTATTGGAGTAGTATGTTTTTGTAGACGAAAGACAGAATGGAAGAGATTCCTATGAATTGATGTAACTTATAGCATTTGAAGAAATAATGAAAATGGTCTTACTGGAAGTGGACCCTGAGACATCATCATTTAGAGTCAAGCTCCTTTATCAAGTTGCAATATTCAAATTTGTGGTTTGCGTACCTATTTAGATGCATTTTTATTTGTGTATTATCCCTTTTAAAGTTTCCATTATAAGCTAACTGTTGAGACATTCACACATAATTCAATGATCTTAACGATCCTGTAAAATTCAGATCAAGTTGCTACCAGATCCTGATTAACCAAGGAATTGTGAGTGTGTGAATTCTTATTAGGTCTAAACTTAAAGCAAGCGAAGGAGAACTTTTGTCTTTCAATTCATATATTGTATGTGCAACTCATAGAAGGAAAATGAAAGATGAAGACTTTAAAGAAAAATATCCAAAGCCTTTTCGAAAGGATTTCTACCAGATGGAAGATAGGGTATAAAAAAAAATTTAGACTACCAAGAGAGATTGGACCAAAAGAGAAAGAAGAAGGTAAATGCCGAAGATAATACTTGAGTAAATGGTGGAATCCCTCTTGAACATTTATCTCCATATTCAAGTTCTAATTATTCTTCTTATCAATAATCATTCTAATAAAAAGGACGATGCTAATCCATTGGTAAATATTTATGTAAATTTTGATTTACCTATGTTTAACGGAGAACTTAGTGTTGATAAATTAGATAACTAGATAAGAAAAGATCTAGTTGGATTCTCTCCAAATTGGACACACTGACTCAAGAGGTTCTAATTACTAAAGGTAAATTTATTTACTCATGGTATGAGTTCAATTAACATTGAAAAACTAGTTCTACCCGTTGGGTTATATGGAGCAAGTTATGATGGAATCACAGAATTTCAGACAAGGTAAGGGACACAATGTGCAAGAATACACACAAGAGTTTAGAAACAAGGATTTAGTTTTGGGTATACATGTTTATACTCAAGAGACTCTTCTTAATACATATGAGGATTTCATAGTTACTTAAGACATACAATTCTTATGTTCAATCCTACTAACTTGGATGAAGTGTGTGTTCAAGCCTTCCATATTGAATCTAAGGGGAAGAATACTTCTGATAATTTTTACAAGAATACTTTAAATCTATGTGGAAACTATGATATTTCGATATCCATGATGGAAACAAGAAACTATACAGCTAAGGATCTAGAGCATAATGTAATCCTACATAGATATGCAACAAAGATTAGCAGATAAAATAATGAAGAAATATTAAGCATAACACATATGAGATAGAACTCAATTGAATAAAATTCCACATGTATATTATTTAATAAGAAGTGTACATTTATAATACATCTCCAAAGGAGAAATTAGTGGGACTCTATGGGCATTTGGAACCCAAACATGTGGCAGGATTAGATAGACTAGATTCCCCCACTAGAAGTAGAACTAGTTGTAACTCATGAAGAGATCAATTAACTGATTGTAGGTGGCAATTAACTCATGGTAGGTTCGCATGTAGGGAATATTAGTGAGTTACATTCTAAAAATTAGGAGAGATAATCAAGCAGGGAGCATAGGTCATTTAACTAGTGACTAACTGATGTCATAATTGCTAGAGGATATACATAATTGCATGAAATCAAGAAAGGCAACCTTGATCCATAAAATCAAGGAGGGATCCCCTAATATTCAAACCAAGGAAGGTGAAATCAGGTCCAAATGATCCTTAATAATGTGCTTGAGACTTCAAACCATGTGAGGTAAACCCAAGCAAATGAGATGATGTAGACTTGAACATTGAACCAGATGCAGTAAAATCAAATCCAAATGTGAGGTTCAAGTGTCCAGGCGAATGCATGATGTCTCCAACTTCATTAGCACACTGAGGAAATATGCATGTGACCATGTAGAAAAGGAGATGAGGCATGGGAGCAAGGATACCAAATGTATGATCTCCATAATATGATTTAGCTTCCAAAATATCCAGGTAATCAGTATCTATCACATCAGAATCAACCAGGGTGCCAGGTACAAAAGAGACTTGAGATGCTTAGTTTTTCACACCAAAAATGATGAGATCAATCCCAAGCATAATTGAAAGGTATTGAGGCATAAAATTTGAATCATGAGAGCTATAATCATCTCCAAGAAGGGCGATATAGATGTCCTAGGTGCACCACTGAGATGGAAAATTCACAATGTTCTCCTTCTTTAATAAAACTGTTGGAATTGGTGCAAGAAATAAAGTAGGAATTCATAGGAAGCACTGGACCAAGGAGAGCGAATCGATCATTTTAAAAATATTATTTGACCTCCAAAACATCCAATAGATCAATATTCTACACATAAGAAAACTCATTGGAATGATAGGAATCAATTTCATCTTCATCTTCAAGAGAAATAACTTGCATACTTTGCTTAGAATTCAGAATAGAAGAATCATTAGAGAACAATTGAGAGAGATAGAAGTAGATTTATTCTTCAAAAATGGTGGTTCGAATGTATTATTCTAGATTAGTTGCATGGAAATATGAGACATCATATTCTCATAAACTTATATAGAAACAAGAGAAGGATTCTCTTCAACGATACTTTCACTAATTCAAATTGAATGAGTTGAATATTATGCCATTTGATATTCATGATGAAAAAATTCATCAGAGAGAGTTAAGTCTGAGAAATTTGAAGGAAGAACACTTTAGGAGGTATTGGATTCACTCATGATTCACTCCATGTATCATCTTCTTCTTTCTGCACACCAAAATCTCTATCAATATTTTTCCATAGCTTAAATAAATACTCAGCAGAATAAATGAGATAATGCATCTGCGGAGACATTTCCATACACATAATTCCATATTCTCTATCTCAGTCATTTATCCAATCATTTTTCTCTTCATATAATTCTTCACCAGCTCCAGTAGACACATCAGAGATATCATGGATCTTGAGATATGAAACCATATTCAATTTCCACTCAATGTAATTGAATGTTGATAGAGGAGGAACTGAAATCGAATCCATAAAAGTTGTTTGAACCTGAGAAATAAACACTCTAAAAATATATATAAAGGATTAATTGAATCTAATGAGCTCTTCTTAATCCAATAGGCACATTCGGGACTTCCTCACACCTAGGTAGACTCCAAAGGATAAATCTAATGGCTTGAAGGAAATTTTCCCTTGACTTATGTGGAAAATCCACTACTTCTGGTGCGCTACAACAAGAAACATTTCTCAACCTAATATCTGTAGGATCTGATACCATGTGAGATTTCTATATACTTTATGGCATTAAGAAATTCTACAACTAATGATCTAAAGCACAACATAATCCTACATAGGTATGAAACAAAGATTACCATATAAAATAATGAAGAAATATTGAGCAGAACTAATATGAGATAGAAATCAATTTAATAAAATCCCTCAAGTATATTATTCAATAATAATTGTAATTTATAATACATATCCAAAGGATAAATTCGTGAACCTATATGGGAATTTGGAATCCACACATGTGGCAGGATTAGATAGACTAGATTCCCCTACTAGACATAGAACTATTTGTAACTCATGAAGAGCTTAGTTAACTGAGTGTAGGTGGAAGTTAATTGATGGTAGGTAGGCATGCAAGGTGCATTACAGAGTTATATTCTAAAAATCAGGAGAGAGAATCAAGGAGGGAACATAGGTCAGTTAACTAGTGACTATTGATGTTATAACTACCAGAGGATATCCATAACTACATGAAATCAGGAGGGTGCCCCTGATCCATGAAATCAAGGAGGAAAGGAGCATTATGTCCTAATGATAATGCATGGGTGGATAATGAATTCTAATATGACAGATAGATAGTCCAGGTGATGAAACCAAAGAGGACTATGCAATAGAAAGCTAACTAGGAGGTTAACAACCATAGTCTACACTAGGGAAAATAATGTTGCATGACTACATGGATACATGATTGCATGACTACATTCCTAATATCTAGTTGGGAATTTTATTCCAATATAACCAAGTTTAAAGGAAAATGGAAATGCAAGTAGACATCTGCCGTGAAGAAAGGAGGTGATAAACCTACCATGTATGCGTTGTCATAAAAAGGGTAATGATGTATCCAAATGCTGGAATCTCCATCTAGAACTCAAGCCAGAGAAGTTTCAAAACAAACAGGAAGAAAAAAATAATATTTCCACTATCGAACATGATTTGGGATCAGAATATGTAGATGACACGAAAATTACAACCATGGTTTTACAAGCTACATCTTCTTCTTATTGTGTTTCAAAAGTTGAACTTGTTATTGATGAAAAGAAAAGAAGTGAGTTATTTCACATAAGGGTGATTTCTAAACATACCAAAATTGATAATTTATTTGATACTGGAACTTGATTTCAGAAGAGATAGTTAAAAATATTGGTTTGGAAACTAAGTCACACCCCAAACCATATCCACTTGCATGGGTTTGTGAAAATACCCAATTGCAAGTTACTAAGCATTGTAGGCTCTGGTTTTCTATAAATTCTGTATTTATGGATGAAGTTTATTTGGATGTGGTTCCATTATATATCTATGGTATTGTATTAGGTAGCCCTTATCTTTATGACAAGAAATCAATCTTTTACATGGAAGAAATAAATACCACTAGTTTAAAGATGGAGTAGAATTCATAGTAAGATCCCATTGTATGAAGACAAATATGTCACTTATCTTTGAAAGAAAGATGAAGTGGCTCATAAATTCCAGTAATAAATTCATTCTAATGATTGTTAAAACCAAATGAAGTGATAGTTATAGTGCTTTTAAGATATGTGATCATTCGCATAAAAATGTTTTGATTGAAGTTGTTTTTAAATTTGATGAGATAATATTAGGAACGATAAGAATTTCCTCCTAAGAGGGAGGTTCAATATCATATCCAATTGTTACAAGATGCTCCATTTTCTAACATTGGTTTGTACTGGCCATCAATAATTGAAAACGAATAAGTTAAGAAACACGTACAAGAGTTGAATGAGAAGGGGTTCATCCATCCAAGTTATGTTATTGTTTGAGAAAACATGAAGATAATTGAAATTTAAAACTTTAATCCACAACTACAGTGCAGATAGATATCATCAATAATTCAATGGCATAAATAAATCAAACCATAGAACACATGATGTACCCGGGGAAAACCCTCCATTGATTCAAAGGATAAACAACCCAGCAAACAATCTTAGAGTATGATAATAATCGACAAAGAATGATTACAACACAATAGAAGATTGCTTGATCAGAGAGAACAAGAGAGGAGAGATCAAATGGAACACCATACTAGTCTTTCCAAGTACATAGCACTTTAATAACAAGCTAGAACCCAGTCATACAATGCATGTAGAGAATGTTGCATGCTTCAATAACTTGTTAACACTGTGAACACTGTTACATATTTAACCATACACACCCGTAGGCTTGGTGCCAAGTTTGAACTTCATAATTATCACCCACACTGAAGATATGTTCCCTCCATTAATTCACTGAGTTTAACTGCCTCTAATTGAGTTGTTAACTCATTCAATTGAACTAAACTAAATGGAATTGCATGTAACTGAATGGAACTTAATGTGACTGAATAGAATTGAATGTAACTGAATAGAACTAAATGTAATAAGTGCTTATCCATCAGTGTCATATTCAACAACCACTTTGCATAAATTAAGGAGTTGATTCCTTAATTAAATGAACATTGTTGATCATAACTAAGACTTAATTGATGTCTTATTAATTCGAGTTCACTCAGAGGCACACATGGAAAATTCAAATTCTCTCTCTATATTTGTGCTCATAGTAATTATCTCTACCTGGTCCATATGTGTTTTATTAATTAATCATCTATATCATATCATACTCATAATATTTGTTATGAACCAATGATCATATGTATTACCCTATGTCATACATTCATATGCTAAAGTAAATCACTCAAGGGGTAGTAGACTTGTAGCACCTGGTGACCATGACTAGACATACATCGCATAGTATATCCTCGAGACTTAATACAACATAAGTCATGTGTTATTGATACAACTCAATACCATCTCTAGTTAAGGAGAACCATATCATACAATACCGTCTATGAGAATCATTTGATTTAACACGACACAAGTCTAGACTTGATACAACACAAGTATATAATTGATACAACACAAGTATCTAGCCTTAATACAACATAAGTTAGTGAACTTAATACGACATAAGTTCGATGGAGAGGATTTGAACCTAATAAGACATACATTCTGAACTTGATACAACATAATTCTCATGAGAATGACTCCCAAATTCGTACTCTCAACACTCCCTCTAAACGAGGGAGACATTCTCTACCATAATGGGAATTTCTTGCCACACCAAGCTTATCTCGGAAGTGTCATAACTATGTCATAGAAAGAGGCTTGTCACAAATTTGAAATCCTTTCATTAGTATCTATGTACTGGAATTCACTTTACATGACCATGACTTCAGTGAAGTAAAACTTCATCTCAATGTGTTTGATCATAACACACATATAGGGGTTTTTAGAAATATTGACTATTAACACCTAATGACTGTAGGCTCAAGTATTTCACCCTAGTATGTAGCTTCCCAATATACACTACTCCTCGGCATGTAGTACTATCCACAAAACAAATTTTGCTTATGTAGTACTCTCTAACATACATCTTGCTTCTATAGTACTAGCCGCAATACACTTAGCTTTTGTAGTACTAGCTGCAAATTACATCATTTATCTCATGCTAACAATAGATGGATATCACAATCATATAATAGATCTACCATATAATAAAGATACTATTCTAATGTACCTCAAAGGTACTCAAACATATGATTAGTAGTAAGCATAAAATACAATAGGTTTGCACAAAGACCAACCAACTACTTACACATAGTAGCGTCATTTGGATCCAATCCATAATAAAGTTTCTCTAAACTAGAAACCATGGATTTTAAATCCATCACATACAACATTATACAACAAATGTGTAATAACATGCAGAAAGGAAGCCTCATCTTTTATTTCACTCTTCAACATTTGTTTACTTCTTGAATTTTCTTCTATCTAGAGAAGCTCTCTATGAGATTTCCATTCTCAATGGTGTTCTTGAATTCTTGATCACTTTCTCATTGATCTTTCTCTTTATACTACATCACCCCAACTACCTCGCTAAGAGGTTTAACTGTTCTCTGACAGTACAAACTATAACTCTTCTTGAGTATCAATAGTCTCTGATATTTTGACCATGTCTATGCTCATGTGGATTCTCTCCACAAGGTATCACAACCCCCAGCTTCCTGATTCATGTACCATGACTAACTGATGGGTAATTTATCTACTACTTCCTGTGAAGAGACGTCACTACTCCCTCTTCAACTAGAGAAGTATTTATGTAACATACCAAGCTTGTATATGAAAGAGGATTACTAATAATGTTTGCAGTGTTGCTCATATGTGGATATGTATCATGTCTCAAATATAACTGACTAGAAAGCTCATAAAACTTTACTTCTTTCAACATTTTCTATATAGATTCTAGAGTAACACATGTGATCTTTCCTCGATCACTATACTAGTCATATTTCATATATCTTTGAAACTCTATTTCACATACCAAGACATATCTACGTCCACATACACTTGTACCAAGTAGGTACTACAAAACATGCTATGTACATATTGTAAAGCACATAACTGATCATGGGACCTGTAACTAACCAAGTTCATCTAAAACTAACTTTTCACCTCTTCCAAATCTGATCTAATCTTCACATTTATATTCATATAAATGGCCATGTACTTTTAATCCATCATCTTGAAACCCTTCAGGAACTCTGTTGCACATTTTCATTAACTAAGGAAAATATTATATGGTGACTATCACACCTCTAACCATAAGAATCATAACAAGATTCTTGAATATTTTTCTGAGCTTCCTTATGAATTATGAGTAGCATGCAAGTATCCCTTTTACAAGAGGTACATCAACCAGTTACATTGGTTCTTCATAAGCTAGCGAGACTAGAAACTCCCTCTCACCATGTAAATGTGAGAACCATAATATGGGTCCATCATCACAGATACTTATGCTCATCTATTTTTGAATCTATTCTCTGTCACATGAATGCAAATAATATCAAATATCTTCATGAGCCTTCACATCTATCAAAATATAATTAATCCGTCTATTTTGTCTGCTTCCCAAGAGGCATAGGAACCTCACAAACTATTCACTTTTAGGATAAACCATTGGAATGAATCCACATTCATGTCCTTATTTACTTGTAGGTAAGGGAATTTTAATTTTCCCTACAATAAAAATTATTCTAATGGTTAGAACCATTTCATACTCATGAATTTTATTCACGTGAAATACTCTTAATATACTAATAATGATTGACATATTTATGTAAAGATATTGAGAAACAAGTTTATCATAACCCATTCTAATATTATGTACTGATATGAAGCCCTATATCAGTCCTATATCAGTCCAATAAATTCATTTTATGAAATACATATACAACCCCATGTTCATATCTCATGAGGTAAACATGTAGCCCTCTATCTGGCCAATCATGTAGTCCTATGTTCACAACTTATGAAGCAATCATGAAACCCTAAATCTCATGTCTTATGAAGGATGTTTTCAGTCTTATATCAGTCCTATATGAGTATATATCAATCCTACATAAGTATTATATTATTCCTATATCATCTCGCAAAATATGGACTCATGAGATTGATAACATGCCAATAACACAGAAAAACAATGTATACACAATTCCAAGTCTACGAATACAAATTGTAATAAAACAAAATCTGATTTTATAAAAGCATATGATGATCAAATAATCATGCAACTATATATTCATATCTTTATTAACAATCATAACATTCATATCTCATGAATCAATCGTGCAACTCTATATTCATATCTTTATGAATAATCATGCACTCCAATGTTCATATCTTATGATCAAACAATCATACAATTCTACGTTCATATTTTATGAAACAATCATGCATTATTCATATCTTATGAAACAATCATGCATGTTTTATATTCATATGTTATGAATTTCGTTTATTTGCAAATAAAAGAAAGACAATCAACATCTATGTTCACAATTCGTAATCTCAAGAATACGAATCTATATATGTATGTTACGAAAACATTCAAAAAAATATAGATATAAATAACATATAATAAAAATTAAATTACATATATTTTATTATTTTGCATGCTCCCTCTTGATCTCTACTTCCTTGCGAAGATTACTAGAGTCCCTCGATCTTGATCTCTATGCAAATTTGAGTGCATGCAGGAGGTAGTGAATCTCTGCATGGAGAAACTAGATCCCATGCAAGCTAGAGTGAATGCTCTTCTTTAAGAAAACTTATTCCAATGATCATCATCCTCTTCTTCGAATGAGTTAGGAACTCATTAAACACAATATCTATTGTAGAAGCATAATATCCAATCCATAAATCCCTCGTTTGTTCAACCAATTCATCTAGTTTTGGAAAAACGACCATAACATGAATTTGGAAAATTTCATCTTCAAAGACCTAATCATATCTCTCAAACAATTGTGAATTTGTTGAGATCTGCACACAATTAATCTAAATCATCCCATTTGCGAAGTGGTTTTTCAACCATTTTGTCTGATTCCTCACAGATTGAACACAACGTCTCCACAAACTTTGTCTCTTGAAAAGTGATGGAAATGGTGCATATTGACTTGCTTTTTAATTCACCCTTTCATGTGTTGAAGTTGGATTTTTCTTCTAGTCAATCTTCCAGTCAAATGGATATTGATGCCATTGCTTCAAGCTCTTTGCTCAATATTTCAATATCATGCAGGCTTTAGCTTGCATGGGAAAAACTAAGCTCCTTCACACCTTTGCTCTAAGACCATGTTAGTGTTTGAGAAAATATGAAGATAATTGAACTTTAAAACTTTAATCCACAATTACAGTGCAAATATATCTCATCAATAATTCAATGACATAAATAAATCAAACCATAGAACACATGATGTACCCTCGGAAAACCCTCCACTGATTCAGAAGCTAAAAAACACCATCAAACAATCTTAGAGTATGATTGATAATTGCTAGATAATGATTACAACACAATAGCATATCGTTTGATCAAAGAGCACAAGAGAGGAGAGATCAAATGGAACACTGCAATAGTCTTTCCAAGTGCATAACACTTTAATAACAAGCTAGAATCCAGTCATATAATGCATGTAGCGAATGGTTGCATGCTTCAGTAACGTGTTAACACTATGAACATTGCTACATATTCAGCCATGCGCACCAATAGACTTGGTTCCAAGTTGGCACTTCATAATTATCTCCCACAATGAAGATATGCACCCTCCATTAATTCACTAAGTTTAACTTCCTCTAACTAAGTTGTTAACTAATTGAACTGAATGGAACTGCATGTAACTGAATGGAATTGAATGTAACTGAACATAATTGAATATAACTGAACATAAATGAATGTAAGAAGTGATGATCTTCAACAACCACTTTCCATAAATTAAGTAGTTGATTCCTTAATTAACTGAACTTTGTTTATCACAACTAAGACTCAACTAATGTCTTATTAATTCGAGTTCACTTGGAGGCATACATGGGCGATTTGAATTCTCTCTCTATCTTTGTGCTCATATTAGTTATATCTGCATGGTCCATATGTGTTTTTTTAATTAATTATCTATATAATATCATACTCATAATAACTATTTCGAACCTATGATCATATGTGTTACCCCATGTCATATATTCATATGCTAAATTAAATCACTCTAGGGGTAGATAATCCCTAAAGGATACTTGTAGCACCTAGTGACCATGACTAGTCATACATCACAAAGTATATACTTGAGACTTAAGACAACATAATTCATGTGGTATTGATACAACACAATACCATCGCTAGTTAAGGAGAACCATCTCATAGGGTATCATCTATGAGAATCATTTGAATTGATACGACACAAGTCCAGACTTGATACAACACAAGTATCTGACCTTAATACAACATAAGGTCATGATCTTAATACGGCATAAGATCCCAGAACAAGCATCTTTCTCGAATAGGACAAGGTCCTAAATTAATACAACATAATCTCTTTAACTTAATACAACATAATTTAGTAAACTTAATACAATATAAGTTTCATGGAGAGGATTTGAACCTAATATGACATAGATTCTGAACTTGATAGAACACAGGTCTCATGGGAGTGACTCCCAAAACTGCACTCTCAACAAGTTATCCACGATGTGGATCACCCATAGTACTTGTTATAAAGAAAGAAAAATATGGTGTAGTTTATCTGTTTCCACTACTTGGCTCTGTCCTAGACCTATACTAAAATCCCGATGGTGAATGGCAATATCCCAATGGGCTAGGAGTTCTAGACTACCATTGCACCTAGTATTGGGGTAGAAGAGGAAGTATGTGGTGAGGAATAGAGTTTTGGCTTCTCAAACTGATACTTGCCACTATTATTTAGTGCACCTATGTTGTAGATATATGGCCTCAACTTCGAGGTGGCCTGTCAAAGTGAGATCTGAATTGGCAGTGCCAAAGGCTGGATGGAACATGGTCCAGATGATGCCAATTGCACATTGATAAGATAAGTTATTTATCTCATGTTTATATAATTTAATTGGATATTATCTGATTTATTTATGGATGCACATGAAATTTTTGATGAAACGTATGAGTTATTTGTGGAAGAAATTTCTCACAGAATTCCTTCTATCATTATGCAAGTAAATTTTATGAAGGAATTGGAAACTAGTTTTTGGGCTTTTGTGCACAAATTGTTTGAAGAAATAATTATTTGGTACCTCTTATACAGAACTGATATTTCTTCCCCCTGTTCATTATATAATGTTTATTTTGATGGTACAGTAACCTTAGAATGGTTTAATACACTTCGCTTGATGCTTCTACCTTTTATTAAGAAACTAGTTCTTCAATCAGACTATCTCACATAGTTTGGAGAATTGGCACATGAACTATTTCTAAAAATGATTGAGTTTTCATTTTATAATTATGTCTGATAAATAATCTTGAAATGTGTGTGATAATGTGACGATAAATCTTTTAGAATATTGTACAATACTGAGAGGGGGGTGAATCAATATTGATAACTTTTAACAATTTAAAACCACTTTTAACTTATTCATTAAAACACAGAATCAACAAGATAAACAGAACACAACATTTATCATGGAATCCCAATTGGGAAAACTACAAACACTTTATATAACTACAAAATTATATTTACAATTTTTTTTGCAAGATACAACTTGCTAGAGACCAATCCCCAAGTTTTCCAGCTACAACTGAAGGATGCTACAACACCCTGGTTTATGCTTGCTTCAATAGACAAGGATGCTACAACACCTTATTTTCCAGCCACTACTGGAAGGAGTCTACAACCTCCTTGCAAGATTGCATCTTTCCCTTGCACCACCCTACCACCATAACTTGATCTTTTTCTTCAATTATGTTACTAATTATTCTTCACTTCATTGGTCTCTGTCTTCTCTTGTTATTACATTGATTTGGATTGTTGAGACATCTTTCTTCCACTTTGAATTGCTATTTAAATAATTTTTTCATTATGTCTTTGAACCATTGTGTCTTTTCATCATCTTGTCATGTCATTAAAACCTTTTCACCAACGCATCTCTTCATTATGGAAACATGTATTTTCATGAACTGGTGCAAAACAACCCAAAACCCTATTTTGACAGACCTATAACTTTTTCTTCAAGCACCTTTTAGGAGATATAAGATGATGGTCAGATGCACACATCAACAAGATACATCTTGATGGTCTCATATTATTTTTTATTATTTTCTTACAAAATATGGTGGGAATTTTACTAGGGAAACTTAGACCAATTTTTCAATACTTAGTCACAATTTCAGAAAATTTCTCAAAATAGTCTGAAACCTCATTTTGGAAAACATGTAACTTTTTTTCAAGCACATTTTAGGGGAATTGTGACCATGGTAAGATGCACACATAAACAAGATAAAAACTGATGGTATCATATAATTTTTATCAATATCCTACAAAATATGGTAGGAATTTTACCGAGGCCACTTAGGTAGATTTACCAAAACTGAAATAATGCAAATCATGCCAGAAAGCACTTTTGGCAGACTAATAATTTCACCTTCAGAGACTACATTGACAAACCAATCATATGGTTAGATGCACAAGAGTATTAAATTGAGCACATAGATCTATGGACTAACACACAACTCACAAGATAGATCACACAATTACTCAGTTATTGAAGAATGAAATAGTGCAAAAATGTCTTGCAACTGTGAATGCTTTTCATTAATCAAGGAGTAATTAGATAGTAATTACAATGAAGTAAAATGGATTAAATAGCCACATGTAATTCGAATCCACATGAGGAAATTAGAATTCATTAGACTCTACTTGACTATAGGTAATTAAGACCTTGTCTAAATCACTAGCGGAGGACTCAATAGTTAACTGACCTTGTCTAAACTATTACCAAAGTTCAACGGAGTTCTAAAACACAACTCAAGTGTCTAATTCAGTGTTGACTGAGGCTAACTAACTATGGTAGGTGAGAAATGCACCTCTCCTGCATGCATCCATGCAATCCTAGCGCTAACTGAATGTAGAGGACTAGAACTCAATGTAATTGACTCCTAACTCAGCTTAACTAGTCACTAACTGAACTCAACTAATGAAGGTTGGTGTCGGCACTCCCAGTGGCTCCTAAATTGTAGGAATTGATCTAGGAGGCTCCTAAAATGATGCATGCAAGTGAAATCAATGGCAGTAAGCCTCAATTAGTGTTCCCCACACTTTAGTAACTGGAACATGTGCCCCAATTAGGCCAAGTGGACCCAATGGTGCTAGTGACTAAAAATAGACTGGATGGNTATCACCAAATAGGACAAGGGAGGATTAATAATCCTAACACCCCCCCTGAATTCTAACTTGGAAAATATGTGGGCCCTGGCAACTAATACCATAGGTCACCCATTACATCAAGTAAAGTAAAGTAACTGCTCAATACAAGGAGCTAGGGAAAAAACCACATGTGAAAAAAATCCCCCCTCTAATTAAGAAGGTAGAATCAGGATCAATCTGGTTCTTCCATGCACAAGTATCCTGGGGCCTAGCATGTGAACCTCTCCATAATTATGTCTAGAGGAATATTCCTCTTTTGAAGAATAATGGTATGCTCAACTAAATCAGAAATATAGACAGTTGCTGGATGAAGACTGGACGCATGTAGAGCAACTGAAATCAAGTGATAAGTGAGAAAAGGTTCTTGAGGATTTAGAGCATGTAAGGAACACTAAATAAAATGATATTTTGCAGCCATGAACAGAAAACCATGAGTGGTAAAATCATCCCCAAGTGTTAGGAGCAAGTGTTCAGGTGGATGCAGAATGTCTTCCTCTTTACTAGTTCTATGAGGAGATGAGCATGTGATCAGTGGTAGAGAAGCACTGGGACTGTGGAGAGAGAATTATTGAGCTCTATAGTATTATATAGATTCCAAAATATATAATTATTCAAAAAATAAAATATCAGAAACCTCATAAGAGGAAAATAACACCAAATCCCCAGCAACAGTTTTGAAGAGAAATTGCGGTACTTGATTTTTCACACCAGAATTGGTGAGAGCAGCTACAAGCATGAATGAAAGCTCTTGGATTTTAAAATTTGAACCAAATAATATCAGATAATAAATTAAATCAGATCTAAATAGGTTCACAACATATCCAAAACTGTGAAATGTAATCAAATACCCAGCAGCAGTTTTGTAGGAGACTTGTGGTACTTGTTTCTTCACACCGTTGATTAGAACAACTACAAGAAGTACTGAAGGTTTATGAATCTGAAATATTGAACCAAGAAATATAATATCAGATATAAATAATATCATATCATATCCAATAAGGTTCATATCAGATCCAAAGGTATGGTCAACCAAGACGGAGGATGCACAACTTTCTTCTTCTTCAAAATTCTAAATTTTGGTGCATGCAATCTTGCAGGAATTTCCTGGAAGATATAGATCAAGGGGAGAGAATGGATCACTCTATTAATCTGATATTTCTTCCAAAATATCCAATTTATTACATATTTTCATACCAGCAGCAACATTAGAGGGAGAAAAATCAAATTTCTCTTCACTTTCGGAAGCAATTACTGGCAAATTTTACACATAATTCAAATGAAAATCACCGGTGAATGTTTGCATGGAAGTGCAACAATATTTTTCTTCAATATAATAGATTTGAATGTCTTCTTTTGTTTCAATCATATGAGGATATTAGATATCATATATCTCATAAACGTTCGGAGCATCAAGAGAAGGAGCCACTACAAGGAAACTGTCTTCAATTCAAATTGACTGTGTAGAAGCTTCTGCTTCTTCTTCATCTTGAACAACTTCATCAGAGAGAGTGGAGGCCAAGGTTTTTGGATTTAGAATGCTTATGGTTCTGTATATTCTCTCCAATGTTCTATTATTATCCTCATCAATCATTCCAAAGGTTCTATCCAATCTTGTCCATAGTTCATGTGGATCTTTAATAGATCTACTGAGGTAGCGCAAGATAGGAGAAAGAGCCATTTTCATTATTTCAAAAGCTACATCCTTTGCATTTAGCCAGTAATTCTCACTCTCAAAATACTCTCTACCGAATCCATCAGACACCATATAGAGATCTTGTCTATTCATAAATACAAACATCTTCACCTTCCATTCAAAATAGTTTGAGGATCGAGTGAGAAGAGGAACTGATTAATTCATTTCGAAGTTGTACCTGCAAAACAAAAAAAGTGTATTGTAAGGTCAGAAAGCTTGCACATTTCATGTTTTCATCACTCCCAACATATTTGATCAAGCTTGATCAACAATTCCTTAACTTGGGGTATTAAGTGGTAAACCTTTTGCTTCTGGTGCAGAGCTGAAAGGAGCAATTTTGGTAAAAAATGATCCAGTAGGAGATCTGAGGAGGAGAAGTTCCTTGTCCACCGAGACTCTGATACCATATTAAATTGAGAACATAGATATGTGGAAAAACACACAACTCACAAGATAGATCACACAATTTACTTAGTTATTGAAGAATGAAACAGTGCAAAAATGGCTTGCAGTTGTGAATGATTTTCATTAATCAAGGAGTCATTAGACAGTAATTACAATGAAGTATAATGGCTTAAATAACCACATGCAATTTGAATCCACATGAGGAAATTTGAATTGATTAGACTCTACTTGACTGTAGGTAACTAAGACCTTGTCTAAATCACTGTCAGACGACTCAATAGTTAATTGACCTTATCTAAACCATTATTGAAGTTCAATAGAGTTCTAAAACACAACTCAAGTGTCTAATTCAGTGTTGACTGAGGCTAACTGACCATGGTAGGTGAGAAATGTGCCTCTACTACATTCATCCATGCAATCCTAGCGCTAACTGAATGTAGAGGACTAGAACTCAATGTAATTGACTCCTAACTCAGCTTAACTAGTCACTAACTGAACTCAACTGATGAAGGTTGGTGTCGGCACTCCCAGTGGCTCCTAAATTGTAGGAATTGATCTAGGAGGCTCCTAAAATGATGCATGCAAATGCAATCAGTGGAATTAGGCCTCAATTAGTTTTCCCCACACTTTCGTAACTGGAACATGTGCCCCAATTAGGCCAAGTGGACTCAATGGTGCTATTGACTAAACATAGACTGGATGGACTCTCGATTTAGACATGACTCTTGATTTAGACATATGATCAAACAGGATAAGGGAGGATTAATAATCCTAACACCCCCCTTGAATGCTAACTTGGACAATCTGTGGGCTTTGGTAACTACTACCATAGGTCACCCATTACATCAAGTAAAGTAAAGTAACTGCTCAATACAAGGAGCTGGGGAAAAAACCACATGTGAAAAAAATCCCCCCTCTAATTAAGAAGGTAGAATCAGGGTCAATCTGGTTCTTCCGTGCACAAGTATCCTGGGGCCTAGCATGTGAACCTCTCCATAATTATGTCTATAGGAATATTCCTCTTTTTAAGAATAATGGTATGCTCAACTAAATCAGAAATATAGACAGTTGTTGGATGAAGACTGGACGCATGTAGAGCAACTGAAATCAAGTGATAAGTGAGAAAAGGTTCTTGAGGATTTAGAGCATGTGAGGAACACTCAATAAAATAATATGTTGCAGCCATGAACAACAAACCATGAGTGGTAAAATCATCCCCAAGTGTTAGGAGCAAGTGTTCAGGCGGATGCATAATGTCTTCCTCTTTACTAGTTCTATGAGGAGATGAGCATGTGATCAGTGGTAGAGAAGCACTGGGACTATGGAGAGAGAATTATTGAGCTCTATAGTCTTATATAGATTCCAAAATATATAATTATTAACAAAAAAAAATATCAGCAACCTCATAAGAGGAAAATAACACCAAATCCCCAACAACAGTTTTGAAGAGAAATTGCGGTACTTGATTTTTCACACCGGAATTGGTGAGAGCAGCTACAAGCATGACTGAAAGATCTTGGATTTTAAAATTTGAACCAAATAATATCAGATAATAAATTAAATCATATCTAAATAGGTTCACAACATATCCAAAACTGTGAAATGTAATCAAATACACAGCAGCAGTTTTGTAGGAGACTTGTGGTACTTGTTTCTTCACACCGTTGATTAGAACAACTACAAGAAGTACTGAAGGTTTATGAACCTGAAATATTGAACCAAGAAATATAAGATCAGGTATAAATCATATCATATCATATCCAATAAGTTTCATATCATATCCAAAGGTATGGTCAACCAAGACGGAGGATACACAACTTTCTTCTTCTTCAAAATTCTGAATTTTGGTGCATGCAATCCTACAGGAATTTCCTAGAAGATATAGATCAAGGGGAGAGAATGGATCACTCTATTAGTCTGATATTTATTCCAAAATATCCAATTTATTACATATTTTCATACCAGAAGCAACATTAGAGGAATAAAAATCAAATTTCTCTTCACTTTCGGAAGCAATTACTGGCAAATTTTGCACAGAATTCAAATGAAAATCACCAGTGAATGTTTGCATGGAAGTGCAACAATATTTTTATTCAATTAAATAGATTTTAATGTCTTCTTTTGTTTCATTCATATGAGGAGATGAGATATCATATATCTCATAAACTTCTGGAGCATCAGGAGAAGGAGCCACTACAAGGAAACTGTCTTCAATTCAAATTGACTGTGTAGAAGTTTCTGCTTCTTCTTCATCTTGAACAACTTCATCAGAGAGAGTGCAGGATGATATTTTTGGATTTAGAATGCTTATGGTTCTGTATATGCTCTCCAATGTTCTATTATGATCCTCATCAATCATTCCAAAGGTTCTATCCAATCTTGTCCATAGTTCACGTGGATCTTTAATAAATCTACTGAGGTAGCGCATGATAGGAGAAAGAGCCATTTTCATTATTTCAAAAGTGACATCCTTTTCATTTATCCAGTCATTCTCACTCTCAAAATACTCTCTACCGAATCCATCAAACACCATATAGAGATCTTGTCTATTCATAAATACAAACATCTTCACCTTCCATTCAAAATAGTTTGAGGATCAGGTGAGAAGAGGAACTGATTAATTCATTTCGAAGTTGTACCTGCAAAACAAAAAAAAGTGTATTCTAAGGTCAAAAAGCTTGCACATTTCAGGTTTTCATAACTCCCAACATAGTTGATCAAGCTTGATCAACAATTCCTTAACTTGGGGTATTAAGTGGTAAACCTTTTGCTTCTGGTGCAGAGCTGGAAGGAGCAATTTTGGTAAAAAATGATCCAATAGGAGATCTGAGGAGGAAAAGTGCCTTGTCCACTGAGGCTCTGATACCATATTAAATTGAGAACATAGATATGTGGAAAAACACACAACTCACAAGATATATTACACAATTTACTTAGTTATTGAAGAATGAAACAATGCAAAAAATGGCTTGCAGTTGTGAATGCTTTTCATTAATCAAGGAGTAATTAGACAGTAATTACACTGAAGTATAATGGCTTAAATAGCCACATGCAATTCAAATCCACATGAGGAAATTCGAATTGATTAGACTCTACTTGACTGTAGGTAACTAAGACCTTGTCTAAATCACTGTCGGGCGACTCAATAGTTAACTGACCTTGTCTAAACCATTACCGGAGTTCAACAGAGTCCTAAAACACAACTGAAGTGTCTAATTCAGTGTTGAATGAGGCTAACTAACCGTGGTAGG
The DNA here is from genome assembly GCA_001517045.1 of Pseudotsuga menziesii. Taxonomy (NCBI): domain Eukaryota; kingdom Viridiplantae; phylum Streptophyta; class Pinopsida; order Pinales; family Pinaceae; genus Pseudotsuga; species Pseudotsuga menziesii. The sequence continues at coordinate 813,875 of LPNX010642434.1, forward strand.
TGAGAAATGTGCCTCTCCTGCATGCATCCATGCAAGCCTAGCACTAACTGAATGTAGAGGACTAGAACTCAATGTAATTGACTCCTAACTCAGCTTAACTAGTCACTAACTAAACTCAACTGATGAAGGTTGGTGTCGGCACTCCCAGTGGCTCCTAAATTGTAGGAGTTGATCTAGGAGGATCCTAAAATGATGCATGCAAGTGCAATCAGTGGAAGTAGGCCTTAATTAGTGTTCCCCACACTTTAGTAATTAGAACATGTGCCCCAATTAGGCCAAGTGGACCCAATGGTGCTAGTGACTAAAAATAGACTGAATGGGCTCCCGATTTAGACATGAATCCTGATTTAGACACATGACCAAATTGGAAAAGGGAGGATTAATAATCCTAACAAAGAGAACAATCTATATGTCTATATCCTCATAATAATTTAATTCACCAAATACAAAATATGGCATGTATTTTATAAAATCCCCTAAGGCATATTACAAAGAATTTATACAGTCAAATTTTTAGAGTTTTAGCAAGTTGCCACACTTATACAATTTGGTGTCAAATTTTAACAATCATACTTCATGAGAGGACTAGAACACCATAATATGACTTTGAAACCTCATCACACATTCCACATGCCATGTCATCACTTCCTTTGTTACTCCTTTGTCATTAATAAGCGTCTCTAATTTTCCTATACTTAGTCACTTTTCGGAGTTTTAACAAGTTGCCATACTTTTACATAATGGTGTCAAATTGTAAAAATGAATTCATGAGAGCACTAGAACATCATCATATGACTTTGCAACCTCATCACACATGTCACATCATCATACATATCATGTCATTTCCTTTTCCATTAATGAACTCCTTTGGCATCAATGACAACCATACCCAGCATCCCCCCCCTAAATTGGCATTGATGGAAACAACTCTTCAATTCTATCCCCCTTTGGCATTAATGGAAAATGTCTCCTTTTGAAACATCCCCGTGTCAACATGTCTCCCCCTAACATAATGCCATTTTTTTTCTATATCTATTGTAGGGAGAATACTCCCAATGTTTTTCTAAGATGCTTAAATGCTTCTCTGGGTAGTGGCTTAGTGAAGATATTAGATATTTGTTCCCTTGTATCAACATATTCCAGTTTCACCACCTTCTATGATACTTGATCCCTCAAAAAGTTATAATTTATAAGGATGTGCTTTTTCTTGGAGTGCATAACAAGGTTTTTTTATATGTTTATGGCACTTGTATTGTCACAATTTATCACTATTGGATGCTCATACTTTACAAGTAAGTCTTCCAATGTATGTTTCATCCAAATGACTTGAGTGCAACATGATGCAGCAATAATGTATTCATATATCGATGTAGATAGTGCAATGAAGGATCGTTTCTTACTTAGCCATGATACCAAATAGTCTCCCAAGTAGAATGTTGCTCCACTGGTACTCTTTCGATCATCAACATGTCTTGCCCAATCTGCATCAGTGAATTATTTTAAAGTGAAGTATTGACCTCTTGGCTACCATAAACCATACTCTATAGTACCTTTCAAATATCTAAGAATTATTTTCATTGTTGTCACATGTGTTTCTTTGGGATCTGATTGGAATATAGCAACCAACCCTATAGCTTGCATCACATCTGGTCTTGTAGTTGTCACATATAACAAGATTCCTATCATAGATCTATACATGGTATTATATACTTCCAAAGACTCATGATATTTGCTTAACTTACAACTAGTGACCATAGGAGTACTAACAAGATTGGAGTCTTCCATCTTAAACTTCTTAAGCATGTCTTTAATGTACTTGCTTTGAGAAATGAAGATCCCTTTGTCTAATTGGGAAACTTGTAATCCAAAGAAGAATGTTAATTCACCCAATGAAGACATTTCAATTTTTTCTTCATAGTTGAGGAAAAGTTTATGCTCATGATTTGTAGATTAATTCCAAATATGATATCATCTACATAGACAACATCAATGATCATATTCTTATTTCAAACTTTATGTAGAGATTAATGTCAATGGCCACTCTTCTATATTATTTCTGCTTCAAGTAGTTGTCAAGTCTTGAGAACCATGCCCTTGGAGCTTGTTTAAGGCCATAGAGTTCCTTTTTCAGTTTGAAAACATAATCTTATTTTTATGCTAAGAGAAAACCTCCAGGTTGTTCAACATAGACTTATTCTTCAATATTTCCATTCATAAATGCATATTTAACATCCATTTGATATACTTTGAATTTTTGTAGCATACAAAAGCCAAGAACATACCGATTGCTTCAAGTCTTGCTTACAGGGGAAAAATTTTCTACAAAGTCAATACCTTCCACTTGAGCATATCCATTGCATACCAATCTGTCCTTGTTTCTTATTACTTCACCATCTTTATTTAACATGTTCTTGAATATCCATTTGGTCCCAATAACATTCTATCCTTCAGGTCTTGCGGTAAGTTCCCAATTTTGGTTCTTCTCAATTTGATCCAATTCTTCATTCATGGCCTTGATCTAATTATCATCTCTTTTGGATTCTGTGAGGTTCTTAGGTTCCACCACTGATATCAAGGCTTGTTCTTTGAACACTAATTTCCTTCTTGTACTGACTCCAACATCTTTGTCACCTATGATTTGTCTTTCAGGATGATTCTTTTGTATCCTTCTAGATGCAGCTCTTGTATCATGTCTTGGAGAGTCCTCATCTTCACTTTCTTCTCTTTTCTCTTTCTCTTGTTAATTGGACTTGGTACTGACAATTGTATTATGATAATCTATTTAACATTATCATTTACCTTCTTGTGTCTTTGAATGATAATGTGGATGATAATTTTATAGTCTCCCCCCTATCGGTGTTCCTCCCTTTGTCCACATTTTTCTTTTATAATCATTATCTTCATCACAATTCTACTTCTAACTTTAATATACTTCAACTATTAAGTGTACTTCACTTGTGACATAGATGATCTCTAACAAAGTATTCTTCTTCAATTTCCCACTTCTACTCTTCTTCTTGTCCTTGGAGGAAGATAGTTTTTTTAGATTTTTCAATGTCTTTTACCAAATGATATTAATTATATTCAAATACCAATTTGCAATTTTCTGATATTAACTCCCCATGAGTATATGATCCCTTCTAATGCTAATTTCATGGTTCTCTTCTAGGTCATGAGATATTTTAAAAAAGAAATTATTTTCTAGTTCCACCATCATCATTATATTCTTCTCCATCATCTCCATTAGTGTATTATTTTACATCTCCATCTTTCTTTCCTTCATAATGGATGTCATTCTTATCTACAACACTATCATCTTTGGAAACTTCATTGATGCTTGGAATGTTTATTTCCTCTGAATCTGTGTAATCTAACTTTCTTCTCCACATCTTTCCATGAGGTACCCTGCTCACGAATCTTCTATTTATTTGTCTTTTCAAACCTTCATCTTTTCTCTTGATTCTGTAATCAACGGCCTTGTGACCAAACTTGTGACAACAATGAAAATATCCATAGAATGTTCTTTTATATTTGGGGAATATTTGATCTTTCGGCTTCACAAATTATTTCTTCTTCTATCCCTTCCTTTGTTTTTGAACCTCTACTGTAGCCTTCTTTTCTGTATGACTTATTAGCTGACATTCTCTATCCATATGTACAAATTTATTACAAGAGTAGCAATGAGCGATAAAGATCTGCTTATACATGCTTTTCATTGGTCTTCTAGGCATCATATTAGTTCTATCTTTATTATGAGAGGAGGGAGAAAATTTCTGACTATACTTCTTTCCAATTAGATCCATAATTGCAGCAACATAACTCTTCTTTTTATATCCTAATCTAGATTTTTCACTTGATGGTATTTGACCACTTAGGATGTCATCTAGAATATTTGAGTTGTTCTCAAACATTGACTTAACATATTCTTCATCAACCTTCTTTTTAAGTTGAATATTTTTTTCCTCAAGTCTTTTAAAGTCTTGCGTTTTAGTAATGTCTTTGAACTTCTCATTAATGGTCTGCTGATATTTTATCCTCTTTACTTCTCCCTTGAAGTTAGAAAATTCTTGTTTTAATCTCTCGACCTCTTTCATGCTAACCATTGCTTGTTGTCTAATTGTGCAACACTTCTTGGAGGGTCTTGATTTCCTCTTTTTTTTTCTTCTCTTCTTTGTATTTTGCAATTGTTATTTCAAATATTTGTTCCTTCTTCTACATTTTTCAATTTCCTCAAGAGAACTTATGATTTCAACCTCTAGGTCCACCTCTCCTTCTACTTCTGATTCATCCTCTAAAGTTTGAGTTTATATTCCCATGAATAGAATTTATTCATCTTCAATTATCTCTTCATTTGTTTTGTCTACCATGGAATAGACGTTTTTCTTGTTTTTATTAAATTTATTCTTCTATATGGTTTTACTCTTTTTATCTTTCTTATGAATGCAAGGTTCTTCTACATCACTATCTTCTTGTTTTGGGTAAGGACACTTTGTGGAAAAATGTCCAATTCTTCCACAGTTAAAGAACTTTAGTGGTAGCTTTCCTTTCTCAAGTTTCTTGATGAAAATAGTTTCTTCATCATCTAATTTCTTTCATTTGTTCTTGGGTAAAGCTTCGGAATTATTTGACTATTTAGTAGCTTCAAATGCTTCCTCTTTTCTTGATGGTCCATTTTGTTATGTTCTCATCTCATAGGAAGTGAAGATACCATGTACCTCATCCACTATCAAAATTTCAATATCATATCGATTTTCTATCGTAGATACTTTTGGGTTATATCTTATTCGTAGGGTTCCTAGTACTTTTTCAACTACCTCTTTCTCCTTTATTTCTCCTCATAGACCCTTAATAACATTGGAAATCTCATCTAATCTTAGAACATGTTATACAATATTTTCTTCTTCTTTTTAGACTTTTGAATTGCCCTTTAAATGTTTGAAGTTTGGATTTTTTTTATTTTGGATGCCCCCTCATAAGCATTTTTTAAATTTTTCCCAAGCATGTTTTGTTTTCTTACATTGCATGAATTTAACAAACACTAAATCTGCTAATCCTTTCAAAATTGCATTCAAATCTTTTGCATTGGATTTATATTCATCTAATTCATATCTATATGTAGGTAGGTTTTATGGTATTTTATACCCTTTTTCAATAGAACTCCAAATTTTTCATCCAAGAGACATTAGATAGCATCTCATTCTAACGCTCCAAAATGCATAATTGTTTCATGTGAATAATGGAGGTATGTTAGTAGATAACACTTCTTGATTATCCATAGTGTTTTTTAATAGGATTCCGGTGGTTTAAACTGTAGTGAAGGATCTCACTCTAATACCAATTGTTGGAATATTGGACAACAATGAGAGGGGAGGTGAATCAGTATTTATAACTTTTAACAATTTAAAACCACTTTTAACTTATTCATTAAAACACAGAATCAACAAGATACACAGAACACAACATTTATCGTGGAATCTCATTTGGGAAAACCACAAATACTCTCTATAACTACAAAATTATATTTACAATTTTTTTTGCAAACTACAACTTGTTGGAGACACCAATCCCCATTTTTTTCAACTACAACTGAAGGATGCTACAACACCTTGGCTTCATTCTCCTTCAACAGACAAGGAAGCTACAACACCTTGTTTTCCATCCACTACTGGAAGGAGGATACAACCCCCTTACAAGATTTCATCCTTCCCTTGCACCACCCTACCACCCTAATTTGATCTTTTTCTTCAACTCTGTTACTGATTATTCTTCACTTCATTGGTCTCTATTTTCTCTTGTTGTTACATTGATCTGGATTGTTGAGACATATTTATTCCACTTTGAACTTCTGTTTAAATACTTCTTTCATCATGTATTCTAACCATTATATATTTTCATCATCGTGTCCCTTCATTAAAACCTTTTCACCAATGCATCTCTTCATTATGGAAACCTGTATTTTCATGAACCAGTGTAAAACAACTCGAAACCCTATTTTGGAAGACCTATACCTTTGCCTTCAAACACCTTTTAGAAGAAATAAGACCATGGTCAGATGCACACATCAACAAGCTACATCTTGATGGTCTCAAATTATTTTTATCAGTTTCCTACAAAATATGACGGGAATTTTACTAGGGCAACTTAGACCAATTTTTCAATACTTAGTCATTTTTCAACAAATTTCCCAAAACAGTCTGAAACCTCATTTTGGAATACCTGTAACTTTTTTGTTCAAGCACATTTTAGGGGAACTGAGACCATGGTCATATGATCACATCAACAAGATAAAACTTGATGGTCTAATATAAGTTTGATCAATATCCTACAAAATATGACGGGAACTTTATTGAGGCCACTTAGGCAAATTTACCAAAACTTAAATAGTGCAAATCATGCTAGAAATCACTTTTGGCAAACTAATAACTTTACCTTCAGATAATTCCTTGACAAACCAATCATATGGTTAGATGTACAAGACAACAATCTAGATGTATATATCTTCAAAATCATTTAGTTCATCAAATATAGAAGATGGCATGTATTTTACAGAGGCCCCTCAGGCAAATTAAGAAGAATTTATACTTGGTCAAATTTTTAGAGTTTCAACATGAATTTAAGCAAGTTTCCATACTTTTACAGAATGGTGTCAAACTGTAACAATGACTTCATGAAAGGAGTAGAACACTATCATATGACTTTGCAACCTCATCACACATGACACGTGCCATGTAACCAATTCCTTTGTTATTCCTCTGTCATTAATGTATTTTGATTTACCTATACTTTATTTTTAGAGTTTCAACAAGAGTTTCAACAAGTTTCCATAGTTTTACAGAATAGTGTCATATTGTAAAAATGACTTCATGAGAGCACTAGAACATCATCATATGGCTTTGCAACCTCATCACACATGTCACATCATCATACATGTCATGCCATTTAATTTGTCCTTAATCAACTCCTTTGACATCAATGACAATAGTACTCAACAAAATCTTCTTGGTGGTGTTGGGGAAATGTCTATCATAATTCTAGATCAGTTTCCAATTTCTAGCTCCAATGAAACTGTTTTGAGTAGATTTGTGACTTCGAATATGAAGTGTTTGAAAAAATGTTGGAATGAGATATACCTCTGTTATGAATGATTAAAAAAAAATATTTAGAGTTGTAATTTCATTTGAATGATTCTATGAGTTGTATATTAATTATTCTAGCGATTCCTAGAATTACTAGCCAATTCAGATGAGTAGAATTAACTAGTTTTGTGAGTTGTTTAATGGATTGTACATGGGTGGAAAGACAAAAACATATGAAGTTAAATGACCCCTGATATGTTTTCCATGATCTAAAATAGTCATATATTTCTCTTTATTTTTCATTTGAAAAGTTAAATTGGAAACTAGGTACATTGTAGTGAAATTGGTAACTAGTTTTTGGATTTGAATCTCTGTTTTTGTAAAAGATGACTGTACATCCATATGCTATGTTCCTGTTAATTTAATTTTGTTGTAGAATTATATTTTCCATATGTGTACCTTCACCTCTGTGTTCCTTGGAACTCGTTACGATTGGTTTGATTGAATTCATGGCAGTGTTTATTAACTAGTTGTACTGATTAAACTTGAAATATTCACCGTTATCTACTTAGACCAGATCTACAAAAGTATTTTATTTAGTTGTATGTGCATGCTTAAATATCTGTATAATGGATGTAATTTCACTTTTTGGTTCATTGGCATCGTTGCATGTCGAATTTGTGCAAGACTAGTTGTTAGTATTGAACAACTAGTTAACTAGTTCATGTGGAACCATTTTCATAATTATAATGTTTAATTAATTGGAAAATGGTTTGATTTACATGTTATTAGATGTTAAAAATCCATTGGACTTGATAAGAACTCGTTAAGTGTAAACAAATTAAATTATATTAAGTATCGACAATTGTGCGCTAAGTGTCGTTAAGTATCGTAATCAAAACACTAATTACTAGTTAATCATGATTAAGAGTAAATGACATTTAGAGGTTGAATTTATGTCTGAATTTGGTTGGAATGGATATTTTATGTTTATATAAGTTGTTAGTAATCCTTCCCACCCTTTTGGATCAGACGTTGGAATAGCTATTGAATTTATTTTAATTTATTGTTAATTAAGGGGACTTTGTCGTGATTAAATCTTGAAAAATGAAATTTAATATTTGTTTAACTAATGCTATGTGCTAAAATTGTCTAATTATCCTTAGATAGCTAATTACATGCCCCTCAGACCTATTTATATCCCCAGGAGACATTACAACCACAACCAATTTATATTTTACATTAACATTTAAAACCATACAATGAGTTATGCCATTTAGGCACCCACAAACATTACATAAACATATTATTTAGCACGAGTTTAGTATAAGGGTGTTACATTTCCATAATTAAAAATTATTAGTATGAATACATATCACTTAATGCTTTAATTACTTCGACTATCATGGAAAAAATAATGGATCCATATTTTTTTATATCCCCTCCCTCTTATATCTAGAAGGGGACTTGTATTTGTAAGAGTTGTCAACCATCCTAGTGCTTGGTCTAGCAATCATCCCTTATGCTCCATTAGTTGGTATTATTCATTTGAATTTTGCATTTATTAACCTTCTAAAATTGTTCTTTGATTTCTACATTGGAGTGCAGTGCATTGCATTAATTAATATTTAACCCCTTTTCACAAAATATTTAGAGCCACTAGACAAGTTTTGGAACCCTCACGTATTGGATTGTATTTATCCATTTCCATTAGTTGGTATTCCTAATCCACCATTTTCCTTCATCATTTGTTGGTATCCTTGTGCTTGTTCTTTATTGGATATCTGAGTGTAGCATTGTGAATTAGTTCAAAGAGTAAACCCTTGTTTTAGCAGTTTTTCAAGAGTCATTATGCAAGTTCTTCTATTCTACTAGGGTGATCCATTCTCTATGTTTTTTTCATTAAGCCAAGATACATGACTAGATTATAACAAGAGTGTTGGAAGGGTCTAAAATATTATTTCATTATCATCCCCTCACCCCCTAGGATATTTAGATCATTGTTTTTCTCACTATCTTTATCACCTAGGTTGTTTTATTTTGATGCATTTCAACATTTTCTTAATCAACATTATATTAATCCAATAAATTAGGTTTCATCAACCTATTTATGCTTTGAATTTATAAATCAAGAAGTTGAATTATTGTTGTCATATTATTCTACATTGGAATTCTTCAATATTTGTAACTAGGATTCATTCTTTTGACTCACTCACTTGTTAAGGTTCGAACTCTTGAATATATGTTGTTGGGTCTTGTAATGGCCCCTTTTTTACCACATACATTATACCTTTTTTCCTTGTCCTACTTCATTTCTACACACCGGGAAAATGTTATCCCTTACATTGAGCTTAAATCTTTATAGGTATGATTAATTATTTTTTTATCCTATTAATGCTTAAGATTGTTATGGTCAGAAATCTATCTCTTGAATTGTGCTAACATGTCTTGATTTTATAAAAATAGTTCAAGATTGAGGAACATAGGTTTAGCATCCTACGTGATCTGAAAAGGAAATGAGTATTCATTACCAGCTGTTACCTACCAGTCCCAACTCCACAGGCTGGATCACGTGGGATGCTAAACATGACCAACATTTTGGCGTCATTGCCAGGGAATATAATTTATAGACACATTAGTAGTTCATTTATTCATTTCCCTTCAATAGTTTCTAAGCTTGCATGTTTTGGGTTGTATGAATACAAGGAGAGTACAGCGTGACATTCCTAGAACTCCCCAGAATACTAACTTTGCAGGTGGTCAAGGTCATGGCGGTAGTACAGCCTTGGGAAGGAGGAAATTCATTAACGATCTAGTTTCTAGAGCCAACTCTTCTACTGGGGATCTCCATCAGGGTCCATCCTCTGTCAGAAGAAGCCTAGTTATTCCTATATTGGAAGCATTAGTTTCCACGATGGGGAACACAAGAGAAGCTGTGACACCATCTGGTGTCCCTGCGGACAAGGATAGAGCCAGTGTTGTAGGAGGAGGTGATCTAGAGGTGGTTTACCATGTTGACGGAAAAGAGGTCACAAAGGAGGAGTGGTTACAACTTCAACAAGAGTGGGAAAATCAAAAGAAGAAAATACAAGAGAGAGTAGAGGAAAACATGAATAATAGACGTGACCCTGAGGATCATGAGTAATAAGTAGGGGATAACCATCACAATGATGGAAACCATCCAAATGAGGATACCATTTCCACACTTCAATTGCACATTCGAAAACCAATTGGTCAAGCTCGTATGAAGAACATCTCACCATCAGTATTGCCACATTTTCATGGGAAAGCTACATATGATCTATATGAGTTTCTCTTCGAATTCGACATCCTCTGTCGCAGCTACAATTACACGTCCAGTGAACAAAAGTTAAAAATTTTCCCTGCCACCTTGAAGGACAACATGTTACGGTGGTTTATGAGCCTGGGTGGTGAGACTGTCGCCACCCAGGAATAAATGAAGCATGTGTTCCTTGGAAAATACCAAGAATATTGTAGGAGAAAACACAAAAGGGAAGAACCATTTAAGATGATGCAGAAAAAGGAAGAAAGTCTGGAGGACTTCGTGAAGAGACTTCTACACAACGTACAAAGGGAAGGAAACACTGACATGGGGAAAGATGTGCTCAAAATTATCTTATTGTGGGGAATCCAAGAAGATTGCCTAGAAATGTTGAACTCTTTGGGAAAGGGGGATATCTTGAAATATCCCTTTGAAGAAATCATTTACTTATGTTGAAGATATTCAAGAGGATCCTCTAGAACCAGCAACCGTGACAAAGGACTGGACTGAGATGTCTTCAACATAACACATAAGTCTTCTAATGGAGGAGACACTCAGGAAAAAATAGGAAAACTTCTTGAGAACTTCAAGACAGAAATGATGAGCTCCATTTCCTCAAAGATGGATGTCCTAAGAGCACAGCAGAGTAAAATAGTAGAAGACTTGACACTCGGCGTATTCTATCCAAGATGCAGAAAGAAACACCCACTGAAGGAGTGTTCACTTAAAAAAGGAAGTATGCCAACTTTGTGAACTGAACCATGATATTGAGGAATGTCCTTCACTTCCCCAAGTGAAGGAAATCCTATAGGAATCTACCCTTGCTGTGGAACAAGCATACTTCATTGCTCAGAAGAAGCCTTGGCAGCCTCAAATTCAAGATATGATTCCAGACCCATCACCTTTCTGGAATAATATGAATAATATGAATAGTGTGAATCACATGAATACACAATTTCCTTCACACTATTCTAAAAATAAATGGCACCCATCTCAAAATTTTATGCAGAATCCTAACTCTTAGTCACCATGGGCACCACAACAATCAAACCAGCCAACTTCTTGGTCTCCTGGGTTGGGGAAATCCCATCCAGGAAATATGTTTCCCTATAACCAACCTCCTCATCAATAATTTATTCATCAATAGAACCCTCCTCATCAATACCCTCACCAACAGTACCAGCAGCCACAACTGCAACTCCAAAACAATGTTGCACCAATGAATATGCCAATATGACCACATCTGCATGGCCAACCTAATACTAACCCAAATAATAATAAAGCGATTCACTAGTTTGAGACTGTCAACATGCCTACTTATTGCATTATCCCAGTTCCCTGCCATGATATACTCTTACGATCGGGGAGGGTTGTGGAGCCCTTAGTCATTGAATATGTTCCATCTTCGGTGACTGAAGTGAGAATAAACCAGCAATACCCATCTAATATAGTGATCCCCATCATTGAGGATGTTGAAAGTCCTATTGAGACACTGGCTGAAATGCAGGGAGAAACATTCATCGAAACACAGCCTACACAACTAATTAGAGAACCGCCATACCATGAACGACTGACACTACAAAAAATAGTGGAAAAACATCAGTTTAACCTCTCAGGAGAGTTAAAAAACTTATATGTCAAAATTCCACTATTGCAGGCCCTTCATGATGTTCCTATCTATTCCAAAATAGTCAGGAATCTGTGTGTAAGAAAACTAGGGAGAAAGCCCAGGGATCCTCCTACTGTCCATGTAATAGGAAAAATTTCTGTATTGATAATGGGAAAAAATCTCTTGGAAAAATATGACGATACCGAGAACCCTACTGTCACAGTACATATTGGGAACACTCATATACCGAACGTTCTAGTGGATTTAGGCGTAGCTATTAACATTATGACCATAGAAGTGTACGAAAACTTGGGCTCACCAACCTTCGTCCAACCCCTACTATTTTAGAACTTGCTGACAGGTCCACCATCAAACTCAAGGGAATATTGGATGACCTCGTTGTCTTAGTGGATTCATGGGAATACCCTACAGACCTCTTGGTTTTACAACCGAAGTCATAGCTAGGGGGACATTCGCTAATCCTGGAAAGACCTTGGTTAGCCACAATAAATGCTTGCATCAGCTGTTGGTCCGGTTCTATGACTATCTAATATGGGACTGATACAAGCTGGAGGAGGAAGAAGTCGTTCAAGCGTTTTTATCGATAAGGAAAGCCTTAACCTTCAAATATGAGACAGAGGATGATGCTATCAATAGTTTCATTAGTGATCCTACATCTGTCAATAAACATGTTTACCAGATCTTGAGCATTACTTTAGATGAAGAAAAACAAGAAAATATCACAGAGGAGACTTTAGTCAGTGACACCAACATAATTCCAATACTCAAGAATTTGAAAAACGTTCCAGTTGATATAGAGCCGGGAAAAACAATGAACATTAATCTGAATATTGCTCCTGGTGAATTGGAATGCCTGATCACTCATTTGAAACAACACGATTGCTTGGGAATACACAGATATGAAGGGTATTCCTTCTAATCTATGCACCCATCACTTTTACATTAAAAGTGACTCCCAGCATGTGTGCCAAACACAACGAAGGATGAACCCTAACCTGAGGGACATAGTGAAAGAATAAATCAAAAATATCTTGGAAGCATGGTTTATATACCCATATTAGACAGTGAGTGGGTTTATCCACTTGTGATAGTGCCAAATAAGAACAAGAAATGGAGAGTCTGCATAGATTATAGAGAGTTAAACAAAGCAACGCAGAAAGACCATTTTCCCTTACCTTTTATCGATCAAGTGAATGATACCTTGTCTAGGAAGAAATTTTTTTCCTTTATGGATTGATTCAGTGGTTACAATCAAACCTAGATTGCTCCCACGGACCAATACAAGACCACTTTCACCTGTCCCTGGGGTGCCTTTGCATACAGGGTACTTCCCTTGGGTTTGTGTAATGCACCTGCCACATTTCAGAGAGCTGTGATTGGGATATTTTTGGAGATGGTTAATGTCAACATGGAGATTTTCATGGATGAATTTACCCCATATGATAGTGAATTTATGGAAGCACTTAAAAATTTAGAAAAGGTTTTAGTACGCTGTGAACAAACCAGCTATCTTTAAGCACTAAAAATTGCCATGTGATGATGAGGGAGGGTGTAGTTCTATGGCACTTCATCTATGTTGATGTTATCCAGGTAGTTCCATCCAAAATCAGGGTAATTGAAAACATACCCACTCCTAGAACACAAAAATAGGTACTTATATTCTTAGGGCATGCTGCTTATTACAGAATATTCATAGAAATATTTTCCAAACTAGCTTCTCCTTTATTTACTTTGTTGATGAAGGATGTAAAGTTTGATTGGAATGATGCATGCCAAACAACGTTTACTAAACTTAAGAAGAGGTTGTATACATATCCTATCTTAAGGGGGGCCAATTGGGATCTACCTTTCCAAATTTCCACAGATGCCTCTGACACTTCCATTGGAGCAGTGTTGGGACTGAAGGAAGGTCATGCCCCATATGCAATTTACTATATCAGTAAAAACTTGGCCCCTGCTGAACTCAATTACATTGTTACAAAAAATGAATTTTTAGCCATTGTCTATTCCATCAATAAATTCAAACACTACATTACTGGATACCCCACTTTTATGCACACTGAGCATTAAACCATTAAGTACTTAATGAAAAAACCTGTCACAAATGCTAGAGTAACTATATGGTTGTTATTGTTACATGAATTTGACATTATGATTATTGATAGACTTGGGATAGAATATGTTGTTGCTGAATTTTTATCTCGACTTATTAACAGTGAGGACACCTTGCCAGTTGAAGATTCCTTCCAGAATGAACATTTATTTGTAGTTTTAGCTCATTCCCCTTGGTGCGCAGATGTTGCTAACTATTTGGATGCATGAAATCTTCCAGCACATTTGTCAAAGAGAGAGAAAAGAAAAATTATTCAACAAAGTTCCAAGTACTGCTGGATAGATGGGAATATTTTCTACCCTGGTCCTTATCTTGAGATCAAAAGATGTGTAAGGGAGGAAAAAAATTTTAGTATCTTGAAGGCTTGTCATGATGAGCTCTATGGGGAACATTTTGCTGACAAACGAATAGGTCATAAGGTATTATGAATGGGTTATTATTGGCCAACATTTTTCAAGGATGCAAAGAAGTATGTTTAGGTTTGTGATAGCTATCAAAGAATGGTCCAACCCAACATATTAGATGAGATACCCCTTAAACCACAGTTGGTGGTTGAACCTTTCGATAGATTGGCCCTAGATTTTATTGGGCCTATAAACCCTCCCTCGAAGCAGAAATTTTACATCCTAGTTTGCACCGATTATATCACAAATTTGGTGGAGGTTGTACCTTTAGTTAGGGCCAATGACTAGGTTGTAATAGATTTCCTATTTGGAGAAATATTCACTCATTTTGGAGTACCCAAGGAGATACTCACAGATGGAGGACCGCAGTTTCTGTCTCACAAGCTACAAGATCTGATACAGAAGTACCACATTCATCATAGACTAACTTCACCATACCATCCACATGCCAATGGCCAAGTGGAAAGTACCAACAAAGTGATTGAATTTATTCTCACAAAAACAGTCAAAATCCATTGCAAAGACTGGCCTAACAGACTTCTAGAGGCACTATGGGCATAGCACACCACTTGGCACAAAACTTTGGGACTCTCCCCATATGACTTGGTGTATGGTAAGAAAGTTGTATTTCCAATTGAATTTGAAATCAAAACTTTAAAGAAAGCTATGGAATCAAACTTAGACTTGACAGAAGCTCATAGGAACATGCTAAATCAGCTAAATGAAATCGATAAGAAGCGCACAACTTTTGTGCATCAAACAACATTAATTCGATAGCAGTGATCTAAGTGGCATGATCAGTTCATAAAGAAGAAAGTATTATGTGAAGGAGACTGGGCATTATTGTATGATTCTAGGTTTAAGAGGGAATTTAAAGGTAAGTTGTGAACAAGATGGTTGGGACCTTACCAAATATATAGGGTGTTTGATAATGGCACAGTCCGCCTGGTCAATATTGATGAAGATCGTATGCCATTATTTGCTAATGGTCATAGGCTACAACTGTATCATAAGCCAATATCAAGGTATGCATTTATCTCACATGTTGCGGCTGATCCAGGATATCAATTAATGCAAGGGCAAGAATTTCTCCCTGCTTCTGTAAATATTTAAAAAGGACACTATGATTTCCACACAGGAACTTGTACATAAATACGTTGATGATTTTTTTTTTATTCTGTTTTATTTTACACTTGATTGGTTTTCTTTGAAGAATTTGTGCAGGAATTTACTCAAGGAGTTGTGGCCATGATTGGGCCTAATGACTACGGGCGCCCTAGTTTATTTTCACATTTTGAAAGTGCTCCTTGAAAAACATTATGAACAATTCAGTGGCAGCAGACCATCAGTTGAAACTTTTCATATTTTTTTCATTCCTCACAGCTGTGACTCCACCAGACTTTTCCCATTGTGCAGCTGCGACTCTGCTAAAACTTGCCCATTTTTCTATTTTTCACAGCTCTGACTCTGCCAGACTTGTCCCATTACACAACTGTGACTTCGATAAACCTTGCCCATTTTTCTATTTTTCGTGGCTGTGACTCCGCCAGACTTGTCCTATTATCCAGCTATGACTCCACCAAATTCTGTCGATTTCCCTATTTTTTGTAGCTGCGACTATGCCAAATTCCGTCAATTTCCCTATTTTCTGCAGCTGTGACTTTTCCAAACTTGTCCTATTCTCCAGCTTTGACTCCGCTAAATTCTGTCAATTTCCCTATTTTCATAGTTGTGACTCTGCCACACTTGCTCCATTCCCCAACTGCGATTCTGCTATATGTTTCCTACCTTTCCTACTTTTGTAGTTGTGACTCCTCCAGATTTATCCACAAAATGGCTGCAACTCCTCCATATTTATCCACAAAATGGATATGACTCCTCCATATGTTTCCGCAAGATGGCTACGAATCCATCAAAATCGTCCACAAATCTTGTTGTCTGTGACTCTGCTGAATTCTAACTCACTTCATAGCTTCACTTATAATTATGTCAAAGATGAAAAGACGACTCTTGATTCACCGGGGGTAAGATCATAATAGTACACGTGCAATTATTCTTTCAATTGATGGATGCGATGACACATTGAACTATTATGGAAAGTCATGGTTCTTATTATATCATGAAGGTACGGATTCTAACCATCTACATGATTAGGCGTAAATTGGATTTGACAAAATTAATCATGCTTTTCCTTTTTGTACCCGTCAATAGACCTGTACTTATTTAAATGTCAATCAGTAGGTCCAAATGGGTACTTGAGCTTATCACACGACCGCCACCTTTTTCCTAATCCATTCCAAATTTTTCCAATTATTCCCTGCTTATAACTATCTTAACTTTCCTAATTTATCCAATCCCGATCTCATTTGTTCGTTGCATGTTCCTATGTTGTAACTTCCATTTCCATTCCTGTAATTTACTGATTTGATACCAGAATTAAGGAGTGGTGATATGGGTATCCCAACCCGACATGAACCCGTGAATATGGAAGCTCTGCATAGGAATGCAGAGTTGTTTGCCATTTTTGAAGCTACTGATTGGACTGAGTATTTTCAACGCTTAAGTGGTTTTCATACAGAAACAACTCTACAGTTTTCACTAAATTTCATAGACACCCATTTAGAAGTTAGAATTCTATGCATAGAAGTCACTGAGGAAATTGTGGCCGAGGTTACTGGTCTACCTCAAATAGGAAGGACCTGGTTTGGACGAATAACCCACAATGCGATCGTAGTACAGGATTTTCTTGAAGTTGGTGAACACGTTGGTGAAGGAAGGTGGGGGATAACACTACAATCATTGCCTCATCCTTGGAATGAAGTGGCAGTCTTCCTCAAGAAGTATATCACCTGTGAAGGTAGGTACCAGACTATTTACTTCTCTGAGCTTCCCCTATTATCTCACTTACGCCACAAGACTCTACTCAATATTCCATTTTATTTTTTCAAATCCCTACATTACATGGCAGGGTTTGTAAGATCGGCCCGACACCCACTTGCTTCCCTTACCCATAATGGCCCGGTTAAAATACTTATTTTAAGGGCCTTAGCACAGTAGAACTGAACCTGGGTACAATTCACTACTCAGCCTCAGATAATTCATGAACCTACATAATTGGGTGGTGTTACAATAGAGGGGGAATATAGGGCACCTGCGTAGTTGGGTGGTGTGGAAGTAGAAGAGGAGGATGGGACTACCTCCAATTCAGTTGGGGGGAAGATGAGACAGTGTCATATCAAAACCAAAATAATCAAGAGGAAGGATTGGAGGAGGTTGCAACAGCATCAAACCATGTGGAAGGAATATCTATTATGGAAGCTGCAACAACAGAAGCTGAAACTGGAGCACCATTGGATGCTGTGACAGTGGAAGTGAAGCTGTGGGAGATACAATGATAGAAGGATATGCAGAGATATTTACCATTGAATCCTCTCCTGAATGGAGGGGAACTTTAATCGAATAAGATATTGAAGTGGCAAAGACAAGGGAAGATGCTAAAATGGGAGATATTCCTTCTATATCAGTGGTAGAATTACAAACCCTTATAGCACGTAGGAAAAGAATAAGATCAAAAGAATAAGGGCATTCTTCATGATTGGTAAGGATAAGGAGAACCAGATCTCTCATAGCAGCAGAGGCAGCGCGGGAAAAATGGGCGAACATAGAATCAAATATTGAATTTCCCATTTTGACACCTTGGTCAAAATCTGCTCCACAAGAACATGCTATATAATAACCTCAAATTGAGGGAATTTTGTATAAAAATGGTCTACTAAAAGAAGAGGTGGAAATTATTCTAAGGGAATTGGAAAATTGGAAGGAAGCATGTAAGAAACAAGTGGAGAGAAGGATGAATACACTGGTAGAGGCTGCAGACTAATTGGAAGGATCACCTCCTATTGATGAAGGTGATGAACTGGATAAAGTGATCTCTCCAGAGTGTGGTGAAATTTTTGACCAATCAGGATATAAAGTTATAGTGCAGGAATTTGTTGCACAAGCAATTGAAGAAGAAAAAGAAGCACCTACGGAGAAGCTGAAGGGTGAAGATGAACTAGAATTCAAGATGATCCCTAATCTAGAATTAGGGGAAGATGAACAAATGCAATCCCAACCATCAAGAGGGATGGAAGTATTCCTGGATCGGTATGATGCAAGGGATATTGAAGTCACTCAAGAGAAACCTCAACAGTTGGAAGAAGTTGGAAGACAGGGTGTTGTTACACAAGAACCAATGCCTTCAAAAACTCTTGTTGATGTCGCCACACAAGTGGAAGTAGTTGAGTCAGAGGTTGATACAATTCTTGATCAGAACCTAGAGGACCTTGAGGAAACACCAGAACAGTCTCAAGACATAGAACTGGTCTAGGAATAATTTCAACATGAAGAGGATGTTATTACACAAGAACCAGCATCCCCAAAATTCTCTGTCCAAAACACAGTGCATAACGAAGTATATTGCGATGGGATTCAAAAGAGGGACAAGAACCAGCATTTCTGAAATCATTTGTTGAATTGAAGCCACATAGAAAGAGGTTGCTACAATATTGATGATAGAATATGTTGCTACACAAGAACCAGCATTTTCAATTACCTTTGCTAAAGCAGCCACACAGATAGAGATTGATGCAGCACTAATGGAGAAGGATGTTGTCACACAAAAACCAACATCCCCAAAATTGATTACTGAAGGAGCTATACAAGAGGAGACTGCAACAACATTGAGAGAAGATGAAGTTGTTACACTCCCATATCAAAGTGAGAAGGTTGAAACATTGGGTCAGAATAAGGTAGGAATGCAGATTCCTCAAAAAATTGCTTCATATTTTGATGATGAGAAGAATGCAGAGCTATCACTATTGAAGGTGGAAGTAAAGAAGTGGAAAAATCATGTGGAACGATGTCAGGTAGGAATGGTTCCTCTTACTGAGCACAAAAAAACTATTAAGGAATTGATGGAGAAATGGGAAAAGGAGCTAATTTTTCAAAGGTTTCATCGGGAGGAGGTAAAAAAAGAGTTGAAGAAATTGAAGAAATTAAAGTCCATGCAGAAGGAGAAAGATCAATTGTACACCCTCTCACAGGAATTGATGAGTTACATAGCTTTATCTCCCCCCTATAAAGGTATTCTTGTATGAACAATTAACTTTTTTTTAATTAAAAGCCTTAAAGGAGGGGAGACCTTATCAATTGACACCCTTTTCCCAATTTTTGGATACCTTTATGGAAATCAGATTCACTGAACATAACCTACTATGTGAATTTTATTTGCATGAGATGGCCTGGCCTATGGACCTTCACTCTAACCCTGCTCCTTACCAGGTAGATGTTCAGTTGAGGGCCTTTTCCACTTTTGTCAACAATCATGTGCAGTGGAAAAAGTGCCTTTTAGACAATATTTCAGAATGAGGCAAACTCCAATATCTGGATTCGGAGTGAACCTCAATATCCTCGGGTTCTCATTACTTTCCAGGAAAAGAGGCTGGCATCTCCCATGAAAACCCAACAGTTAATTGAACTACAAGAAAAGGTCATGTCCACCTGTGTTGACCAGATTTCCAAAAAGCAACATCTGGCTCTAGAAGGAAGTAAGCATAGATGGCATACTTCTTCTTTAGCTTTAAAGAAAAGGGGCCCTTATTGTTTCAAAAACTTTAAACAGGCGCTCCCTAGGGTGGAAGGATACGTTGGCTGCATGAAGAAGTGTGGAGTTCACTAGCTGGGACTTAAATTTAAGTTTCCACCCATTTGGTGGCCAACAAGGCTATACAGGGATGATTTTTCATTTACCAAGGCAGAGGAGAAGCAGTGTTGGAAGTACTGGGTTATGCTTGTAAAGGATATCTGGATGAGAGTGAACCACTTGAACACTCCTACAATTTTTCCTCCCTCCATGAACAAGGTCCAGACCCAGATTCAGATTCAAACTAGTGGAAGTTGTTGCTTGAGGACATGCAACTAGATAGTTGGGGGGAGATGTTGGGTCCTATAATGGCCCCTTTTTTACCACACCCATTATACATTTTTTCCTTGTCCTATTTCATTTCTACACACCAAAGATATTTTTTCCCTTACATTGAGCTTAAATATTTATAGGGATGATTAATTATTGTTTAATCCTATTAATGCCTAAGATTGTTATGGTCAGAACTATGTCTCTTCTATGCAGCTAGGGTGATCCATGTCTATGTTTTTTTCATTAAGCCAAGATACATAACTAGATTAGAACAAGAGTGTTGGAAGGGTCTAAAAATATTATTTCATTATAATCCCCTCACCCCCCTGGGATATTTATATCATTTTTTTTCTCACTATCTTTATCACCTAGGTTGTTTTATTTTGATGCATTTCAACATTTTCTTAATCCAATAAATTAGGTTTCATTATCCTATTTATACTTTGAATTTATAAATCAAGAAGTTGAATTATTGTTGTCATATTATTCTACATTGGAATTATTCAATATTTGTAACTAGGATTCATTCTTTTGACTCACTCACTTGTTAAGGTTTGCACTCTTGAATATATGTTGTTGGGTCCTGTAATGGCCCCTTTTTTACCACACCCATTATTCCTTTTTTCCTTGTCCTCCCTCATTTCTACACACCATATAGATGTTTTCCCTTACATTGAGCTTAAATATTTACAGGTATGATTAATTATTGTTTTATCCTATTAATGCCTAATATTGTTATGGTCAAAACTCTGTCTCTTGAATTGTTTTAACATGTCTTTATTTTATAAATATAGTTCAAGCTTGAGGAACACAGGTGTAGCAACCTGTGTGGTATGAAGAGGAAATGAGTATTCATTCCCATTTGTTACCTACCAGTCCCAACTCCACATTCTGGATGCAAACAAAGGTCATCATTCCATGTGGTATTTGCAACAGACTTTGTTGCAACAATGCACTGTTGCTTAAGGAATAGCTGCAATAGACAGGGTATCTCCTATTTAATTGAATCTGTCTATCCACTGACGGCCATAGAAACCATATTCCCTATATTCTCTATGTCCATTTAATTTCACTCACAGCTGTAACAGCTCGTTGCAACAAGGAATCTTGAAGATCCTAGATATTCATGGCTGCCCAATATTAGTGGGTGAAGGTTACGTTGTTCATGTATAAATATGGGGAGTCATTCTGATCCAAGGGTTGGTTGATTATTGATTAGACTATGTAAGCCGTGACAATGAGTTGTAACTATAATTCGCCATTTTTTAATATAAGGAGCGGGATTCTTCAGATCTCTGTGTCTTAACTTGTGTTAGTTTCAGCGTCTCTCTTCGAACGCTGGTCCCGGATTCCATATATATTGTCGAGTTAATTAGATGTTTTGATTATTTTGTCGTGTGGTGTGGAAATTACAGTAGATGCATTATTTACAGTTAGCTGCAACAGTAATGGTTTATCATTGTGTTTCCTTTGATATTCAATTTTTGCATTCCTATTAAGCTGCAACAGTGTGGTGTGATAGTCGACTATGTAGATTAGTTTATGTTATGCATGTGTGCCAATAGCTGTTACAATCAAGATCATCTCCAATCCCTTTTAGTTACTTATCTTTCTCAGGTTTGCTAATTTAGTCAGATTATAGTTTGGAGTTTGTTGGATTCAATTATTGTTTGCAATTCTTTAATTAGTTGAATTAAATTGGTTATGATGGATACACACATATTCTGATAATGTTAAGATTTAACTTCTTGCAAAATTAAGTCTAGTTCTCTATTTCTAGATTCATTAAATGTTGGATTGAAATTGTAGGAAGATAATTGCATTTTTGAATTGTTAGGTAGGTAATTTAAGATTAGTTTATCCATGAGAGGAGTTTCATTGAGCAGATAGGTAGGACAGTTAATCTTTCATCCATTCAATCAGCTACTCAGTGTTTATGCACAAACAATGCTAATTATCATTGAAATAAAAGACTTCCCTGGGTTGTCAATTTATATTGAGAATTTTGTGTGTTAGTTGTAATTAACTTGCATATAGAGTGACCAACATATGAAACCAAAAATATGTATAGACTAAAACATTATACAATCCTATGAATTACAACATAAATTTGAGAATGTAACATTTTTTACAATTTCTCCATGTTGATATTTTTTACTATTGTAGTCTCACCAGGTACTAATGGATGGAAAAGATTAAAGAGAACATGTAAGTATAGTGGTTGATTGCTACCTTGTAATTTATTTATTATAAAATGTGTCTATGTTAATCATTTTACAATAGAATTGACAAAAATATAATAATACACTTTCTGGGATCAAATTAACTGCAATGGATGTGAATATTCTTCCAATTGTTTTAAGTTTATTTTTGGGTGGGCACAAGCAAAAAACTACAATCAAGTTCATTTTTTATCAGTGAATGATAGTTCAAAACTATATTGCTTGTAATTTCACAACATACAAAACAATACATTCATTGTTGTTGATATATTATTCATGATTTATGAACGTTAAAGTAAAATGCACATGCAACAAGCCAATGAATTTCCATTAGTATCATCAAGACTATTAGAATTATAATTAGAATGTAAAAGAGAAAGTGGTCCAAGATGAACCAAATCCATATTGAAGGAAGAAATGGTGAGTATGAATTGAGCAACACTGTTGAAAAGTAGCCCTAAAAAATATTGATTTACAAGCAGCAGTTGGGTTCAATTATGTTGCTATATTTCACTAAGAATGTAAATCTCTCCATCCCCCAGCTTAATCATTTTAATGTAATCAATAGGAACTGAAGAGCGGAAAACCATGGAGGTGAAAGTCCAAGTGTAATTTTGGGATGCAAGTTGAAATATATATATATAGATCAGGCAGAGTCGAAAGTGCGGGTGCAGAGGTATGGGAGAAGAAGTGCAGATGCGGAAGTGAGGGTGCAGAAGTGTGGCCGCGGAAGTGTGAAGTGTGAAGGAAAAATTACGGGGGCAGAAGTGCGGAAGCGGAAGTGTAGAGGCGGAAGTGTGGAAGCGGAAGTGAGGGTGTGGAAACTGCTGAAGTCTAAAATTTGGAGAATTGATCTTCCAATTTCCGCATTATGAAGTGCAGAGGTAGAAGTGCGGGGGTGAAAGTGTGGGAGAGTAAGTGTGGGTGAGGAAGAGTGGGTGCAGAAGTGAAAGTGTGAAAGTGTGGGTGTGAAAATTGCTGAAGTATGAGAGAATTGATCTTCTGATTTCTGCATTCTGAAGTGTGGAAGCAAAAGTGCAAGTGCGGAAGTACAGGAGTGGAAGTGAGGGTGTAGAAGTGTGGGTGCGGAAGTGCAGGTGCGGAAGTGAGAAAATGCTGAAGCCCAAAAATTGGAAAATTGATCTTCTGATTTCCACATTCTGAAATGCAAAGGTGCATGTGTGGGGGAGGATGTGCAGGGGAGGAAGTGCGGGAGTGGAAGTGCGGCTGTAGAAGTGCGGGTGCAGAAGTGCATGTGCGGAAGTGCGGGTGCATAAATTGTCGAAGTCTGAAAATTGGAGAATTGGTCTTCCAATTTCCACATTCCGAAGTGCAGGTGCAAAATTACGAGAGAGGAAGTGTAGGTGCAGAAGTGAGGGTACAAAAGTGCAGGTGTGGAAGTGTGGGTGGGAAAGTGTGAAATTGTCGAAGCCCGAAAATTGGAAAATTGTTCCTCTGATTTCTGCATTCCAAAGCGCAGAGGCAGAGGTGTGGGTGCGAAAGTGTAGGTGCAAAAGTACAAGTGCGGAAGTGCGGGTGCAGAAGTGAGAGATTGTCGAAGTCACAAAATTGGAGAATAGATCTTTCGATTTTCACATTACGAAGTCCGAAGATGGAATTGCGGAAGGACAAGAATTCGAAAATAAAAAAAGTAAGGTTTCTGATTTTCGATTTCCGCACTCCGAAAAGTTGGAGGAAATCCTAGGTGCGGAAGGAAATGTGTGGAAAACAAATATCTAAAGGAAAGAAGAAGGTTTAAGACAACTATTTCTCATTCAGGAAGGGCTTAAAGCCTCCTCCATGCTCTGAATTTTATGTGTTTGACTCAGAGGTGGAAAAAGCATGCCATCTAAGGAGGGGGTTGGAATTTGATAACGGGAGACAAAATGTTGCTCTACAACAAAAGGCTCGGAGGTGAGAGTTCATGCAAGGATCAGAGAGTTTTTGTTTTAACATTTAAATTTTAACTCTTAACGTGAAAGGATTGAAGAACAGGAGCAGAATTTGAGCATGGGCATATTGGACAGTGCAATCATGTATATTGAAGAGGTTGATGACGACATGGTCAACGATTCTGGTTCGGTTTTTTGCATTGAAGGTGAAGTACGAGCAACACAAGTGAAGATCATGGCACAAATGGAATTTTTGTCAGGTAATAATCCATTAACGATCCCCATGAAATGCAACGATCAGCCAGAACTCAAGGAGGAGCGTGTGAGCAAGTCACCATCTTCACCAAAGAAGCATAGAGGGATGCAAGCAAGGAATGGAAACCTGGAATTACTCGTAGCTAAGGATATCATCTTGTAACAAGTACCGTACTTTCTTTCTCACGCCCTGGTTGGCCGCTTATACTAGAAGGTGACGGCTATAGAATCCCTGCAATGTTGGATACAAGCCAATTGGATAAGCGTTCTAGGATATGAACCAATTTTTTACACTCTCCCCAGAGGCTGGTTTTTAATCAAAGTTAGTAGCATAGAGAATAACACCAAATGTTTGGAGAATAATTGGAGATGCGGTCCATTGGGACTAATTCTAAAAAATTGGACAGTCGATTTCAACACATACAGAACACTACACAGTGTGCAACAAATCTGGTTCATATTACCAAGTCTCCCCATGGTTTTTTGGAAACCAAAGATCTTTGAATCCATTGGGAAGAAATTCGAAAAGTTCATTGCCATGTAGGAAAACTGGGAAGAGAAATTAGATCGAAGGTGTGCTCGGATACTGGTTGAGATGGACATGAGGGATAGGATGTTTGAATATCTCAAGATTGTGATGCATGGAAGTGTCTGGTGGCAGTGGTTGGACTGCTGGAAAATACCCTTTAGATGATTCAATTATAGAAGAGTTGGGCATCTACAGAAATATTGTTCAACCACCTTCATGAAACCTATCCATAAGAAAGTCCGTGTTAAAAAATAAAAACTAATACCCATGAAAGTTGCCTCAGATCAATCAAGAATAATGGAAACAGGGAGGCTTAAATGAAATGAAGCAGAAACTACAGAGGCACCTGTAGAACAAGTTTTATTGCAGGATGAACAGGGTAAAGGAGAACAACCTCTACCAACACAAATACAATTTGAACCATTTTCTATGCAGGATGTCAAAAATAAAGGGAAGGTGACATAGCCAACAAAATTGAAAGCAAGGGAAACCGATGGTGAACATGACAGAGAAAGCCAACCTCATCAAGTAGAGAGTGCAAAGGTGCTGGACACTTATTCAACTCAAAAGGATGAAGGTAAAAACGACTCTCTTACACCTTCTATGTTAACGAAAACTTTCAACGCTTCACCTTTAAAGGAGGAAAATTTTAATTTAAAAAACCCTTGCAAAAAGGTAGAGATCAAAATACCTTACGATCTCAAATCATGAAATGCCTCCTCCTCAGAAGAAGAAGAATGGGTTTCCTCAAGTGAATTGGATCTAAATACCTTATAGAAACCTATATTAGGCAGGAGATCCTACCATTCCAAGGCTCAAGTACAAGCAACCTTAGACATCAAAGAAAGGAAACAAGCTACAATTAAACGGGCTCGTAGACTATTGACTGAAGGTAGGGGCTCTTGATGCACCTACTAACCTTCAATTCAAGAGGACTGGGGGGGGGCCTAAAAAAATCCTCCATAAAAAGGTTGATCAGCAAACTTATACCTACACTATTAATGATTTAGGAAACAATGCTGGAAGGATCCAAGGCAGAGGAAATAATTAAATAGATAATCAAATACTGGGAAAAAGATAGTATTGATGCAGATGGACATTTGGAAGGTTTAGTGACAGTGTGGAGCCTAATTTTACAATGAATTACAGTTAAAAAACATGTTTTAGTTTTAGAAACTAAACTCATAGATGGAGAAACATGGATATAATTTACAGTTCTAAATGTGTATGGACCTTTCTTTGATCAAAAAACCTACTAGGAAAATTTCAGTCACAGTGGCGCAATGGACCAGGAAAATGTAATCATGTGAGGAGATTTAACATTAACCTTAACAATGGGGGAAGTATGGGGAAATAATACCAAACAAGATGCTCTGAGCCCTTACTTTTTAGACCTCTTTGAAAAAAGGAAGATGGTGGATGTTACTCCACTAAAATTGGAGCCCACTTGGAGGAATAAAAGGGGAGGATATCAAGCCATCTCCAAAATATTAGATCATTTTATGGTAGAAGAGAACTTACTAAATAGAAACCTAATACTAAAATTCATTATAGAGATAGGGGGAACTCGGATCACAGACAAGTCTCTTTAATAATAATCCCCCTAGAAAAGAAACCCCCATCTCCCTTCAAATTTAACCCTATATGCATGGAAGAGGATGAGGATAAATACCAAATAATAAGTGTCTAGAAAGACATAAGAAGTTCACCAAATCATACTACAATACAACAATTTTCAAAAAACCTAGCTAGGGCAAAGAAAACATCCAAAGAGTGGGACAAAAAGCATAAAACTTTATCTCAGAAGGAGTTGAAGAATGTGGAGAAAGGTATAGAGGTGATGTTCCAGCAAAACGATAGAGGAGTTTTCAACATATAGGAAACACAACAGTTGAAATCATTAGAAAGAAAGAGGGACTCACTGCTTTCCAAAGAAGAGCAAATACTACATTTAAAGAGCAGGGCACTGTGGCTGGAGGCAGGAGATAAAAATACAATTTTTTTTCACAGGTTTGCATCCCATAGAAAGAATATAAACACCATATGTGGAATTAGGAACAGAGAGGGAAGAATGGTAAGATATTTTGAGGATTAAGCAGAACCGAGGGTGGATTTCTTACAAAACACGATTACTTTGTTTGTTGCAGGTCTCCCTCTATCGACGTCAACACATCTATTCCAAAGGATAGACCTAGTGGTCCCTATATCCTATTTTCATCCACCTCATTGATGAGTTCCTTGGACAACTTGAAAGGAATCCTTAGTGCCTTTCAGGTTGGTTGTGTCTCACGTGTTCGACTTCAGCTACATCATCACACCTATGAGATTTGTATAGGGTATTGGTTCCTTCATTATTTGGTCAAAGACCTCGATTCTCACCTGACTCTAGCACATTGGTGAGTCTATTTTAGGACCCATACAGTTTCATGTCCCTTGTGATTTTCGGGCTGCATTGGAGACAGTGTTCGGAATCCCCCCAGTGTCATGCTTTCGTGTATCTCTAGCACTTGATGTCACTTATTGTACCACAGAGATTTTGAATCTCAGCCATTGAGTCCATTCAGTTATATACACTCCCATATTCAGCAGAGCATCAATTGTTATGACATTGCATTCCATGATAATGTCATTGTTCCTCTATACCACTCTTCAGATCTGAATTTGTATTCAGCCTCCCATTGAGGCCACCATTATCTATCACCAATTGTATATGTATTGATCGACTCCCATTATTTGAGACTTGATCCTCATTTTTATTTTGAGACATTATTACGAGAATGGGTATGCTCGCCTCGTCTATATACATGACTAAGATTATATGTACCTCATCCATTTTTTGAGAAGAAATACAAACCAAAAGCCACTGCAGTTTTAATGAGGGTGCTCCACTCCTCCATGTTCCTCTCTAGTCTCTCCACCATTGTCACCATTTTTCCTTGATCCTATGATGTCTATTGGACATACGATGAGCTCCTACTCTCACATATTAGGGGGCAATCTGTTAACACCAAAAAATGTTCACCTATCTCTCCATGGTCTAAACCATAGTCATACATCATATTCCCACCATTTTGACCTTCACAACTAAAATTTCAACAAATATGGTCTAAACCATTAGTATTCCTTGCCCATAAATGAAGGGAAGATGATCATTTATTGTGATTTATCCCCTCTCTCTCAAAAAAGGACCAAGAAACCCTAAAAAATAGAATGGTTACAAAACCATAGATAAATACCATGCACAATAAAATACCATGGGTCAAAAAACCTTGGACCACCCTATAAATACATTGTGAAGGTATCACCAAAAACACTTTTTGGCCATTCCAGAAAAATTCCTACACTTTTCACTTTTTGGCCATTCCAGAA
The DNA here is from genome assembly GCA_001517045.1 of Pseudotsuga menziesii. Classification (NCBI taxonomy): domain Eukaryota; kingdom Viridiplantae; phylum Streptophyta; class Pinopsida; order Pinales; family Pinaceae; genus Pseudotsuga; species Pseudotsuga menziesii. The sequence goes on from LPNX010642434.1 coordinate 842,604, forward strand.
ATATTCCTACACTTCTCACTTTTTGGCCATTCCAGAAACATTCCTACATTTTTTGACACACTTTTCACTTTTTGTCATTCGCTCTTTGTCATTGTACTTTTCCATATTCTCCCCATGGTGTATGTTGAGCTTGCTCCATACCCATTTGGATCCATTCCCCATATTTGAAAACCACCAGCGAAGTAGACTAGAGACCCAAATCATGGAGCTGCGTGACCTTAAGCGTATTATTGAGGTTTATCTGGACAATTTAACTTATCACTCTAAGTTTGAGGGTGGATCACCTAGATCATTTGCGGTTGGTATTTGAAAGATGTTGCGATTATCAAATTCGGTTAATCCTCCAAAGTTCATCTTTTGTGTGAAAGTTGGTCATTTGTTGGGATTTATTGTATCTAAGGAGGTGATTATGGTCGATCTACTAAAGGTTGAGGAAATACTACACTTGTCTCCCCCACACACGATTAGAGATATTCAAATTCTCCAAGGAATGGGAAATTTATTACATCAATTCATAGTCAATTATGCCAATTTGACTGGTTGCGTCTCAAGAGACGATTAGTATGCTTTTGGTTCAAGTGGATGATGAGATCCAAGAGCACGTTATCTATTATCTTAGATGGAATCTTATTGATGATAAACTTTGATATAGTCACATTGAGAAGTTGGCATTAGCGACTGTTCATGCAGTCCAATGATTGAGACATTATATCTTGCTTCGCCAGAGTATGGTCATAGCCCATATAAATCCATTTCAATTTGTCTTGACTAGATAAATGAATTCACCGAAATCGAAGAATTCGTTAATATTTGCGGAGCTTATATCAGATATCCCTAGTCTGGATGAAGATAAGATTCATGAGGATTCGTTTGTGGATGAACATATTTTCCTCATTTCTAATGTAGACCCTTGGTATGGTGCTATCATCATCTATATTCAGAATTTGAAAGTTCCCCCTCACCTCTCAAGGGATGAATAGCGATGCCTATGTCATAATTTTAAGAACTACCTTATTATCGGTGACATATTGTATCTCCATGTGTTGGATTCCATTTTACTTCATTGTTTGACTCACAATGAGGTTAAGTCTGTGTTGAATGATTTCCACGGTGGGGCGTGTGGTGGCCATTTATATAGGATTTCTACAACCCAAAAATCCTTAGAGCGGGTTACTATTGGTCATTGATCTTCAAATATTTTGTTAATGCGATCAACCAATGCCACCCTTTATGGGTGTTTGCATGGAATATGTGCTCGCATCCTGCCCCGTTACATCCTATTATCATCGTCGATCCCTCCACTAAGTGGGGGTGGACTTTATAGATTGCAACCTAGCTTCGGCTGGGGGGCATAATCACATTGTATTGGTTGTAAACTACTTCACAAAATGGGTAGAGGCTATGCCTACGATTTAATATTATGGTGAGATGACCGCTCATTTCATATTCAAGCAAATTATTACTCGGTTCGAAATACCGAACGAGCTTGTTACTAACCATGGTAGGCACTTTCAAAATAAGATGATGATGGAATTATCTTCGAAACTAGGGTATAAGAAATAACGCTCGTCTTCTTACTACCCTCAAGTAAATGGCCAAGTTGAAGCATTTAACAAGTCCCTTAAAGCCATTTTACAAAGAACCATCGCACAAATAAAAATGAACTGGCATATCATGATTTACCCTGCTTTGTGGGCTTATTGAACCGCAGTTAATACTGCCACTATATTTTGTCCTTATCAACTAGTAAATGGGGTGGAGTCATTTTTACTAGTTGAGTGTGAAATTCCTTCATTGAAGCTAGACATAGAGTTTCTACCTGACACTTATGAGTTAGAAGAGAGTTTGGTCCACTTAGAGCACTTAGATGAGAAACGTTGGGATGTTGTAGTGGCTCTAGAGGTAAATAAGCATCACATTAAGGATCAATATGACAAGTTTGTTTGTCCCCATCGATTTAGTGAAGGTGGCTTGGTCCTCTTCTATGATCAAGCCAGTGAACCTTTAGGGGTGGGTAAGGTTAACCCTATGTGGCATGGGCCTTACGTGGTGAAGCTTGTCCTAGAGAAAGGCACCTATGAGCTGGAGAACTATGAAGGGAATTCCTTGGTGCAGCCTAGAAATGGGATATATCTTAAGAAATATTATGCTTAACATTTAGCTGAGGTCGATATCTTGTATATTATTGTACAACTTGCATAGTTTATTTTTTCTTCATGTAGTTTTATTGGTTTGTTGATATGCTTCCTCTTCTGTAGCAAATGTCGAAGAAATATTTGATCTATTTAGGATTTGTTGATGGTGCCAATCACCACACCCAGAACCTAGCTTCAGTTTCCTGGGTCATCTATGCACCTGAGGTTCGTTTGGTGTCTTCGAGAGGTGTATGTCTCCAGTCATTTCCAAATAACATTGTTGCGTATAGCGTCGTGATTGAATTATTGTGTGATGCCATTTCCAATGGTGTCTAATATCTTGAAGTTCAACTTGACTCCCAGTTATTGGTGTCACAATAAAATGGCATGTATCGTATCAGGGATCCCACAATATTGAGAAGGTTCTTGAGGGTAATATTGTTGGAGCGACAATTTGTTTGCATTACATACATTCACATACCTAGAATTTATAAGCATGTTGTCGATTCATATGAAAATTACGTATTAGATTGGAACTTGTCACATCAATATAGAAGCATAGACATTAACATTCACATTTAAACACATGTAAATATATCGAACCGATCACTATAAGTTTTTATTTTCTAAAGAGAGTTCAAAAATGGTGTCATAGTAAAAAACGCCATAAGTACAAATACGAGGCTTTGAGCCACCAAAATATACACGGCTGATACAAAATGTCTACATAGGCATCGATGTCTGTGGGATTGGGTGATGATCATGATAAAATACGACTGCAATGGCCAACCACCTAAACAGCCTAACCCACGAAATGGGGTACCCCCATTACATGTCTCTACATAGGCTCATGAAAGTCCTCAACTTGCACCATGGCTATCCTTTGTGTCAGCCAAGCGATGTTTAAATGTATGTTTTGTAGTGTCTGCTCGAAATTAGTGCCAATCATCTCATCACCTTGTCCCCTTCATCAATGTTGAGGGAAACTATCCGATTGTCGCGGACCCACGTATGTGCACATAAACCAAATTCCAATACCTAACATCACCAAAAACATGTTTTTGATTTACAAATATATCAAAAATACAAAAAAAAAACACAAATGGGATCTTACCTATATCATCGTATACAGACCTTAGTGGTAGCGATAGGTCAGGATATCCATGGAAGTTGATCCCTGCATAGGGTTAGTGATCTATGGAAATGACTTGTCATCACCACCAGTGGAAGAAGTCAGGTGGGAAAGGAATGGGTGTTCTGCCTCCCCCTAACCTCTGCATCACCTCTGCCCAGCGGGTCTGGGCTGGATCCTATAGACAAGGAGGAGTGTTAGGCCCAGAAATGGCCCCTTTTGACCACCCTTAATTACCTCTTTTTGTCTTATCCTACCCCATTGAGCATGGCAAATAAATGTTTTACCCCCACTCTACTCTTCAAACCACCAAGGTATGATTGGTCATTGTTTTATTTTATTAATACTTATGATTGTGATAATTAAGGCTTCATATCTCTCAGTGCACTAGCATATGATGGTTTATAAATGTATTTTGAGATATATGGACTGTAGGAAGATTGGGATGAACATGCTACGAAAAGGATGGGCATTCATCACTCAAGTTGATCACCATCCATCCTACCATTACCCAAGGAATGTGGTCACAGTGTGTTATCCCAGGTAAAGCTATACAAAGATAGTTGTAACAGAATGCGTCAGACTTGGAGGTCAACAGTGTGTTGTTGCTTGTGTTTAGCTATGATCTGAAGATATCATTACTCCTGGGGCGATTAACAACTTCCCTATATTTCCTATCTTTCATCCTGCCACGTTTGTAACAGCTGTTGTCATTTAGGGTGCCTAAAGATCAGAGATCTTCATGGCTGCCCCACAATAGGGATGGGATGTTATGATTCACATTGTATAAATATGGAGAACTGTTTCGAACCAGGGGTTGTTGAACATATAATCAATTCATTGTATTAGCTGTAAGGAGGAATTGTGTAATCGATATGTCTTTTAATACAAGGAGTTATTGCAGATCTAAGGGTTTTTACGTGTGTTCATCCAGCATCACTGTGTGAAGGCTGGGCCCGCCTTCCATAGGGATAGCTGAGTTAAATTAGGAATTTCAATTACTTCGTTGTGTGATGTTATGTTAATCTTATTTCCTCGTAGGAAGCTGTAACAAGTTATGTATTTACAGTGTGTTGTTGATTGCATCTATTGGATTCCTGTAGTGGCATGATGTGACAGTCGACTAAGTAGGTAATTATTTCTTATGCAATTTGTGTGGTAACTGTAACAGCTTTGTTCATCCTTCAATCCTTTAGTTGTTGTTTCCATGAATCCTTGCAGCTTGTCTCTTATTTTTAGGATTGCAGAATTTCATTCATGTACTTCAAATTCATAGAACAGCTGAACTCAATTTTTGTGTTTCGAATTTCTAGATTAATATTCAATTTATGTCTTTGGATTTATAGGATAATCATATTAGATAGTTGGGTTAATCATTAATTGGTTTGAAACAAAATTTCCCTTTATCTGCAATTACAATCTAGATGTGATTTTCATCTTTCCATTCTTAGATCAAGAACAATAGAAGGTAATTGTGATTGCATTCCTTAGAAGGTAACTAGATTAAGTAGATTCTTGGAGTGAGCATAGCCGAACAGAGGATAGGATTGTTCAATTACAGTAATTTAGTGTTTAAGCATATATTGTGCATGTTATCCTTGAAATATAAGTCTTCCTTGGGTTGACAATAAATATTGCACACTTTGTATGTTAGTTGTAATTCACTTGCATATTGGGTGCCCAACATTTTGGTGCCGTTGTCAGGGAGGATAAAAATTAAACACCATCATTATTTGCATCCTGTAATTGTTTCTATTTAGTCTTTTTTCTTTTTTGTTGTAATGATTTGGGTTGCATGAATACAATAAGTTTAAAGCGTGATCATCTTTCAACTCCCAAAACCCCACAAAATACTAATAGTGCAGGTGGTCGAGGTCGTGGTCGAGGTCCACAATTGGGAAGAAGAACATCATTGACAATCTTGTTGACAAAACTGATTTATCCACCAAGGCTTGCCATTAGGAAACACCTATCAGAAGAAGCCCTGCCGATCCTGGGGCGCCAGCGTCAGGATCCACAATGGAGAACACACGAGAAATCACGACATCCTCAAATATCCCTGTAGAAGAGGACAAAGTTGGTACAACCGGATCTGCTGGTAGAAGCCCAATCTACCACATTTATGGGAACGTTGTAACTGAAAAAGAGTGGACACAGTTCCATCAGAATATTGTTGATCAGTGGAAGAACGAGGAGAGGAACGAAGAAAATAACGAAGAGAGGAATGAAGAGAATAACGAGGAGAGGAATGAAGGAGAGAACGAAGAGAGGAGCGAAGAGGAGAAAATAGAAGAAGGAATGAGTAATAGACATGAATCTGATGAGGAAGAGGCAATGGGGCAAAACCATCATCATGAAGATCATTCCCTGCCTGAAGGAACGGTGGCTACACTTCAATTCCCAATTGAGTAGCCGGAAGGAACAGCCCCTATGAAAAATATATCACCATCGGTGTTGCCTCGCATCCATGGAAAAGTGGCAAAGGATCCAGATGAATTTATTTTTGAGTTTGATATCCTCTGTTGCAGCTAAGACTACATCACCGATGCACAAAAGCTGAAGCTCTTCCTTGCCACTTTGAAGGACAATGCATTACGCTGGTTCATGAGCCTAGGAGGTGGAACTGTCACTCATTGGGACAGGATGAAACAGGTGTTCCTTGAGAAATATCAGGAATATTGCAACACCAAGAACAAAAGAGAATAATTGTTCAAAATGGTGCAGAAGGAAGACGAAAGTCTGGAAGATTTTGTAGAGAGGCTTTTATACAATGTGCAAAGAGCTGGACAGATGAACATGGGGTTAGATGTGCTCAAGATAATCCTATTTCACGGGATTAGGGATGATTTCCTAGATATGTTAAACCTGTTAGGAAAGGGGGATATCTCCAAGAAGTCTTTCGAAAATATTTTGGAATTATGCAAAAGGTACTCCAGGGGATCTTCCAGGAATAATAGGTAGGACAAATGGGATAATCTAGAATGCGATGTCTTCGACATAACTCAGAAGTCATCTAATGGAGGGGCCACCCATGCAGAGATAGAAAACCTCCTTGAAAATTTCAAAATAGAAATGATGAGCTTTATCTCCTCGAAAATTGACGTCTTGAGGGCAAAGCAAAAACAGGCAGTAGAGGATCTCACACTAGGTGTGTTCTTCCCTCGATGTAGAAAGAAACACCCTCTGAAGGAGTGCCTGCTTGACAAGGTAGAAGTGTGTCAGTTGTGCGAGCTAAACCACGACACAAAAGAATGCCTCTCACTTCCCCAAGTGAAGGTTGTTCTGTAGGCATCAACTCCAGAGGTGGAACCGACCTACTTCATTGCACAAAAGAAACCTTGGCAGTCTCGAAACCAAGGTATGACCCCAGACTCGTTTCCATTTTTGAATAATATGAGTAATTGGAATAATATGCAAAATATGAATACACAATTCCCTTCATCTTATTCTCAATGGAACCCTTCTCAACCTTCAATGCAAAATTATAACTCATGGAATCCCTGGGCACAGCCACCACACCAACCAACTTCTTGGTCTCCTAGATGGAGGAATTTCCATCCAGGGAACCAGTTTCCTCAACAACCTCCACATCAAAAACAACCATACCCTCCTCAATATCCTCAGTACCCTCATTAGCAGTCGCAGCTACAGTTGCAAAACAATTATTCCCCTAATATACTGATACAACCTCAACTGCCTTCTCAACCTAATCATAAACCAAACAATAAAACAATCCATCAATTTGAGACTGTCAACATGCCTATCTACTCCTTTTCTCCTGTGCCTTGCAACGATATTTGCTTACGGTTAGGGAAAATAGTAGAGCCTGTAATCATAGAAGATGTTCCACCCTCTATACATGAAGAAGGGATGAATCCACAGCATCTATTCGATGCAACCCCCATCATTGAAGATGTTGAACATCCCACTAATGGGACGGCTGAAAAAAAGAATGATAAATCTAGCGATACATAGCCTACCCAGCTGATTAGGCAACCACCGTATCCTGAGAGATTAATACTACCAAGGGTAGGGGGACAACCCCATTTTAACCTCTTAGGAGAGTTAAAGAATCTTTATGTTAAAATCCCCCTCGTTCAAGCTCTTCAAGACATACCTATCTATGCTAGAACTATTCAGGACATGTGTACAAAGAAACCAGGGAGGAAACCCAGAGATCCTCCCACTCTCCACGTCATAGGGAAATTATCTACATTAATAACAGGAAAAACCCTATTGGCCAAATATGATGATCCTGGGAAACCCACTGTCACTGTGCAGATTGGGCATACGCAAATACCCAACGTACTGGTAGATTTAGGAGCAGCGATTAATGTCATGACAATTAAAACTGTAAGAAAACTTGGGCTCACTAATCTTAGGACTGGCAGATAGATCCACCATTAAACTTGAAGGAATTCTAGATTATCTCATCATCTTAGTTGACTCTTGGGAGTATCCTGCTGACTTCTTGGTTTTACAACCTAAGTCGCAGCTGGGAGGACACCCATTGATCCTGGGAAGGCCTTGGTTAGCCACAGTTGATGCTTGCATCAGCTGTCGATCTGGATCTATGATCATATTAGATGGCACCGAGACTAAGAACCTCACTCTCTATCCTCCAGCTCGGCCGAGTCTAGAAGCTGAAACCTCTTTATGGATGGAGCCAAAAAAAGAAGAGGGCATTCAACCATTATTAACTATATGGAAATCCTTAACTTTTAAAGATGAAACTAAAGACGATGCCATTAATAACTTCATCAGTGAACCCACCTCAGTCAATAAAGAAGTTTATCAAATCCTGAACATTACTCTGGGTAAGGAAGAACAAGAAAATCTCATAGAAGAAGCACTAGTCGGTGACACACACATAATCCAAGTATTGAAAAACTTGAAAAGTATTCCCATTGAGGTAGAGTCTAGAAAAACCCTGAATATTAACCCCAGCCTCTCCTTATATGAACAGAAGCGCCTGATTAGTCTCTTGAAAGAACACAAGGGGGTATTTTCCTGGGAGTATACAGACATGAGGGGTATTCCCTCTAACATGTGCACCCATCATATATATATTAAAAGCGACTCTCAGCCTGTGTGCCAGCCTCAACAACGAATGAACCCCAATCTTAGGGACATAGTGAAGGAAGAAATTTAGAAACTCTTGGAAGCAAGATTCATATATCCTATTTCAAATAGCGAGTGGGTCTCCCTGCTCATAATTGTACCCAATAAAAATGGTAAATGGAGAGTCTATGTCAACTATAGGGAGTTGAACAAAGCCACAAAAAAAGACCACTTTCCCTTGCCCTTTATCGATCAAGTACTCGACACCCTATCAGGGAAGAATTTCTTCTCCTTACTGGATGGGTTTAGCGGGTACAATCAGATTCAGATTGCTCCTGAAGACCAAGATAGAACTACCTTCACCTGTCCCTGGGGAACATTTGCTTACAGAGTTCTCCCCTTTGGTTTATGTAATGCACCAGCGACATTTCAAAGAGTTGTAATCGGCATATTTTTAGAATTAGTTAATGACAATATGGAAATTTTTATGGATGATTTCACTCCTTATGGCAAGGATTTTGAAGAAGCACTGGAAAATTTGAAAATTTTTTTAACTCACTGTGAATAGACCCAGCTCTCTTTAAGCATTGAAAAATGCCATATGATGATGAGTGAAGGAGTAGTATTGGGGAACTTCATCTCTATTGATGGCATTCAGGTGGATCCCTCAAAAATCAAGGTAATAAAAATATACCTACTCCTGCAACTCAAAAAAAGGTGCGAAGTTTCCTAGGACATGCTGGATACTACCGAAGATTTAAAGAGAATTTTTCCAAAATTGCTTCTCCTTTGTTTTCATTGTTAATGAAGGATGTGCAGTTTGTTTGGAATGAAGCATGGTAGATAGTGTTTGTTAAGCTTAAAAAGAAGTTGTCCAGGGCTCCTATCTTAAGGGGGCCCAATTGGACCCTACCCTTCCACATTTCTTCAGATGCTTCTGATATCGCTATTGGAGCAGTTTTAGGACAGCAGGATGGTCAAGTACCTTATGCAATTTATTATATTAGTAAAAACTTAGCCCCTGCTGAACTTAATTATACTGTCACCGAGAAGGAGTCCTTGGCTATTGTCTACTCCATTAACAAATTTTGACACTACATTACTAGATATTCTACATTTGTGCACACTGACCACTCTGCCATTAAATATCTAATGAACAAACCCGTCACTAATGCCAGAGTGACTAGATGGCTCTTATTATTACAAGAATTTGATATTACCATCATAGATAAACCTAGAAAAGAAAATGTTGTCACTGATTTTTTATCTCGTTTCACTAACAGTGATGATAATTTGCCTGTTGAGGACTCTTTTCTAGATGAACATTTATTCACAGTTTCAGCTCATGCCCCTTGGTATGCAGATGTCGCTAATTACTTGGTTGCAGGAAAGCTTCCAACATATATATCCAAAAGAGAAAAGAGAAAAATCATCCAACAAAGTGCCAGGTATTGTTGGTTAAATGGTCACCTCTTTTACACAGGTCCTGATCTTGAATCAGAAGATGTGTAAGGGAAGATGAAATCTTTCACATACTGAAGGCCTGCCATGATGAACCTTGTGGGGAACATTTTGTAGACATAAGGATAGGACACAAAGCGTTGAGAATGGGATACTATTGGCCAACTCTTTTTAGGGATGCAAAAATATATGTTCATTCTTGTGATAGCTGCCAAAGGATGGGTTAGCCCAACAAATTCGATCAAATTCCTTTACAACCACAATCAGTAATTGAACCCTTTGATAGATGGGCTCTGGATTTCGTTGGCCCTATTAGCCCTCATTCCAAGTAGAAATCCTACATCTTGGTCTGTACCGATTATATGACAAAATGGGTAGAAGTTGTAGCTCTGGCAAAAGCTAATGACCAGGCTGTGATCGACTTTCTATACAGTGAAATATTTACCCATTTTGGGGTACCTAAGGAAGTAGTTACTGATGGGGGGCCGCAGTTCATGTCACATCAATTTCAAGCTCTGCTACAGAAGTATCATGTTCAGCCTAGGGTAGCTTCACCTTATCATCCCCAAGCCAATGGCCAGGTGGAAAGCACTAATAAAGTTATTGAAGCTATCCTCACCAAGACAATCAAGAGCCATCGTAGGGATTAGGCTGACAGACTTTTGGAAGCACTGTGGGCATATTGCACCACTTGGCGTAACACCACAGGTTTCTCTCCTTACGACTTAGTATATGGAAAAAGTGTCATCTTCCCAATTGAATTTGAAATCAAGACCCTAAAGACGGCCACAGAAGTAAACCTAGATGTAACTGAAGCCCAGAAAATAAGATTGAACCAATTGAATGAATTGGACGAGAATTGATTAGCTGCAGTGGACCAGATAGTGTTAATTCAACAACAGAGATCCAATTGGCATGACCGATTCATCAAAAAGAAGGTCTTCTGTGAGGGAGACTAGGAACTATTATACGATTCCAGATTCAAAAGAGATTTCAAGGGCAAATTACGCACAAGATGGCTGGGCCCATACCTAGTAGACAGGGTATTTGAAAATAGCACAGCCCGCCTAGTAACTATCGATGAAAACCGCGCACCATTATTTGCCAATGGTCATAGGCTACGACTATACTGTAAACCAATTTCAAAGGATGCATTTATCTTGAAAATTGTTGCTGATCCAGATTACCAGCTAGCACAAGGGTAGGAATTTTTCTCTACCTCTGTCAATCCTTAATTGATTACTGTAAATCGCGTATGAATCATTGTACATAAATAATTGTTGTTGTTTTTCGTTATGGTATCTTTTCTTTTGCACTTAATCTACTTTTCTGTTTTTCTAAAATGTGTAGGGAAGCACCCAAGGATGGTAGTCAGATCGGGCCTGTCGACCAAAAGCCATTTTTTTGTGCCTTCCTGCACCAAATTTTTTTTCCCTTAAATAAATTTGTCGCAGCTATGAAACCCATTTTCCGGCAATTGCGACACCTTTTTTCAGCAGCTGTAACACTCTTTTTTTGGCAGCTGCAACACCTTTTTTTCGACAGTTGTAACACCCATTTTTTGGTAGCTGCAACACCTTTTTCCGGTGACTGCAACACCTTTTTCCAACGGCTACAACACCATTTCTGGCAGCTGCAACACCGTTTCCGGCAGCTACAAACACCATTTTCAGCAGCTGCCGCACCATGAAACTCTACCTTCTTCCATTTCCACATGCTGTGACCCCATTTTATTTTTTCCCATAAAAACCCATTCACGTAGCTGCATCACGGTCACTTTCCATCTGCTTAACATTTTCTTCCCTCTTTTCTGGTAGCTACGACATCTTTTCTGGTACCTACAACTCCGCTATATTTAGCTGATTTTTCTATCATTGAAGGCCGTGCCTCTGCTTTGATTTCTTTATGACCCGCAGCTGTGACTCCTGTGTTATTAGCAAATTTTTTTGCATGCTCTCAACTCCTCTAGATATGGATCTGATTCCTAATGCCGGCAATTTGATTCATAATGTAATATTTATCATATTTCTGACCATTTTGACATGATGGTTTTTGTTTCATCGACGGAAAGAGTTATTACAGCACCTCTGTAATAATGATTACATTTAATGACTGCATAGTGTACAAGTTTAACTTCTGTAATGTCTGCAACCACACGTTCTATTATTCTCCAATGGACATCCAACATGCATTTCCAAAGGTATGGCTTTGATTAACCACTTGATTAAGTATCAATATGATTTGACAATATCAGTTGTACCTCCCTTTTTATGCCCATTATTGCATCGATTAACTCTCTGCCCATGTGAGATAAAGACTAATTATGCTACCTAATAACCGCCACCTTTCCCAATTTGGAATAAAATTTGAAATAATCCAATGTGCTGAAACTTTCCAAATTTGCCTAACCCTCCTCTCAGCTGTCCATGCATACTCTGTGTTGTAACCTCCATTGTCAGAGTCTGTAATATGTTGAACTGCAAAATAATTATGAAGTCAGAAACATCGGGATTCCGGCTCATTATGAACCTTCAAACACACAAGAACTCAGAAGAAACACTGCAGTCTTTGCTATATTTCAAGCTATCGGTTGGACGGAATTTTTCTAACGTCTAAAGGGATTTCATCATGAAGCAGCCTTACGGTTTGCTTTGAACCTCACAGAAACTCACTCAAAGGTTTGGGGATTGCGCATTGAAGTTTCTGAATCCATCATGGCTAAGGTCACTGAGATTCCTCAGGTGGGAAGGGCTTGGTTTGGACGTCGAGTCCCCACAACTATAGCAGTACAAGACTTTCTAATAGAGGGAGAGCAGGTTCAAATGAAAAAAGGGGGATAGTATTACAGTCATTTCCATGACCATGGAATCATGTCACTGTCTTCCTCAAGAAATATATCACCTGTGAAGGTAGGTACCAAACAGTCTATAATTTTGAATTCCCTTTACTATCTCATCTCCGTCACAGGGCTCTGTTAAATATTCATATTATTTTCTCAATGATTTACATCATATGGCGGGATTTGTTCGAGTTTCCAAACATCCACTCTCCTTACTAACCCACCATGGCCTCATTAAATTAATAATCTTAAGGACCCTTGCTCAACACAATATAACCTGGGATCAATTTACAGCTCAAGTTCAAGAACCCGCTCCTTTTCCTGGTATTCCAATAGAAGAAGAGCAGGTCCATCCACAGTTGGGGGGAAATGAAGCACAACAAGAGGCTCGGAGCCCCTCCAATATAGTTGGGGGGGGAGATGAGACTGGATCAGAGGATCAACCAGGGGTACAAGCAGAACAATTGAGAGAAGATGTACATGAAAACCCTGTGGAAGAACTAAATAATAGGGTAGCTCTAACAACAGAGGGTGAAACTGGAGCAGCATTAGATGCTGCGACAATTGAACCCGAAGATGACAGAGCCATGGCAACAAAAGAAAATACTGAGTTGGTGACCATTGAATCCTCACCTGAATGGGGAGGAACTTTGGTTGAGGAAGAATATCCTGAGGAACAAGAAAATGCTAGAACTAGGAACATTCCTTTTACCTTAGTTGTGAATCCAGAAACTCCAGCACCATAAAGAAAAAGGAGGATATCAAAGGATGAAATTAAGGTATATCCACCAATAAGAAGGAAAAGAACCAAGTCAGTCACAGCAACAGAAGCAGCAAGGGAAATATGGGAAACCTTAGAAGCACAAATTGAGTTCCCCATTCTTAAACCCAGACCAATTGATGCCCCACAGGGGCCGGCTGAAGAAGAATCCCAAATTGAAGGACTTCTATTCGAAAATAGGCTATTAAAAGAGGAAGTACAAACACTCAGAAAGGAATTGGAAAATTGGAAAGAAGTGTGTAGAAAACAGGGTGAAATGAATCTGCACACATTGGTGGAGGTTTCAGATCAATTGGAAGGATCAAATCCTAACGAGCCGGGAAATGAGGAAGAAAGAGTGGTCTGTCCCACCTGTGGAGAAATCTTTAAAGAATTACGCCATAAGATTGTAATTCATGCCTTTACAACACAACAGTCTGCACCTACAACTGAGGAAGGACAGGGAAAACTTGAGGTGAGAGAAGATGGGACTCCCAAAGGAAAACTTCAGGAGGAGGAAGTTTCAGAGAAAGAAGATGTTGTCAAACAAGAACCAGCATCTTTAAATATTCTTGCTGAAATTGCCACTAACTCTGGGATAGAGGAACCAAGGGATGAAGTTATTCCCGATTTTATGGATGAAGATTGCACTATGATCCCTGAATCCTCCCATGACATAGAAGTGGAACCACAATAGCAAGGCAATGATAGGGTTGAACAGGGTGTTTTCACATAAGAACCAGCATCCTTGAATGTTCTTGTCCAAGTGGCTGTCCAAATGGGAGGAGAACCAGGAATTGAGGGCACTCTGGAATTTAATAAAGAATTTTGTACTACGACTCCAGAATTGTCCCATGACACAGAAATCATAGAAGAGGAGCCACAACAGTAGGGATATGAAGAAGTGAGTCAGGAGGTTGTCACACAAGAACCAACATCCTTGAAGGTTGCAGTAGGGACTCTTGAAATGCAACAAGAAAATAACCCTGAAGTGGATGTCATTCCTGATATGGATTGGAGTGAAGATGAACAAGTTCAAACACAACCCTCAAGTGATACTGAAATCCTTGAGGAACAGCTGCATAGTAAAGAAGACATCCAATCTCAGCAGCAGGAGGAAAAAGAAGAACAGGGCTCTGTCACACAAGAACCAGTAGCCTCACAACCTCTCGCTGAGATAGCAGCTGATAATCAGGTAGAAAATGAAATTAAAATTTAGGAGGAAGTTGCTCCACAAGAACCAACATCCTCATAGTCAGCTGCCAAAATTGCCACGAGAGAACCCCAGAAAGAATACGTTGTTGCACAAGAACCAGTGTCTCCAAGAGTGGTGGACGTTGTTGCTGAAGAGAGTCTAGAAAAGGTTGTTGTCACACAAGAACCAACACCCCCAGAAATAGCTTCAGATGTGCAGGATGTCCAATGTGGCACATCAGGTGACAAGGTGTGGATTGATCCCCTTCAAAACTTCATTGACCTGGATTCTAATAAGGATGAGCATCATGAAGAAGAAACCCTAAACCCTATAGCAGAACTCTCAATTCTGAGAATGGAGGTAATAAAATGGAAGAGCCAGGTGGAGGAATACCAAGAAGGGATAGTTTCCCTTATTGAGCATAAAAAGATTATCAGGATACTGGAGGAGAAATGGGCAGAAGAACGTATGACCCAGAGACTTCGAGAAGAAGAGATACCAAGCAATTTAAGGGAGATGAAAAAGTTCCAGTCTATGCAGAAGAAAAAAGAGCATATGTATGCTCTTTCTCAAGAACTCCTGGGCACTAGGGTACCTTCTTCTTCTTACCCTGTATTTCTATTTGAACAATTTGTTTGGTTGAAGTTGAGAGTTGTGAAATAAGGGAGGACATTTGAGATAACAACCTCAACAGAATTCTTGGAAACATTTTTAAGAAGCAATTTTGAAGATAAAAATTTTCTATGTGAATTATATTTGCATGAGATGGCTTGCCCTCTGGACCGCCATTCAAATCATGTCCCTTTTTCAAGAGATGTTTAGTTGAGGGCCTTTTCTTCTTTTGTGAACAATCATGATCAGTGGGAAAGGTATTTTCAAACCTTTTCTCACAATGAAGCTCACTCTAATCTATGGGTTCGAAGTGAGCCTCAAAATATGAGTATTTTTCTTGCTCGACAGAGGAGTTTGCTCTCATGCCCCATCTAGAATCGACACATAATGGAACTGCAAGAGGAAGTTATTTCTACCTGTACCAACCATATTTCTATACACCAACAAGCAGTGTTAGAAGGAAGTAAGCACAGATGGCAGGTTTCCTCTCCTGCACTCAGGAGCAGAGATCCCTATTATTTTAGAAATTTTGAACAGGCACTTTCCAGGGTTGAGGGTTATGTTGGATGTATCATGGAATGTGGGGCTAATTGGTTGGGCCTGAAATTTAAATTTCCCCTCATCTGGTGGCCAGAAAAACCATACAGGATGGATTTCTCACTAACCAAGGTAGAGGAGCAGCAATGCTAGAGATATTGGATTGCCCACAGAGGGTTCATAGAAAAAGAAGGGACATCCGAGTTCCCCTACAACTTCTCTTCTCTCCATGAACAGAGCATAGTGCAAGATTCGGATTCGGTATAATGGATATTATTGCATGAGGACATGCAACAGGACAGTTGGGGGGAGATGTTGGGCCCAGAAATGGCCCCTTTTGACCACCCTTAATTACCTATTTCTGTCCTATCCTACCCCATTGAGCATGCCAACTAAATGTTTTACCCCCACTCTACTCTTCAAACCACCAAGGTATGATTGGTCATTGTTTTATTTTATTAATACTTATGATTGCGATAATTAAGGCTTCATATCTCTCAGTGCGCTAACATATGATGGAAAGGTATTTTGAGATATATGGACTGTAGGAATATTGGGCTAAACATGCTACAAAAAGGAAGGGCATTCATCGCTCAAGCTGATCACCGTCCATCCTACCATTACCCAAGGAATGCGGTCCCAGTGTGTTATCCCAAGTAAAGTTGTACAAATATAGCTGTAACAGAATGCGTCAGACTTGGAGGTCAACAATGCACTGCTGCTCGTGTATAGCTTTGATCTGAAGATATCGTTACTCCTAGGGCGATTAACAGTTTCCCTATATTTCCCATCTTTCATCCTGCCACATTTGTAACAGCTGTTGTAATTTAGGGCGCTTGAAGATCAGAGATATTCATGGCTGCCCCACAATAGCGATGAGATGTTATGATTCACATTGTATAAATATGGAGAATTGTTTCGAACCAGGGGTTGTTGAACATATAATCAATTCATTGTATTAAGTTGTAAGGAGTAATTGTGTAATCGATCTATCTTTTAATACAAGGAGTTACTGCAGATCTAAGGGTTTTTACGTGTGTTCATCCAGCATCTCTGTGTGAAGGTTGGGCCCGCCTTCCATAGGGATAGCTGAGTTAAATTAGGCATTTCAATTACTTTGTTGTGTGATGTTATGTTAATTTTATTTCCTCGTAGGAAGCTGTAACAAGTTGTGGAATTACAGTGTGTTGTTGATTGCATCTCTTGGATTCCTATAGTGGCATGATGCGACAATCGACTGAGTAGGTAATTATTCTTATGCAATTTGTGTGGTAACTGTAACAGCTCTGTTCATCCTTAGATCCTTTAGTTGTTGTTTCCATGAGTCCTTGTAGCTTGTCTCTTATTTTTATGATTGCAGAATTTCATTCCTGTACTTCAAATTCATAGAACAACTAAACTCAATTTCTGTGTTTCGAATTTCTAAATTAATACTCAATTTATGTCTTTGGATTTCTAGGATAATCAGATTAGATAGTTGGGTTAATTATTAAGTGGTTTGAAATAGAATTTCCCTTTATCTACAATTATAATATAGATGTTATTTTCATCTTTCCATTCTTAGATCAAGAACAACAGAAGGTAATTGTGATTGCCTTCCTTAGAAGGTAACTAGATAAAGTAAATTATTGGGGTGAGCATAGCCGAACAAAGGATAGGATTGTTCAATTACAGTAATTTAGTGTTTAAGCATATGTTGTGAATTTTATCCTTGAAATATAAGACTTCCCTGGGTTGACAATAAATATTGCACACTCTGTATGTTAGTTGTAATTCACTTGCATATTGGGTGCCCAACAGGGAGGGACCTCAAATATAGGGATGAGACTTTGTACCCTCTCAAAGAAGAAAGTACTCAAAATGTTGGCGCAACCAAAGTTATTTATCCTACCTAGCTTGTAATCAGTCAATTGTTGTTTCATGGTTCTCAACAATGTTGTGCTCCTGCCATATACTATATTTATCATGCACTCTACTGAGTAGAACTCTAGAGGTAATGATGCTTGATGAAGCGATGCCAAACCTGTTATTCTTTCCAATACCAAAACTATCACATTGAGACTAAGACTCTGGATAGTGTTCACTGGAAATTGAATTTCGATCTTTTTTGTGTCAGGAATGCAATACACAACTATGTACTCCTCATAAGTGACTCATTCTCCGAATCCGCAAGCTCGTAGGTTTACTACCTTGCCTCGGCGGGATATTTCTGTGATGAAGTAGATGTCCTCTATCTCTAGTCTCAATGGCATATGATCCAATATGAAGGCCTCTCTGTTTGGAACCCAGTAATCCATGAACATCTGGAGAAGTATTGGTTGGGCCCTCAAACCACCAAGGTTCCAAAATTTATATAAACCACACTTTCTTAAGGCTTCTTGAGCATTCACATCACCAAGAATTGCCATCAACATCTTCATGCTCATGTTCTCTCCATTCCAAAACCATCCTTCCAAGAAAAATCAATATTTTGTGAGTTTTCACCATGAATTTGGACATACCTGACCCTATACATGATTGTTCCTTATAACATGAGAGTATGTACGTAGGAAGACTTTTCTTTGCTCACATACAGACATCCCTATACACAGCCTGATGAACTGTGACCCGCGTGGTTTGGGATCCTCATTTTTAATTTCCCCATGCATGGAAATTCACCAATAAAACTGAAAATTAATACATTGAATGAATGAGGAATGTGATTATGAATTACTTGGTCCTAACGGCTCTGTATTTCATGGCCCGTAGCTCCCGGAATTGTTGTTTGAATTTTCAAAGTCCAACTAGCTCCAAATGCACTATTTTGGGTAAAAAACCAAATGGTATGGTAAAATTTGTCCTTTTTTTACTATTTATTAAAAAATTTAAATTTTTTTACCCACTTGGCCTATAATTTGGACTTCTTATTAACTATTTCCAGTTGTTTGTTCTAATATTGTTGTGTGGGAAACCCTTGTGGTGCACTTTCGTCGATACTTTGACTTGTTCACACCTATGGAAGGTATAATACTAAACTAGCATATATGATAGGACCTTGACTCGTTCACGCCATTCAATCGACTTCAGAACATTTACTCTGGAATAACTATCTAGACTCCACTAAGTTCCTTGAGACTTGTAGTCATCAGTGGCAAGTTATCTCACCATCGACAGATTTGGGAACACATCAATGTCCCCTAATTAATGGATTATCTCAAGTGTTCGACCTCAACACATATATTCACACTTGTTTGTTTGCACTATGTACCTTGATACCCATTATCATTATTGATGGGATATCTCACGTTTGCTAACGGTATACATCAATGACTGGTAATCAGATGATGGTCCATCATGTTTGACTATGAAACTTTTATTTGTGTGATGGGACATGTACTAGCAATGATTTGTGTTGAATACCTCCTATCTTGGTTGTGTTCCATATATTCTACCTCCTTGATCGCACCAGCACCTATGAGATTTTATCTCTCATGCCCAGATTCCAATGTATAATTTGATGTCTTCATTCAGTATGGAGACCTTACTTCACTGTATATTGTACGTGGTGATGACCACTCATGACATATCTCTATTATGCATATTCATGGCCATTGTATGGTTATGTATTTGAGACTGCTATGTATACTTCATATCTGTAGTCATGTGTAGAGATCTATCATTGTATTATACCGATGAGTGGTTGGTTTTTTCCACTTGGGTCTTCATCACTTCACTCTAGGAACTATTATAATATATTTTGGCCATCATGTATCCCTCTAACCTCACACGCTAGGGGGAATCAGTTATAGCGTGATTTTCCACACATTATACATCATGCTTTGATGGCCTATCCATGTCCCTATGCAGAATCTGTTTACCCTATTTGCTCATTATTACCCTGATGCTCCAGTGGAACCCTTAAAACGTCATTTTTATATGTTTATGCAGGTCATAAGTTTACAACCCACGTATACACATCTTGCACAACTATCACCCATGTACGTCGAGATTAATGCTAAAAAAACAAAAATATTTGGAGTTGTTCCCATCAAGTAACAAATGAATTAATCCTTGTCCTTCCATATGTTGGGAAACACTCCATTTTGACCCTTCACTTCCCCTTGAGGGGCCATATATTGAGCTATTATGAAGCATTGAAGGAGGAGAACTTTGGAGAGAAAAGATACTATAGTGGAATTGTTCCCTATTCTTATATACATGAGTTTGGATCCCTTTATCCTTGAAGCAACCATTAGTGTTATTTCCCAAGCTTTCCTTTATCTTTGTGAGCTTGCCTTTGTATAGAGGATTGAAGTGGTGGAGGCCCAGGTGGAGGGACTTGGTTTCTCGATTTCGACGAGGTGTCGACAAAGGTTGTCATTTATATCTCTATTCATATTAATATAAATATCCATTTCTTGTCCATTGCATGTGTAATTATGAATATTCGTATCCATGGATGTAATTACTTCATTTATGTATTGGAATGTAACATGCTAGATTAGGTTCTAACGCTTTACATATATCATGCTTGTATATCTTGTTGTTGTTGAGGGAAATCGGTAGGTACAAGTTTGATTGAAATATCAATGAGGATTTACTTCGAATGTCCAGAATAAGGTACACCTCTTGTCCCTTAGTGTTAGTTTCGTTTATATATTTAGCATGCTTTGAAATGGGTTTATTTATGGTGTCATCATGTGTGTTGTGGTCCACCCCAAGCCATGGGAGATATTTTCCGTAACATAGAGTATAAAGGTGTTCTAGAATGTTGGTGGTATGGTGGTACCAAATTTTTTTTTTAAAAATAATATTATTTTGCAGGTGTCATATGAGTCAGTGATACATAACCATCATCCTAAACCTTGTTCAAATTATATGTACTTTGAAGAGCATACCACTGATTTTGAGGATCCAAGCATAAAAGAGTTTTGGAATTTTTTAAAGAGTGTTGCCAAATTTTGGAATCAACCATTATTTTGTATTATGTTGTGATATTTTGAAGTCCAGAAGACACGAGAAAAGTAATGCAAATATAGATGCAAACAAAATCAAAATCATTGTATAGAAAAAAACAAAAATTCTTCAACACCACTCAATATAGAAAATTGCCAAAACGCTACAAAATTTTTTGTAGCTGCCTATTTTCGTGACTGACTTTCGACATGTTTTACAACCAAATGAAGATAAATCTAAAAATTATAAAATATGGGTTTTTTTTGCAAAATGAACAAAATTAGCTGTTTATGGACGCAATTTTCCAAAAAAGTAAACGGTTTTAGATATTTGAGTGGA
The DNA here is from genome assembly GCA_001517045.1 of Pseudotsuga menziesii. Classification (NCBI taxonomy): domain Eukaryota; kingdom Viridiplantae; phylum Streptophyta; class Pinopsida; order Pinales; family Pinaceae; genus Pseudotsuga; species Pseudotsuga menziesii. Next base: position 863,610 of record LPNX010642434.1, read on the forward strand.
TCTTTGGACATTATTTTTCCAAATTTTACAAAATTATGTTTTCTTAAAAAATTCCTAGCCAACTACCACCTCATCTATTCGACCTAGAGATCAGATCCTGATTTTGTGGATTTGGAGAATTAGGATCAGATCCATTTGTTTAGGATCTAATTTTGAGTTGGTTACTTGAATTAAGAATTTTTAATTTTATTTAAAGAAGGATTATGAATGGATGCGGGGTTCTTCTTCCTTCTGGGAAGAGAGGTCTAAGGGGCAATACTTCCTCTGTATATTTTCTTCAGCATCTAATACAACAGTGGTATTTCCGTGCTCACTAATCATCAATTTATCAGTGTTCAGACTATGTTTTCTTCTCTGTGTAATCTGTCTTATTTGAATGCATAAATAGTTATTATAATGCACTAATTATTTTCATGTTCCATATCTAATAATGGTTAAAATTTATCCATTCATTTCCTGTAGCTTGAAATATGTCTTATAATACATGATTTTGAACTTAAACAATGTTTGAATTCAGATTATCTTGTGAATGTATAGTTGCCTTGCCATATATTTACTTTCTTCTTCTATTATTCCTTATGTTTATGTATTGTTTGGATCTTGAGTTGCATGCCAATGAGGCTATGAAATGCCATTCTTTGTGTTAGAAAATTTGTATCTTGAGTCTCTGAATTTGTAATCCCCTAAGAATTCCTTGACCTACCTTATCAATTAAAACCAAAGTTCTATCCCAATTTTAATATGTGTTAGACATGTCCCTTTTGCAGTCAATGGACATCTTCTAGCGCTTACATCTTTTGGCGTCATTGCCAAGGAACGGAGAAAAAAAGATATCATATGTACGACAATTGATACAACTAGTTTTTTTATGGTGAATAAGGACTGGTGACATATTTGACTGCAAAACTATTCACCTAGAAAATCCACTGGCGGATAAGTTTTGCTTTTAGGAAAATGAAAGGATGGCATGGAAAGTCTAGGTACCAAGTTTTAAGTTTCTTATAAAAAAAACTTATTTTATTTTTTATTTTGTTCTCCATGTCTTTTCCTTACATGCCAAAATAATTATGCTTTGCTTTGTATACTCAGAAGATTACTATTGTATATTCTTCCTTAAGCAAAGAGCATTTTTCCTCTTCTTACATTGTTAATCTTGATTCATTATCTTCATCTAAAACATATGAGAATCATGATGCTTTTATCCAAATACAATAAGAAGATAACCCATCATGTAAACATGTTGAAGTTGATCTATCATGCAATTATTGTTCCACCTTGTAACTAGATCACTTATGTTCAGTCCTAGATTAGAGAAGCTTGTAAACCTTTGAAACTGCCACTTATCCTCCATGATTACCTCCTAATTTTTTATATTATTTTCCTAGGTTCAATGGAAAATATCATGTGACAGTAGAGAAACACATGGATTTCTTTCATTGTTTCCCAGATAACCTTGAAATTATTCACGAGGATGTGTTCATGAGAACCTTTTTCCAATCTTTACAAGGAGACACTCGACTATAGTTTAAAAAATTGGGAGCCAATTCAGTAGGCTCATGGACTGACTTTCATAATGTATTATTGAGGTATTGGGGAAAGAATAAACCTTATGAACAATAAATTTCTGAGATCTGTGCCATGAAGAAAAGGAGGAATGAGATTGTCACTGATTTTAATAAGAGATTCTACAGTTTCTATCTCAGCATGCCTAGAGGCATTCATCCTTTAAAGCAGTTTCTAGGTTATTTTATAATGCAGCTCATCCTAATCTTGATTTAGTTTGATTTCTTAGAGAGAGGAAATTTGCAGTATTACATCAGATGTTTACTCATGTTAAGGAGATTGAGGATAAACTTCGAGCTTGTGGAAAGCTCTCAGATCAAATTTATGATGAAGATTTTCACGTGGAAGAATAGGATAAATTCTACGAGCAGAGATCATATTTGGATCAAAAGGAATCGGTGGAAAAATATGAACATGAAAGATCGAATGTAGGCTTTCATTCACTTGAACATGTTAATGTACCATTTCCAAAATCTTGAATATAATCAATCATATTTTTTCTATTGACAAGGATTTAGAAAATATGCATGCACTTGATTCATATCAAAAAGCCTATTTTCTAATATAGCAGAAAACGTTTCTAGTTATGAGCATAAGAGTGACTTTGCTATGGATTTTCTTACTAGTTTTCATGAGGCTTCTTATGATGATGATTATCATGAAGATGATTTAGGGACATATTTATGAATCAACACATAGTTCTGAATTAGAATCACAGGAAGGCAGTGAAAGGAATAAGAAATAGCTAAAAGAGAAGCAAACTCGAAAGATTAACAAGCTTGAATATCACACTCTCGATCTAGGAAAATAACGAATCAATGGTGGAGCACTATTTGAACAAGGGAAATATGTTCCTAAAGGTGGAGAGGGTTATTTTTCTTACCAATAACAATAAGAGGACTTACAACTGAAACTATGCGTCTTCACTAAACTAAAAAACATGCAGCAAGCATTTAGCTATGAATATCATATTGAAGAGTGTATTCCTTATCATTATCAAATAAGGTGTTCTCCTCATGTTTTTTAAGATCATGTGGCCTTGTATATGGAGTTTTTTTCACTTTAATGTTCCATCCATTATTTCTCAATGAAGATCAAATTGATGATGAGTTGTTAATTCATTTTTCAGTCTTTATTCCTTTGAAGCACATTCAAGGAATATGGTTAGTGGATTGGTTACTTGAATGGTTGCATTGGAAGTTTTTTCTTACACTTTCAAAAGAAGTATTTAGCTGATTAATGTAGGACATGTGCATAAATAATCTTGTTTTTCTGAGCATTCGATTTCCAGTATGATTTGGTGTGCAGTAGACTAGCGTGAATAATGACCCATAGCCCAATGCAGACACTTATACAAAGCAATTTTCAATTTGGTTTTCAACATGCCGGTTGATTTGTTTTAGTTGAAGAGTATAACAAGTTGCAAGATTCAGAGCTCCCAATGAAGAAGGCACATGTATGTAGTTCTTAGTGTTCTCTAATAAGAACACGATCCCCTATTGGATCCAGTGTTAGCTGCACTCAAACTTTCTACCTAATTTTTTTTATATTCCCTAATCTTATTATCCTTTTGGTAGCCTTTTTAAACCCTTAAACGTGCTTACTAGTTTCTTAACTTAATTCCCGAACTCACTTTTAACCCTTACATGCTTTTTTCTTATGTGTATTAATGATTGCTTGCATTTTAATCATTTTGAATAAGATGTTGATTGCATGGCAATTTTTAAAGGATTACACAGTCTGGTCAAAGTTTATGCCCTATAATAATATTATTGCAGGTTGACAGCTCTTTATACTCTAAAGATTTGGATCATTTTTTAGATTTAAGATTCTACAGCAAAATGGCAAATGAGGGAGTATAAAGGTGTTGCAGGAAGTTGGTGGTATGGGGGTACCAGAATCAAATTTTGCTTTCTAAAATTTCTTTGTAGTTGTCATATGAGTTGGTGATACATAACCACCATATTGATCCTTGGAAAATTCATATATACTTTGAAGAGCATACCACTGATTTTGAGGATCCAAGCATATAAAAGAGTTTTGGATTTTTCAATGCATGTTGCCAAATTTTGGAATCAACCAAGATTCTATAACATATTGTGATATTTTGAAGTACAAAATACACAGGAAAAGTAATGCAAATTTAGGTGCAATAAAAATTATTGTTATAGAGAAATACACAAATTATTCAGTCCCGCTCATTATAGAAATTTTCCAAAGCGCTAAAGAATTTCCTGTAACTTCTTGTTTTAACAACCAAGTTCTAACACGTTTTCCAACCAAAGGAAGATGAATCTAAAAAATATAAAATATGGGTTTGTTGCAGAATGAGCCAAATTATCTCACACATGGGGAAGTTTTCTAAACAGGTGAATGATTTTAGAGATTCAGGTGGATCTTTGAACATGATTTTTTTCATATTTTACGAAATCATGTTTTATAGAAAACGCATAGTCAACTGCCAGCTCATCCTTTGACCTAGAGATCAGATCCTTATTTTGTGGATCTAGAGAATTAGGATCAAATCTATTTGTTTAGGATCTAATTTTGAGTTGGTTGCTTGAATTAAGAATTGTAATTTTTTTTAAAGGAGGATTATGAATGGAGAGAGGGTTCTTCTTCCTTTTGGGATGAGAAGTCTATCGGGGAAAGACTTATACTGTGTACATTTTCTTCAACATATAATACAATAATGGTGTTATCATACTAAAAAATCATTAATTCATTGATCAAACTGTGTTTTCTTTTCTGTGTAATCTCTCTTATTTGAATGCAAAAATAATTATTGCAATGCACTAATTATTGTCAAGTTCCAAATCTAATAATGGTTAAGATTTATCCATTCATTTCCTGTAGCTTGAAATCTATATTCTAATACATGATTATGAACTTAAACAGTGTTTGAATTCAGAGTATCCTCTTGTGAATGTATGGCTACCTTCCCATAAATTTAATTTATTTTTCTACTATTCCTTGTGTTTATGTTTTATTAGTCTTTTGAGTTGTATGTCAATGACCTATTAAATGTTGCTCTTTGTGTTAGACATTTTATATTGAGGCTTAGAGTTTATAATCCCTTAAGACTTCCTTAACCTACCTTATCAATTAAAACCAAAACTATCCCAAGTTTAAGATGTGCTAGGCATGTCCCTTTTGTAGTCATTGGACATCTTCTAGAACTAATAGTTTGGGAACTAGCTCTTGTCACCACTTCAAGCTATAATTCTAGCGTGCAAGCATAAAATAAATCGGTAATGTCAACCTTCTATATAGATCAACTTGAGACATAATTTATTTATATTTTGATAGATGTTTAACTTTCAAGCATAACACGTGACATGCTTTTCCAAAACCATACTTGTTGTATTGACTTTAGAAGCATATTTGGGGGCCAAATAATATAATGTAGAGTCACTTTGACTACGTATCTTCTGTATCTAAACAAGTATTCCAATTGATTGTATGGGTCAAAAATTCATACTGCCATTTTATTGGTTGCAACATATTATATAACTTGTCGAGACCTCTCAAGTTTTTGTAGGATGCATTTAGTGGATATTTTTATCTCAAATCAAAAAGTGGTGTTAATGGGAGCTTCTTTTTTTTCAAAGCGGAAATTATAACTTTTTGGAAACCCCAACCAGTGTCAATGTAATCAAAAATTTAAATAAACCCCCGAATCAAAAAAGTGGTGCTTCTAGTAGCACCCTTTTTTTCAAAGCTAAAATTACGATTTATTGTAAACCTCAGTCAATGTCAATGAAATCAAAACTCTAAATCAACCCATGAATTTGAAAAGTAGTGCTACCAATAGAACCATTTTTTTCAAAGCTAAAATTACATTCTTTTGGAAACTTTAGACGATGTTGGTGCACTCAAAACTCAAAATCATCCTCCAACTTGAAAAGTGGTGTTGCCAATGACACCAATTTCTCCTGTAATATTACAATTGCATCTATTTCAAAACTGTAAATGGGGTAATTGTTTTCTTTAAAAAAAAAATTAAAGAAATGATTTAGCCCAATTTCAATTTAAAACAATATAATTTTATTTACCCAATAAAAAATTAAATGCATTCAAAAAAATAAAAATAAAAAATAAAAAAGAACATTGAAAAAAATTAAAATGTTTATTTTTTTTAAATAATTTTGAAATTAAAAAAATGCAAGTATTAAAAATAAACAAAAAAAGGATTTTTTTAATACAAATATATATATATATATATATATATATATATATATATNCTACCCCACTCCCCCATCATGTCTCCCTAGCCTCTCCTCCTGCTCGTGCCCCCTTCCTTTTTTTTAACAGAAACAATTAAAAAAGTATATATTAAAAGGGTCATGCACATCCATACATTATAGAGCAGGAAGAATTCTGAGAGCCAAAGAGGGCTTATAGGAGAAATTTACAAAAATTTACAACTGAGTTGGCTTCCATCTAAAACTGCTGAAAAAGATCCTACTATTTACTGTAACATGAGAAGAGTAAACACGGATGAATTGTTGGTTCAAAAAGATGCAGAAAAAACATGAGAAAACAAGAGGGATTATATGTTTTTTCCTTAAAACCCTACAAGTTGGATAACTGAAACATCTTCCATGGGTCAGGCCTCATCACCAAGAGAATATTGATAGTGCTTGCATCGGTTCATTCTTGCTAATTTCATCACTTCTTCTTTAATGATATCCATCATACCCATCAGTTCCTTGACTTCTTTTTCATGGTTGTCAATATGGGAGTTGTGGAATCCTATTTGGTTGGACATGAACATGATATCGGAAGCCATGAGCTTGAAATCAGATTCCATATCTCTATTATCCTTAACATCCACTGCAACAATGTCTGAGAGCCTGTGCAGATGTTTCTTTAAGTCTTCCTGTCTGGATTTTAGACTAGAAAAAACTTGATCAGCTTCTTTCTTCACCATTGGGAGAGGACTCATCAAAAAGGAGAAAACTGCAAAAAATTCCCGAATGAACTCGGGTGCAGCGTCTGCTTTGTTTTATCCAAGATGCAAATAATGCGGAGTAGGGGTTTCATCAAACTTATCTCTACAGTCCATAGAACTTGTGCAAGCTGCTAGAACAAAGGTGGCTCACACTAAGGGAGAGGAAGGGGAGTTAAGGCTGACCTTTAGTGGAGGCCACTTGTTCAAGGAGCTTCCATGAACTCGGGAGAGAATGAGTGTGATGTTCGAAGTTAAGGTGAGGGGATCCAGACCCTCCGTCAATGGTAAGTTAGGGGACATGTTTAAAACCATTTCTTTGACCATTGTAAACCAATGAACCTTGGAAATTTGAAGCACCTATATTGGCCAAATTGTCATCTTAACTATTGTTTTCTCTGAGAATGTGGAGAAATAAAACTTAAGGGGGAATATCTAGCAGGGTAATTCTATCATAAATATTTTTGCATCTAATGGAGCCTTTGGAGTATCTCGATTGCATCTTTTGAATGACTTGAAGGGAGTCACTAAAGATTAGTAATTCTGAGGTGGATTGTTAGAGCACTAACCTACCTTAGTACCATGGTCTTACACCTAGGAGAAATTTTCTTTTGTCGTGTACTTATGTTATATGATACTACTTAGGTTATACTGATCAATATTGGTCAAATAGGTGTTTCTATCTCATTAAATCATAGTTGAGGCACTCCACTTTGATCATCCTGACAGTTGAGGTGCTCTAGTTTAATCATCTTGACATTCCATGCGCCTGCATTGATTATAAACCAGTTCTTGCTTTGACTAGGGGCACTAGTGTGTGAATGTGGTTGTTTTGTGGTCTTCCTAGGCATTTATTGGATCCTAGAGACTCTCCCACTCACACATGTGTACACCCATTCCTTGCATGCCTGCATTTATGCCTCCTTACATGTTCACACATGTATTCGTGATTGATTGGTTAGGTTTTCGAGCCTAATGGTCAACCTAGGAGGGTTTAGGGATCAAATCCTATCCTGACACTTGTATGCATCCATATGGCCTCCAAGGGTCACGAAGTTTCCCCAAAGTATTATAAATATGTACCATACACATCTACAAGATGTACACTAATAGAAAGATCAATTATTAACACCATTCATATGTGTCATTTCATTCTCTTTTGTTGTTCTCTTTCATATTTTGTCAATAACTTAGATTGTGAATATTTATCTAGCTCCTAGATCTCATTGTGAAGCAATTATCACATGGTATCAGAGCACTGTAGAGCTGCAAGTCAAATCTAGAAAGTTTTTAGTTGTTGTTTAGGGCATATTTCCAGAAAATATGAGTGTTTTCATTGCAAGTTCTACAATGGTTTTTGTCACACATTGCACAAGCATAATGGAGCAGACTCAAGTATTGCTGACCCCATTCAACTATTTGTAATGGAATGGCGAAAAGGTGATCCAGCTGAGGTCAAAAGGCTTGGATAGAGTCACCATGGGAACTGAGACTGAGACCAACTCTGTTGTGGAGAAAGCTAAGTACTTCGATAGACTTGATGAAGCATTTTGTATGCTTTGTCTCAGTACTTCGAGAAATATCCTCTTTCATGTAGACATTCTTAGCACACCCAATGAATTTTGGCTCAAGCTTGAGTCACTATTTGGGAAGACTGATGAGATGAGAGGCCATCATCTCGAAAATGAGCTAATAACACTAAGTCTAGCTCACTATGATACCATCTAAGACTTCTTTACCAATTTCAAAGCGCTAGTACTTGTAGCTAAAATCGTTTGGCATAGAGAAGAAATATGATCAATTTATCTTGTCCATCCTTTCTAAGTTAGGCCCTGGCTATTATGTATTTGTTTCGACATTCCACTCAAGCAAGCTTATAGCTAGAAATTTGAGGATGCCTGCACTAGAAGACTTCATGGAGTCATTGAGTCATAAGAAGGAAAATCTAGTATAAATGGGTACCATCAAATCCACCAAGGATCAGGCCCTTGATGTTGGTGTATCAAATCAAGCCAAAGGAAAGAAGAAATATTTGAAGCAAAGAGAGAAAGAGAATAAGCATTTAGATACAGAAAGCTCCAGTTCAACTTATGGGAGTTCGAGATCCAGAAGGAGGAAGAATAAGAGAGCGAGACCCAGATGTGGTTGTTGTAGAGATTCACATATTGAAATATATTGCTTCAGAAATAATATGGAATCATGACCAAGCCTCTTCAGGCGAACAGTAATGATCTTCCAGAATTTGCAAGAAGATGGGAGTGAAAGCAAGGAGGTGGTAAGCCTACGCATGCTTTGTGTGCATGGGAGAAACCCATTTATCATATCCATGTTTCTAATGGCTCTATTTCTTATTTACCTTCTGATATATCAGAATCTAAAGACTCCATACCTTCCTTTTAAGAAACCCCAACCATTTCACTAAAGCTTCCTCCAAAAACTAGTCATTTTCACTAGTTTTTTATGTGTCTTCTGAAAACTCTTTCCCAATCCAATCAGATATTTCCCATTCTTATTATGGGTGTGATATATAGGATGATATGCATCATATTTCATTCATAGACTCATTTCCCCAATCATTTCATGACCAAAGGACCCGACAACCCTCAAGTTCACTAATTGGAAAATCTCAAAATTGCCTAGTTTTCAATGCTAAATCACTTGTGTATGTTGCTTTTATGTCTTGTGTGTTTTTCATTGGTTGGAAATGCATGTCATTGGCCTTCATGGGACTGCTATTCCATATGTCTGGACATGCTTTTACCACCCATGGTTCAAATCTCAATTCTCCAAACCCTCCAAGTTCGCTCAACTGTCAATGTGATCTAGTTGCTCACTCTTCTCTCACTATGGACCCATTCACTCATAGAGACACCATACCTATTATATTTATTTTTGTATATGACATATATTCTGATATTTCAAAGCCCGTGAGTTTTTTTACAAATTTATTAAGTTGCGTCATCAAATTGGGAGGAAGATTCAATATTATTTTCTTCATGATATGGCAACTACACATGAGGCAAATTTTGATGAATCTTTTGATGTTATTTAGGAAAGAGTTTGCAGAGATATATTTTCCATTATTGATTATGCTTCTATATCAGAGTATTCTTTCAAAGAAAAAAATCTTAAGATTATCCTCCATCATCAAATGATGACCATCAAAGAGCCTATCCACATGATCTTTGTCTACATCACTTTGATGCATTGATGCATGATCTTGGCATCCACAACATATTCACCAAGTCCATCACCAAGAATTTGTTATTTCAACTCATTCAAGTGAAGAAGAGGACATGTCGAAGACATTTTTTATCATCTCTGTCATGTCCATTTTTTAGGGGAGGTTTTGTCCAATGAGTTTTTCCTCCTTACCTCGATTACATGGACTAATAAACTTTTGTTGTAAAAGGTGACTTGCGCATTAGTTACCAAGGCCTTAATAAATAATTTGGTATAAGTTGCACTAATTTAGGCTTAAGGGGGTGTGTTAGAGCATTAATCTACCTTAGTACCATGGTATTACACCTAAGAGGCATTTTCATTTGGCTTGTACTTATGTAATATGATCCTACTTAGGTTATACTAATCAATATTGGTCAAATAGGTGTTTCTGGCTCATTAACTCACAATTGAGGCACTCCACTTTGATCATCCTGACAGCTGAGGTGCTCTATTTTGATCATCCTGACATCCCAGATTCCTGCATTGATTGCATACCACTTCTTGATTTAACTAGGGGCACTAGTGTGTGAATGTGGTTGTTTTGTGCTCTTCTTGGGAATTTATTGGCTCCTAGAGACTTTCCCACTCTCACATGTGTACACCCATGCCTTGCATGCCTGCATGTATGCCTCCTTACATGTTCACACATGTATTAGTGATTGTTTGGTTATGTTTGGGAGCCTATTGGTCAAGCTAGGGTGGGTTTAGGGGTCAAATCCTATCCTGACACTTGTATGCATCCAGATGGCCTCCAAGGGCTCAAGAATTTTCCCCAATGTATTATAAATATGTACCATACACATCTACAAGATGTACACTAATAGAAAGATCAGTTATTGGCACCATTCATATGTGCTATTTCATTCTCTTTTGTTGTTCTCTTGTCTATTTTGTCAATAACTTAGATTTTGAATATTGCTCTATCTCATAGATCTCACTGTGAAGCAATTCTCACATAGATCCCCGATCAATCAGTTCAAGGCCATGGTAAAGTGCCATCCATTCTGCCTCATTGTTCATCTTGATTCCAAGGCCCCAAGCAAAGGTTTTCACTACCCCCCCGGATCGAAGATTATCCTTCTCACACCTACCTCCCCTCTTCATGCCCCTTCCTAACCCCCCCACTATTACCATCCCAACCCCCTCCCCCACCTCTCCACCCACTCTCGCTCCTGTCACCCTCCCTCTCCACTCTCTCCACCAGGGAGACTTGATTCTTGGAATCGATTCAACACCCTTCGCACCCTCCCTGGGGTTGTTACTTGATTCTAGGAATCAAGTGGGAGAGGGGTGGTAACTCAATTCTAGGAATTGAGTGGGAGATTGGGAGCAAGGTGGTGACTCGATTCTAGGAATTTAGTCTCCTTGTTGGGGAGAGGGGAGAAGGAGGGAGGCTATATTGGCAGCGGGAGGAGAGGTAGCGAGGGGGATGGACGAGGGAGGGGTGTGGGGGTGAGGGGAGAGTGAGGGGGGTAGGAAAGGAGGGAGAGGAGAGGGGATGGAGGAATGGGGTGGATGGGAGAGGAGAGGGGATAAGAGAAGGGGTTGGATGAGAGAGGAGAGGTGATGGGGGAAGGGGGTCGATGGGAAAGGATAGGAGAGGGGTGAGGGTGTAAGGGGATAGGTGTGAGGGGTTATTTTAATTTAATTTAATTTTTATTTTTTTATTTTTTTTCAATTTCATTTTGTTTAAATTTTTTTCATAAAATTTTGTTTAGTTTTTTTTATTGTTTAAACTCTTTTAAATTTTAAATAGTTTTTTATTTTTTTGTTTTTGTTTTTGTATGTTTTTCAACATAATTTTAGTTGTTTTTTATTTTTTTGATTAATTTTTTTTAATTTGTGTTTTTTAAATGTTTATGTTTTTATTTTAAATGTTTATGTTTAAGTTTTTATTTTTTTATTAAATAAAATTGAATTTTTTTGTTTTTCAAGTTTTTTTTTAATTTGTGTATTTTTTTTAATTTCAAAAATATTTTTAAAAAAATATCACATTTTATATTTTTTTAAATCTCTATTTTTTTCCAAAATCATCTCTTTTTTATGTTTAGATAAAATTATATTTTTTAAATTAATTTTTTTTTTAAGTTATTTAAGCGATATGTGGTTTTGAGATGAATGTAATTGTAACCCAGCCCCCCCAAAAAAGGATGCCACTAGTAGCACCACTTTTCGATTCAAGGGTTGATTTATAGTTTTGATAGCATCAACACCGTATGGGATTTCTAAAAAGTCATAATTTTATTCCCGAAAAAAAAGGGTGCTACTAGTAGCACCATGTTTCGATTCGAGGGTTGATTTATGGTTTTGATTGCACTGATAGCGATCAGGGTTTCCAAAAGGCCTTAATTTTAGCCCCCCAAAAAATATTCTACTAGTAGCACCACTTTTTGATTCAATTTTTTTTATGTTTTTTATGCAAACATATGAGTATTTATGGCAAGAGTTCTCGTTTTTAGTATAAAGTTCCCATCAAGTTGTATAATGTGTTTTGCAGGTTCATGGCCTTTATGTGTTTACATTAGATAGCTTATATGAAGATGTGATGACAAGGTGGGTATCTAGAAACCATATGGGTCAAGTGGTACCAAATTCCTTGGAAGCTTCTCCAATGATGCAACCAAGACATGGCCATTTTCTATACCAAAAACATTGCCCCACCATTTGTTGAACAAATGGATTCTATGGCTCAGATGATGGGAAAAAATTTCTTACCAACCCTTTAATAAATCAATAGAAAATTAGGTATCCTTATGCTACAAGGACTCCTTTGTGTTGTAAGATTAGTGGGTTCATTGTATTATAAGATCATTGGATGTGAAACAACTTATCTATGGAAGAAGATGGAGACCTTTGAATTTGGGTCCCTCTTAGGACGGAATTAAGAAATCCACTCAACATAAAAAAAAATTGTTGTACTATATGGCTTTGTATCTATACTATATTAATTTGATACTTATATGGTGTATTTCCATAAAAAATAATTCTTCAAAAAAATGTTTGTAAACCACATTAGAACATATTTATTATTCAGAATCATATATAGGCATGAAATGTTATTTGCATTTTAAGGTGACACGTATTTCTTTAAGTAGATCTATTTTTCTTTTATGTTATGTTTTTTCAAACTAAAATTAATTTTGAGTGATCTGATATACATAAAACACTTGTTTATTTCAAGGTATATAGTATATGTAGAAGAGTAAAAATATGTATTTGATATATGCATACCAAAAATGTATAAATATAAACATTAGTGGCAAGTTTTTCACTATTATTTGTAGTTGTAAGTTTGTAACATTAATTAGGGGTGGCAGGCGCGGGGGGGGTCATTCTTGATCCCGACGGAAAAACTGAACATTCCTTTGCTTGGGGGTTAGGGATCAGGACCAATAACGAAGCAGAATGGTTGGCCTTGCTCCAAGGTCTGCGTTTTCTCCAGGAAAAAAAACATCGCAAGGCCTTAATTTTTGGAGACTCCAAACATGTCATTTCCAAAATAGTTAATGGCTACCCCTCGGGAGCTGTTAGATGTCGACGCCTGTATAATAAAGTCAAATCTCTTTGGCATCACTCCTATCAGCCCTTGCACATTCTTAGAATCAACAATAAAGCTGCTGATGCTATGGCTAACATCAGGGAAACCCTATCGCAAGGAGTTTATAAACAGGATGGGGACCCTCCCTCCCACATCTATATACCTTAATGACTCAGGCAATTTACATTTGGCACACATTATTCTTTGAAACCTAGATTATCATCATGTTAAGGGGAAGAAAGTTTTGTTTTTTGCCTAAAACTATGGTCTCACTCCTAAGCCTAAGGTGGAGAAGGTCATGCGCTTGGGGTTTGGGATCCCCTCTTCACCCTCCCCTCTCATCGAACCCCCTCATCCCATGCATTAACGCCACCCTGCAGCTGCTGTCCTTTGCCGGCTGCACGCTTTTAATCATCCCTCCTCCTCTCAATGCCGCGTGTATCCCTCCTCGAACCTCCCTTCAACTGGTCACGTCCGCCTTAATGCTTACCAGCCTATGGAGCCTTCGCATTCATCTCTCGCACGTTTGGGATTTTCTTTATCCCGGTCCTTCCTCCATCCTCGGTTTCAGAATGTCGATCCGGAACCCCTCCTCTGCAACCTCTGGCATTTTTGAAATACAAAGAATTCTGGGACAGGTGGTTCTGGGCGTTAGTGAAGGGTGGCTTCAGGGCCTCCCTTGGAAGGTTCTCCCATTATCGCGTTCGTTGGTGAAAGATTGGCTCGTCTTGGCAGCATTGTCCTCTGGCGCAGGTTTCAGTCAGCCAGAAGTTCGGGTCGCTGAGCAAAGGGATCCAGAAAGTGTTTGGGTTTTGGACTCCGGGCAGAACAGGGTGCTGGGCGTCGTGGGATCTTCGGGTCTCTTTCAGGCAGGTAATCATTCGCTGTCTTATGAGTTAGAGGTGATCAATTCTCTCTTTTCTGCACCTAAGAATCTTCGAAGAATTACAGGCAACTCTGTCAACGTGCCTATCAATTCGTTTGTTGGTCTATCCATCTCGCCTGGGGTTAAAGGTATGGCTCACGGAGGCGATTGGATGGACATTAAGAAGAACCTCCGCCGGCTTTATGAGCTTCTAGCCATTAACGTTGTGGACACCAAAGAAATGAGTGAGGAGATAAAAAGGATGGCTGACACAGTAAGCTACACCTCCCAGCAAGTGAGCAACAATGACGCCCGCATTGACGATAATGAGAGCAGCCTCCAGGTAATGCATGGGAAAATGGACAGAATTCAAGAGGATCTGCAGAGATTCATCGAAATGCACCAGTCCAGCCGGGTGAATGGCGAAATCAATGGCGAAGTTGCTGAAGCGGCCCTCCCCATGGAAGAGAAGTTAGTAGTCCAGCCGAGAAACAATAGGAATATGTAGTTTTCTGTTTCCGTTAAGTTATGTTAAATGTTTTTTTGCCTCCTTATCTGTTTTCAGTTCGTAAGGGTTTACCCCTTTAGCAGTTTTAAAAGCTTTGAACAGTCAGTTTGCAGGGTATTTTGGACAATCCCATGGCTGGTTCTCTTTGACAGCCTTTTTGATGTATATTCTCTGATGAAACTACTATCTCTGTAACGCATGGCTGTGCGCAGCCCCCTTTTATATATTTATGTTCATAGTTTCTGTTAAAAAAAAAAAAAAAAGTTTGTAACATTAATTGTAATAAAGAGAAAACATTTAAGACTAACAAAAAATACTAAACACATTAGTCACATGTTTTCGTCCTTTTTTTTGGCTATTCATAAAAATTTAAATCATAATGTTAGTTGTAATAAATAGAACTTTTAAGATCACAAAAAATGATAAAAACATTAATCATACTTTTCAATGTTTTTTGTTAGTCATAATTTTTTAGTCACATCATTAGTTGTAATAAGTAAAACTTTTAAGACTAACAAAAATGATTAAAAACGTTGGTCACACTTTTCAAAATTTATTTTTTCTAGTCATAAAAGTATTAGTTCTAACCAATAGAACTTTTAAAACCAGCAAAAAATTATTAAAACATTAGTCACAATTTTCAATGTTTTTTTTTTTTTAATTCATAAAAATTTTAATGACTACACTAACTAAAATATACATAAGTTATAATTTCAAATAAGTACAGTTGCAAATAAAAGACCAATGGTCGTATCTTCCAAAAAGTTTATGAGTAGATTTTAGTCATTTTTTAGTAATAAAACACACTTTATGCACTATTTGTCCCAAAACAAAATCCATGCGTATGTTTTTCCCATGGCTTATCAAGTTTAGTTAAGGGTTATGTCACCCAATATTCCAACTCCTTCCTTTGGCCAATTAAAAAATTCTATAACACTTAACAAACGTTTTGACATATTTGTTGATGTTGGGCCAAAAATACCTTTCGTCAATTAATGCCTAAATAAATACCTCGCATCAGTTAATGCCAAAATGTCCACTTAAACCTCCTCTATGTAGTTCTTGGATGAGATTAAGTCTTAACAAACTTCATGAAATAGAAAACTTATAGTACTTAAACAAGATGCCTTTGCAAAATCTAAATCCTCTGCATACAACTATTTCATACTATATAGACTAACAAGTATTTAGGATATCACTCTCTAAATTAATGCATTTGCAACCTTATTAGACTTTTTTAGACCTATGTTTCAAAACAAATGAATGGCAATGCAAAAACTTCACCTATTTCAAATGAAACAAATGAATGGCAATGCAAAAACTTCACCTATTTCAAATGATTTTAATTCCACTTACCTTGACTATTTATGTACTGTAGTGCTTTATGATCTATAAAAAACACAAATTTCTTTGGTATAAATTAATGTCTCAATTTCTTCATGGATTGAACAATAGCATAAAATTCTTGATAAACATAATACTTTTTCTTTGCATCTTTCAATTTCTTCATGGATTGAACAATAGCATAAAATTCTTGATAAACATAATACTTTTTCTTTGCATCTTTCAACCACTTGCTAAAGAATGCTACCATATTACCTTTTTTACTCAATATCACTCTAATCATTGAATCGCATGCATCACAATCTACTTGGAACACCTTCTTAAAATATAGAAGTGTCAGTTGACACATGTTTAGTCCCTTTCTTATTCAAGGTCTCAAAATATTATGATGTTTTTGTTTTCTACTGGAAATTGTTTGAATTATTGAACCATTGATCTACAATCAATGAGAGCAATTGAAAGGTAATTGTGTAGTGGAATAGTAAGAACAATGTACACTGAATAAGACAAATTTCAAAGAAAACTGATAAGAATTGATCAGTAAATTACAACATAAATATTCATTAATTACAGTAGTATACAACAGTGTTACAATAAGGAAAATTCGAATCATGTGGATAAGATTCGAATCTACCAACTCAATCATGACTGACTGGCTAACTAGGAGAGTCTAAATCACTTCATGGGAGCGACTCATGTAACTCTGGATAACTAAATCAATCCAACAATCAATTAAAGTAAACTAGTTAAAATGACAAGGTAGGTGGAAAAAAATGCCACTTCCCCGTGCAGCCATACAAAACTGACGCTAAACTAATTGAGAGTGATCTAAATGAATGTAACTGAAGAAATACTTGGCATAACTAGTTACCTACCACAACCAAGTGATGGAGGCTATTGGTGGCACTCAGAGTGGCTCCTAAAATGTAAGGAATGGTCTCAAAGGCACTTAAACTCATGCATGAACATGCAGTAAGTGGCAGTTAACCTCTATATGTGTTCCCCATACTCCAGTACAGTAAATATGTCTCCCTATGCTTGAAAAAATGATCAATAGACTATAAATGGACAAGGGAGGATTATAATAATCCTAACACACACACACACACCCACCCACCCCCGGTAATCCTGACTTGGACAACTTTGGGCCCTCAAAACTAGGCCAAAGGTCACCCATACAATCTAATGAAAAATAAAACCACTTAATAAACTAAGAAAAATGGGGAAAACCTCATGGGAAACCCCCCCCCCCCCCCCTCAAAATAAGCAGGAACAAGAAATACAAGCTATTCTTAGGAGAAAAATCTTCCTCTTTGGGAAATAACTTGCAAAAACTCTGTTGCAATTTGCAACACTATGCAACGGCGTGATTCTTCTGTGCAGGAGCATCCTGAAGCTGTGCATGTGAACCTTTCAATGTTATTCTGATCTGATGGATGTTCTATGTGTTTCTTCTTTCTAGAGGAGGAATGGAATGATCAATTTTGTTCTTTTGTGGACCAAATGGTTGATTATTCGCTATCATCAAGTAGCACTTTCCTGGAAATTTGATGCACCACTCTATAAAGAGTGAATCTGTGTGAGAGAGTACAACATGCTCATTCTGATACTGGGAACTTGTTCTCCCTCTGTCTTCTGGATTTCAAGCTCCATCCCCAGCTGATTCAATGAGATTTTGGGTCCATTTATGCTTAGGCCACTAATTTGGAATGGGAGCTAGATCTGGATCTAGATCTTCATGAGAGCAGCCTCAATATCAATATCATGTTGATCTTGTTCCTTGTGAAAAAATATCATCATCAAAAGGAAATGGAAGAGTGTTTATACCTTCTTTTTCTTCGGCCAGTGGTAGATCAAACAACTAATATTCTTCAAACTAAACACTGCACTCAATGAAGCATTTCCTAGTTGCAAGTTCCATCAACTTATATGCTTTCGCATCCTCTGCATATCCCAGCAGTATGCATTCGCTACTATGGCCTTGGAAGGCCTTTCTCTTATCCATGGGTATTCTGGCCCAAGATTTGGAACCAAAAACTCTCAAGTGAGAGACATTAGGATTATTCCCATGCAGTGCTTCGAATGGAGTGGCCTCGACCATTGATTTATGAGGCACTCTATTATGTACGTATGAAGCACAATTTACAGCTTCTACCCAAAGAGAAGGAGGAATATTCTTGGCTTAGAGAAGACAGGTTTCCATCTCCTTCAATGATCTATTTTTCCTCTCAGCCACACCATTCTG
Organism: Pseudotsuga menziesii; assembly: GCA_001517045.1. Taxonomy (NCBI): domain Eukaryota; kingdom Viridiplantae; phylum Streptophyta; class Pinopsida; order Pinales; family Pinaceae; genus Pseudotsuga; species Pseudotsuga menziesii. The sequence continues at coordinate 881,849 of LPNX010642434.1, forward strand.
CTGTGGTGTGTATGGCACTGAGTGGTCCATTCAAATCCCTTCGTATTCACAATAATGCTGAAAATATACTTTAATGTATTCACATCCATTATCAATAAAAATAAGGAAATACCTGGAACCATTAATTGATGTTGTAGGCATTGGTCCTGACACACCACTGTGTATCAAATCAAGTGTAGAGGCATCCCTATTTTCCTTCCCAACTTCATACCTCTTCTCTAGATGCTTACCTACCAAGCAACCAGGACATACTCCATCTGATGTTTGGATGAGAGGCAAGCCTTCAACCATTTTTTCATTGTGGATTTTTTGGAGATATTTGAAATTGAGATGCCCAAATATCTCATGCCATATCTTGCTAGTGTTGTTAGCATGAGTCAATAGAGTTGTTGGATGTGAAACATGAAAAAAATGAGAGAACTCATAAGCCGTTGAGGCATGGTTAGAAAACCCTTTCGCTATCAGATTTACAGTATCTTTTTAATGATTTCAATTGAGTTATAGACAAATGTAAATCTATTGGGAGAGCCTGTATGGGTCATTTGATAAAAAAACAACAAATTTGTTGCAAGAGAGGGCACATAGAGAACATTCTTGAACTCACCATGCTAGATTTTAATTGAACCTCTTCCTGCTGGTGGTATTTGGGAGTCATCTCCCATGTGAATGCTAGGTCCTCCTCATAGAGTGAGAGTGAAGAGGGATTCCCTGGAGGATATCATGTGGTTGGATGCTCCAGAATCTATCAAGTAAAATTTCGACTGAGTAAGTCTTGCCTTCAAGGCATGGCATCTATCATGCTCTTCTATCGGTTTTCCAACATCAAACTTATTTTCTCCTTGTGGAAGGGAAATATTGTTATGTTCAAGGAGGGATGATAGTTGGTCGATTTGATTCTTCATTCACTGTCTTTCAGGATGAAATCCTCTCATACAGTATGGGCATCTAATCTTTTTGAATTTCTTCTTTTTCTTGGAGCTCGAGGCTCCTTCAGAATATCTTTGAATCTCTTTTGGCTTCGAATCAATGGCTTTAGGATCCTTCCCCTTGTGCTTCCCTCTGGATTTCACATTGTTTGATTCTGGCATCAGAAGTAATTGATTCTTGGAGGTTTGAAACACTCTCATTTGAACCAAATTATCATTCTCATGTATTAAGGACTCATCAAAAGCATCTAGAGAAGGCATCTTCCAATTAGATATGGAATCTCTTTCAGAATGGAAAGTAAAGACAAAGACAGAGTACTCTGAGCCAATATTTCTCAGTACTGATAGAACCAGTTTCTCATACTTCCTCTATATTCAGCATTGTTTACATTGCAGTTCTAGTGACTTGAATTTTGTGAAAAACTGCTAAATAGTTTCGAAACTGATGGGATACCATGCAATGTGCTCATTCTCCAATATGTTTCCTCGAAGTTCATCTTGTTTTCCAAACAAAGATTCAATATTTTCCCAATATTCCTTCAGAGTCCTTAGTCCCTCAATATGGAACAAAAGATCTCGGGAGATATGAGTGCATAGGAAGCCAAAGGCTTCATCCAACCGATTCAAGAACTTGTTTTTCTTAGCAGGGTGATGGGGCTCTATCTCTCTGCCCATTTTCATCCTAAACAAGATAATCTTGCGCAAGGAGACTTGCATATATTCCCTCTAATCAACATAGTTTAAGGGTGTAAGGATCTGGGGTACAAGAGCTAAAGGATACACCAATCTGTTTGTCGATCAGTCAAGTTCACAACAAGCTATGTAGGTACCTGCAAGTAACACTGCAAAAACCACAATCAATTCACAATCATGTTAGTTTCAAGCCTTTCCACCTCGACATGTACACTTTATCATAGTCCTTCACACCTGGATAGACTTCTCTAAAAAAATTCAAAGGGAGAAAGGATATCATTACAAGATTTATGTGGAAACTCAACTGCTTCTGGTGTACAATGGAGGTCAGACAAGACTTGTTGCTAGCTTGAACAAGGCTCTGATACCATGTTTGAATTATTGAACCATTGATCTATAGGCAATGAGAGAAATCAAAAGGTATAATTATGTAGTGGAATAGTAAGAAAAATGTACACTTAACAAGACAAATTTCAGAGAAAACTGATAAGAATTGATCAGTAAATTACAACATTGGTATTCATTAATTCCAACAGTATACAATAGTGCTACAATAAGGATAATTCGAATCATGTGGATAATATTTGAATCTACCAACTCAATCCTGATTGACTAGATAACTAGGAATGTCTAAATCACTGCATGGGAGCCACTAGTCTAACTTTGGATAACTAAATTAGTCTGGAAATTAGTTAAAATACTTAAACCAGTTAAACTGACAAGGTAGGTGGAAAAAGGAACCACTTCCCCATGCAGCCATGCAAAACTGGTGCTAGACTAACTGAGAGTAATCTCACCGAATGTAACTAAAGAAAGACTCAGCATAACTGGTTACCTTCCACAACCAACTGATGGAGGTTACTGGTGGCACTTAGAGTGGCTCCTAAAATGTAGGAAATCATCTCAGAGGGACTTAAAAACATGCATGAACATGCAATAAGTGGCAATTAACCTCTATATGTGCTCCCCATACTCCAGTACAATAAATATGTATCCCTATGCTAGAAAAAATGATCAATAGACTATAAATGGACAAGGGAGGATTATAATAATACTAACATAAATGTCCCTTCTTCGTACACTCTATGAGTGGTGCATGAATCCCACTAAAGTTTCTAATAAATTTATGACAAAAGATTGCTAACCCATGGAAACTGCGTACATCAAATGTACATCTAGGCACAAGCCACTCCACAATGTCTTTCACCTTTTCAAGATCCATGTTTGAACCTCCCATGGAAACTCCAAAACCACATCTAAACTAGTTCTTATCGCAAGAAAGTACACTTATTCAAATTGATTTATAGTTTCTCCTTATTCAACTTGAACTATACGTGTTTCACATGCTCCAAATGTTTTTCTCTGTACTTTCTAAAAATCATAATATTATCAAGATACTTGATAACAAACTTCCCAAAAATGGCTTCGAGACTTCATTTATCAACCCCATAAATGTACTAGGTTCAATGGTTAGACTAGATGGCATAACCAACCATTCAAAAAGCCCATACTTTTACTTGAATGTTGTCTTCCACTTGTCACCTTCCCTTATTTGTATTGTCACATCCCCTCCCCTCTCTCGTCGAGGAGAGGACGTGATTCAATTGCACTATCTATCAAACTGGGGATCTATCCCCATGAACCTAAACATTTAATGCATTGAATTTAAATACATATGCAGATTCATAATGCAATGATATATAGTGGAAGAAAATATTATTCAAGTATTCAATATGTTTATAATAATTCATAAAACAAATACATTGCAGAGAATATACAAGAGAGTAATTATATTGAAAATGAGCTTCCCCACAACTAGTTAGGTCGCTTCAACATTCCACCCAACCATAGGCCAACTGTGCTCATCAATATCTCATCACAACTTCCACCCCCAAGTTGGGCATGATTTCCACAAGGAAAAGGGGAACAACAAGCTCACACATAGACAAATACACACCAAGGTTCATCCAAGCCAATCTACAGTTGGGTTTATCAAAATGCTAAGGCAGTGGAAAGGTAGAATTGCAAAGCTAATGAGCTCAACCAAATAGCTATGGACATCTGCACAAGATCTATCTAGATTGGACTCCACAATGCCTACACACCCAACACAAGGAAGTATTCCCTTCATTGCTACACACCCTCAGGCCATACCTTCCCTTCCAGTTCTCTTGAGGGTGTGCATAGAAGATTATCCAAGGCCTCTTGATATTTCTGTGAGGTTCCTCTCTTCACTAGGTTTATCAATCCAATTATGGGCCTCTTCCACTCCTAAGCGTTATAGACCAAAACAAGGGTGCACATAACAACAAAATATAAATATTGGGCATGAAGGAAAATGTTTTGAAAACCAAAATGAAATTGAAGATGGGGAAATCGCCCTGGGAGAGAAATTCAATTTCATAAAATGTTCTTGGAATTTCAGAGGAAAAAACAACCTCTATAAACCCCCAAATTGTGAATCTATCTTCCCAGCCACTGTGCAATACAAAATCGGGTTCCCAATCATGGATGGATGAAGGAAAAAAATAGAAACCGTGAAGGAAAATGCCTAGCTAGTTCCAGCTACGTGAGGAAGAGAAAAAATTGAAAGAGGAACGGAATGGGCATGCATTTCTAGGTATTTACTTGCCCAATAAGCAAAAACATGATTTTCCATATTGATGGCTTTCCCGAATATGAAAATTGACTGCCATACTCTTCCATTCCCAATGCATTAACTGCCTCAACCAACTTCTGGAAGAAATAAATGATTGGGTGCATAAGAGAAAATGGGTAGTTGAGAGTTTATGGGTTCTCCCATTGACATTTGGCTCAATAGTTTGAATAATTTCCCTCCCTATTGCTTTTGTTTGAAATCATTCCCACATCTCTTTGTTGCATTACATAGCTAGTTTTGGGTATTTTTATTAAATTGCATATTCGCATGATGTCTCAATTTATAATGTGCCTAGCTAGCACGAGAACCATAGGTATCGATTTTAATTGTCGATACATAAAACACTAAATCCATGGTGGGGCCTTGGCCTTGAGCTCCTCACCATGATTTAATAACGATATTGACATCATTTACAATTTTAAAGCAATGGGGTCAAAATCAGGATATTACATGGATATTGTGGTATCCACTATTCAAATCTATCCTTGAAAAGTACTTTTCCCCACTCAAACAATCCAAGAGGTCCTCCATTCTCAATAAGGGAAATTGATACTTCATAATAATCGTGTTAATGGTTCATGAATTTGTGCAAATTCACCACTCACCACCCTTCTTTAATGCCAATACAATGGGACAAAACAAGAACTTAACATTTATCGTATCAAACCCTTGTCAAGCAATTCTTCCATGTGTCTATTAACGTTTTCAATCTCTGCAAGAGTCATTTGGTAAGGATCCTTGTTAGGTGGAATCGATCCAGGAATCAAGTCAATCCGATGTGAAATGGTTCTCATGGAAGGAATACCTATTGGCATATCATCTATAACAATCCCTATAAGCTCATCCAATATATGTTGAATCTCTATTGGTGCATGTCTCTTTTCCTCAATTTCTTATACCTTCTTTGGCATTATGTCCAAACACAAATTTTCCTTCAAAAATTCTTAGGGTGAACACAAAATTACTCTACATTTTTTTCTACAACCACTTATATTATTATTACAATCCACAATAGTTGTTTCATCTTACACCATTGGATCAAGTTTGTAACATTGTCCATCCTCGTTAAAATCATAGGTATTTTCCCTTCCATCATGGGAAAATTTCCTATAAAACAACCACGACCTTTCAAGAAGCACATGACATGCATCCATATCAACTACTACTATCACATAATACCTTATCACTAAGGTTGTTGATATGAAAACTCAATAATATTTTCTCCATCATAGTGACTTGTTAACCCTTCTTATATATGAACCTGATATGGATTTAGATGAGGAATACACTTCAATTTTAGCTTCTCAAGCACCTTCATGGACACCAAATTATTTATACTATTGAACCTTGGTATTGTAATTTGTCATTGATGTCAAATGTCAAAAAGGGGCACAAGAAAGAAAGAACATTGGATGGGTGTCAAATGGACAAGAAGGATTCATAAGGAAAAGAAGCTTAACAGATATGTTAAGGATATGCATGTTCACTCTTGCATAAACAAGTTTAATGAAGTTAGCACAAATATAACATGAATATTATGTGAAAATTTGAATAAATATATGATGAAAGCCAGTATATGAAATCTTGTTTGAAGAAGTAGATGAATACCAGTTTGAAGAAACACATAAGAAGTACATCTAGCATGAAGAGGTGCTTAAGGTATATACACAAATACTAAGTGCACTTAGTCATAGTTCTTCAAGGTAAAAGTCAAAAGAATTGGTTGGACAAAGGTTTGAGAGTGCACAAAAGGCATGGGAATAAGAAGTGGTTGGAAAAGTATGATAGTTCCAGAAGCGTACAAGACCCATACTCGATGATACCTCAAGGGTGAAAACCCACATATTAAGTAATTCCAAAGTGCAAAAATCCCACTAAGGCATGGGGCACATATACACAAGCATTCTCTAAAGAAAAAACACATATGTGCAAATACCATTAAGATGTTGGACTAGAGTATGGAAAACTCCACGTGTTAAATCATGAGAATTTAGACGCCAACAAGAGATATAATGAAGTGGTTAGCTTAAACAAAAAGTAAGGAAGTACGAGAATCATCATTTCAAAGAAACCCCAACGTGTGGACACACTTTTTCAGCAAGAGTAGTATAAATATACATGAAGTGGTTGTGATAAAATAAGCTTGAAGACAAATTTCATATGATTCCTGAGTATGCAAGTTTCATATTTTTGGGATCAATGTATCATTGAATAAAAAATACGACATACATCAAAGAGTCAAATGCACAAAAGTATTGAGGAGGATTATGAAAATTTGCGTAGATAAGGAGAGTGATTAGCACTGAGATGTTTGATAGAAGTAATAAGGGCATAACATTGTTGAATCACATATCACAAATATTAGAGAGCATATCTATTGAAAAGAATATTTCACAAATATTGTGAAGTTTTGTTGTAGATAACTAGAAATCAGAGAAGATAGCTGTAGAAGAATCAGATAACTGTAGAAGACGCAAATCAGTGAAGATCACAAATAGAAGAAAAAGATGCAGATTAATACGCAAATAGGACAAGATTACATATAGTTGTAGAAGATGCAGTGATCTACATATTAATGAATGTGCAAAAGACACAGAAACTTAGAAAGAACAGAAGACATAGATTAGTGTAAGTTACAGATTGTTTTAAGTGCGTAATATGTGGATATTTGGAAGCCCAAAAGACGCAGATATGCGAAAGTGCAAAAGACACAGATCATAGGGATCACATAGGGTGATCAAAGAAGTCACAAATTGCAAATATTGAACACTATAGGTTGAAAGGATGTAGATCACAAAAACCAAATAGAAATTCATTTCAAGGAAGTTGGATGGGGCAAGGAGAGGGAGTTGCAGCTTCCTTCCAGTTAGTGCTATTAAAAATAGTGAGTTAGTGCTCACAGTCAAGTTGGTGCTTGAAAAAAACAAGTTGGTGCTTGCACAATTGAATTTGTATCCCAATCAGGTTGGTGTCTGTTTTCGTGAGTCAATGCTTGCACAATGGATATAAGTATTATAGGTTGGAGCCTATAAACTAAAATTTGATGCTTGTAAACTGCAAGTTGGTGCTTGCATACTTATCTGGTCGGTGCCTTAGTAAATTGGTGCTCACACTCAGAGATTGGTGTCTCTTGTTGTAATCACAATATTATATATATATAATTCTCATATAATTGCACACTATTGTTTTATTGGTTGATTGAAATTGAACTGAAATATATTTTGAAGAGAAAAAATGTTAAATATGCACTTTATATTGATTCACCGCCCCTTCAATATAAAGAATAATTCCAACAATTAATATCAGAGTATGTGTATTTAATAAGAATTCAACAGTTGGGAGACATATCTTAGTGCATACATGGAAAGGCAGGAAATCCTATCCAATAATAGAGTATCAAGACTCGATGGGAAGAATTACACCTTTTGGAATTTAAGGATGTGTAGTGTAGATTTCTCTCCAACTACATGCAAAAGAACCTACCTTAGATCAGACGAATTTAAGGGTAGAGTTCATGGTGCAAGGGATTTTATCGACCTTGACTTACAAACAAGCAATAACAAAATATTTTTTAAGATTTTATTATTTTTACTCTAACTAATAAAACAACAAGCATACCTTTAAATTGGTCCACTGCAGTCGTTTGAGGAAATGGTTCGTAGGCTCCCACGATCCCAGTCTTTCTTTGTCTCCAACAAGGTTTTTCATCAGGAAAGGGATCAAGTGTTACATAGAGTGAATTCAACGTGCAACATGCAATGGTGTGGCGAAAGGCATGCGAAGTGAAAATTTTATGGAATTAAAGAATTAAGGAATGTTTTTTGGAATACCTTCATAATGTATTTGTAGGATGATCCGGTATTTTATTACCCATGGTATTGACCCATGGTTTTTCATGGTGTATGGTATTTATCCATGGTTTTTGACCCATTCTCATTTTAGGATTTTTTGGTTTGTTTTGGGGGAATGGGGGTTATGTTGCAATAAATGACCAACTTACCTATATTTACGGGGGAATAAATAATGATGTTTTGGACCATTTTTGGTGGAATTTAATTGTGAAGGTCAAAATGGAGGAAATAATGGTGGGATTATGATGTATAATTATGGTTTGGACCATAGAGAGATATGTGGACAATTTTTGGTGTTAACAGATTGCCCCCTAATGTGTGAGAGAAAGATCTCATCGTATGGTAGAAAGTAATCATATATAGGATCAAGGGATAAATGGTGACAATGGTGGAGAAAATAGAGAGAACCGTGGAGGAGTCGCAGGATCCTCATTCGAACTGCAGTGGAATTTGATTTGTATTTCTTCTCAAAAATAGATGAGGTACATATAATCTCATACATATATATGGATGAGGAAAGCATACCCATGCTTGTATCAATGTCTCAATATACAAATGGGGATAAATGATCAAACAATGGGAGTCGATCAATACATACAACTAGAAGTACATAATGGTGGCCTCAGTGGGAGGCTGAATATAAATACAAATATGAAGAACTGGTACATAGAAACAATGGAATTCTCTTGGAATGAAATATCAAGACAACTAATTCTATGTTGAATCTAAAGGTGTACACAACTGTATGGAATCAATGACTGAGAGTCAGAATCTATGAGGTACAATAAACAGCATCGGATATTGTAGATACACGGAAGCATGATACTGAGGGGCTTATGAACATTGTTGCCAATGCAACCCAGAGATCACAAGGTAAATGAAAATATATGGGTCCCAAAATAGACTCACCAATGTGCTATAGTTGGATGGGAATTGAGGTCTTTAACCAAATAATGAAGGAACCAATACCATGTACGAATCTCAACGGTGTGATGATGTAGCTGAAGTCGAGCACGTGAGACACAACCAACTCAAAAAGGAACTGAGGACTCCTTTCAAGTGGTCCAAGGAACTAATCAATGAGGTCTATGAAACCAAGATACAGGGACCTCTGGGTCTATCCTCTAGAATATATGTGTTGACGTCGATAGAGGGAGACCTGCAACTACTAAGGCAATGAGGTTTCCTTGATAGAAACACAAGGGGGATAACCAGATATATGAAATAATAATGGGATTGATACACTAAATGGGGGATGGGGGAAGGGAAGTATGGGGGCCTCAAAATTCCTTTGTCCAGAGTATAAAGATAGGGCTGACCTTCTAGTAGATGAAATTGACTCATGGGAAGGGAATCATAGTTGTGGAATTGGGTAGATGACTACAATGGGAGATACTTGGGGAAGGTACTGGACAAGTGATATCTAGGAGATCTAAGGGAGACTCATCGTAGAGTACTCTAAACAAAGGTGACCCAAGGGGGGGAATGCTTCCATAATGGGAGACTATATGAAATATATGTGGGTACCGGAAGGCATCGTTTGGGCCTTCTTCATAGTCTAAGGAGCACGAAGAAGGGATAGAAGTATGCTCAGTATGATATTGTATTGTGGATTTTTGTCGATCTCAAGCCAATAAATGATCGATTGGTTTTTCATGTTTAGAAAGTCTAAAAACATGAAAAAGACTCCAGTGGGTCTCAATTTTGTACAGTAGTCTCCTAATCCCGAAAAGGGATAAAATTGTACAAAGGAGAACTCTTCCATATGAAAGGGGCAGAGAGACTTATTTTCCGTAGGTAGTCCAACCAGGCTTAAAAAGGTTAAACCTATACTGATTGGACAATTATTCAAATACATTTACGGCCCCAATGTCCAAAAAATCATAAAAGGATACAAGGAGAAAAATTCCTAGCTAGAAGGTTCTAGGGTGGTCCTTTTCTTTAATTAGTCTACGTAGTCCAAAAAAGTGGGTAAAAGAGGCCACATAGACACCCTTTCAAATACTTTAATGAGCGTTAAAGGAAGAAATAATGCCCAGCAATTTTTTCATTCTTTAAGGAGTCAGAAAAGAGCTTAACATAAAATCTGTAATTGTCATTCAAGTAAGGAGGAAGTGTTAGATGGACCAAAAAGGGGTGATGTTGGGATCATGATTGACTGGTGTAAAAAATAACAGTGGAACAGTAGTGGGGCCTCCTTGTAGGAGGATGAATGGTGGTATCATAAGGGAAATTTTGTAGTATGGATGGAATGGGGGACTTGTGAACATGCCAATACACAAGGGGTTCGATTTTCCTAGTGGCACACAAATCAAGGTAACTCTGGGAGATGGCCCAAAAAAATTTAGGGAGAGCATGAGACGTGAGTCTCATAGGTTGATAGAGGGCATAGAACCAAACCCAACGATGTGAAAAACATGAAAAATAGACGTCATATGACTCTGTGGTGCACAGAAGAAGGAGTTGACCAAATTGAGGCCTATAAACAAGGGGTGACCACATGACACATGTCATTTTCACTACTCAGTGTTGAGTTGGAGTGGAGGGCCCCAGATCAAAGCTATTGATTTCTTTCGATTGGAACAGTGGTTCTGAGATCTGTGAGTTGCAGGTAAGAGATCTCACCTAGCCCGCCATTTTCAGTNCATTTTCTCATTCTCAGGGCCTTGAGTGAGACCAAATAATTTGTGGGGTCAAGGCGCACTTTTCAAGAGAAAAGGTGTGACCCAGTTTGCACCTATCGAACCAACAGGTGCGTCCCAGTTGCACCTGTCGAGGATTAAGGCATAACTCGAGTCGCATCGACCTGGGTCAAAGAAAAAGGCCCAACAAGAGAGACCTAGACCATAATGGAATTTTTTGTTAAAATGGCTAGACATGTACTTTTTGGATGTGAAAGATTCCTAGAGTTGGATGGTGGGAGAGAGACATGGAGGGAATCAAAGATGAGGTGGAGGAGGATGGTGCAGTATATGATACTTTCCTAGTGTGGGCTATTGAAGTTATTCCAGATCCCTCTAATGTGTTCAACAAAATTATTGTTGAACAAGATAGAGATTTAGGGAGAGATAATTTGAGTGCTTTATCATATAGGGTGAGCAGCTGGAGATCACCCTCTGAGACATGTAATTTTTTACTGGCCTCCCCCTATTGGGTGTTATCAGCTATATCTTGCTGAAACTCCCAAAGGGTGTGTTGATGGATGACTTGTGTAACCGACATTATTATGCCACAACTTATGTGCATGCGTCATACATATTGGTGTGTGACATCGAGAGTTTGGAGACTCATGCAGTGGAAGCGATGGTGTTGTGGATACTGGGATCAAAAGTTCCTCACAAGATCTCGGGTGACCAATTTTTGATGGTCAAGAGTGTAATGAGGGGAACCTACTATGGGTGGGCCTAGATGTATATGGAAACGGCTAAGCGTGGGCTTAACCAGGATAGCTTGGAGGATGGAGATTTATGCTTCCCATTCTTTTTGTGCTCGTTCTTCTTTGAGTGGTTACCGACACTGTGACTACATCTGGCTATGTGCAATGGAGGACCACGTGAGCCTCAGATGAGGCGATCATGTGAGATGATGATCAAGGAGGGAGGTGGCTTAGTAGGTCCTTTCTTCACCTAAGAACTTTTTGCACAGTGGTGGAAGCTTCATATCCTTATAGAGGACTATCCAAATGCATACATGGACTACTGGAGAGATTCGAGGATTCCTAGACCTCCAAGACAAGTCTAGGGACCTAATGGTACATATACATGCCTCTTTGTGGTTTCAGACACATATAATTTACTAGAATAGTGGTATCTATATCATACATGTGGTAGATACTAATGACATAATGTGTGCATGTGCATACATGCAACCACAACCTCCAGCGAGATACCAGCGACACAGGGGAAGGGTGGAGGAATTAGATCCACCTGCTCATGGGTAGAGGAGGAGACAGAGTGCTATGATATACTCATTACGGTTGGACGTCGAGTGACTATTGGAGGGGGTCACTAACGATGGGTGGTAGAACCTAGATGATGATTTAATCGTCACATACTATAGAGATCCTATGGAGTGGATCTCTCTGATGAGGAGGATCATGGTTGCTACTAAGTATGTCAGAGTAGCGACACATGTGGACATGTCGATGGAGGAGGAGATATAAGATGAGGAGGAGGACACTACGGAGGACACAAATTCAAAGGAGGATGACTCAGACTAGCATGTTGTGATGTTTCCCCCAATGCATTTGAGCATGGGGATTTTTGTATGTTATGTATGATCGGATGAGAAAACCTATGGAGCTTCTCTTTTTTGTACCGAATATGATATTTATGATATGAATGCACGTGGATGCATATTTTTTTATTTTTATGTGTTTTATGAGTCTATTGTTATGATGATGACTATGCCTATATGATGTATATGACATGTGTATGCATGACTATATGAGGATGCATGATGCATTTTATTTCCTATATGTGATGATTAAGTTTCCATTCTAGAAAATCATTGGCTATTTGATCTGCTATACTATTGAGACTTCTGGGAAAATGCATGAATGAAATGGATTTGAAATGTATAACCAAGTGTATAGTGTGCGAGAACTTTCTAAAGAAGCAGTCATCGCATAGATGGTAGCAGTTATTAAACTGGGCAACAAGTAGCTAGGAATCTAGGAAGACATCAAGGCAATGAACCTAAATGAAGGGCGGTGGTCAAGAGACCAATGACACCATTGTATTCATCCTGGTTCTTGGTAGAAAAACCAAAACATATTCCTTCAATATGGATCAAATCATGTGATGAGGAATAAATGACCCACGCAACTGAGGCGACATTAGGAGACCATATACTTGCATAGTCAACAAAACCAACATAGGAGGGAAAGTTAGGATCCATTGGAACAACCAAGGAAACAAACTGTGAGACTCATGGTAAAAGCAATGAAAAATAAGAAAGAAAAACTATGATACAAGGGTACTCAGGTTGGTCGGCTTAGGAATATAATCTCTTGAGGTATATCCCATTACGGGGATTTTTCAAGAGGTGACCAATGGAGTCAACGAGGAGGTATGCCCCCTTTCTGAGACATCGATGGATGACATAAGGGTCATACTACATGGATTCAAGCTTCACTTTTCCAGTCTTATCATGGGCTTGGTCATAGACGAGGCCAAAGTCCCCCTCACTAAAGGTGCATGGGTGGACGCTGGAGTCCTAATGGGACTTCGACCAGGTATTTTCTGCTTCGATCATTTGGATATCAACGTGGCGGTCCTCATTAGTTTGTTCAAGCATAAATACATGTTTTAAAATGGTGAAATATCACATACAAGCTCAACTTCAAGGCGGAGTGATGGAATCTAGAATTCAATGGGAAGAACCGACTCCACACCATGGACTAAATGAAATGGGGTAAAACAAGTGGCAGTTTTAGTCGATATCTGGTAGACCCGAAGGGTGGAAAATATCAAGTGGTTCCAGTTGGTCTTGTATTTGTACACCATTCGTTAGAGCATGGTTTCAGGATCTTGTTGACAACCTCAACTTGGGCATTTCCCTGAGGGTAATAAGTAGAGGAATATTGATGTTCAAATTTCAACATAGTGTAGAGATCTGTCCAAACAATGTCCTCAAAGTGAGAATCATGGTCTGATACTAGATGGAGGGGGACACCCAAATGAGCAATAACATGGTTAAAAAATAAGAGTGTCGTAGTTTCATCCTTACAATTGAAGGTTGGCATGGCTACAACCCACTTGGTGAAGTAATCAACACCCACAATGATGTATTTATGGCCTTCGGGAGGAGGGTTACAGGTCATAAAGTCAATCACCTATTTGCAAAAGAGATCAACCATTACGATAGGATGTAGTGGCACAGGAGGTGGCATTTCCTTTGGGGAAAAGAGTTGGAAATTGCGGCATTGTTTAACTGCATGAACGCAATAAACAAAGATGGTGGGCCAAAAATAACCAGCACAGAGAATATTTTGAGTAGTAGCCAAACTGGAGAGGTGGCCACCACATGCTCAACTATGACAGTCATTCAGATTTTGTTCAGCTTCATCATGGGTGAGGCAATGATGCATTATGGTGTCCACATCATGGCGGTATAAGACATCACCAAAAAGGAGATATCAAGTAGCTTAGTTCCAGATGGGACGACGATCTTCACAGATTAAATGGGGCCCAAATTTATGTGTGCACAAGTAAAGGAGAATGCCCCCATACCACGGGTCTGTTGATGTATATGTAACTTCGGAATGTATTCTTCTATGTATTTCATATATTGTAACCCGATGTTTATTCCGGGATGTTTATATTATGTATTTGAGTCATGTGGTCATGCCCCGATGTTCCGATCGGGAGGATTAATAATGTAAACAAGTCATATCAAGTTATTAGGTAAGTCCCCATAGTTTAGGGGCACTTGGGTTATTATACACTAATTAAGGTGTAGGCTCAAGTAATTAATTATAAGTTAAGCCTACATGGTTGAGTGCACTTCAAGTCAACGGAAGAATATAAATAGAGAGTGAGAGTCTCTCTATTTATCACTTGTGAATTACATCACTTGCTCTCTCAAGTGTGGCGCACCTTTGGAGAAGGAAATACTTTGGCTTGACAGAAGACAGAAGGCTGCTGTTGTGTTGGCAGGTCATCTTACTGTTTTGGGATCAAATCTTGTGGTGATACTATCTTAGAGGAAGTTGAGGGGTTTTCTCCATTTATGGTTTCCCCTCCTAAAATATTTGTGTCTCTTGTCTCTTGTGATGTGCTTATGTGATTGCTGTGCTTGTTATTCTCTCAGTGAAAAGATCTTATCATAATGCTAGCCTAAATGATGAAAAACTAACATGGTATCAGAGCTAACCTGAGAAGAAGACATTGTGCAGCTATAGGAACTAGGGCTTCCTATTTTGTGGATCTTCCTCCACAGATTTTCAGCAAAAGTATGCTAAGATGACTCTCCATTAAATGGTGCATCGTTCTGTCGATGCAGAATTCAATTTCAAGCATTTCAGTTTCGATGTGGAAATTAGGGCTTTCTATAGAAGAGGAATTTTTGGGTGAGACCAGCATAGGATTTTTCTCCTCATCAAAACCGAAATTTAGAGACCTGGATCAGTAAATTTGGTTGGGTAAATCTCTGGGAAAGTCAAACCCTAGTTTGACCTTGAGCTAGGAGAAACCCTAAATACTAAAACTGCTAAGTTTTGGTACAGTCGCTATATTCCGAGATTGGCGAAGTATCAGAAGTTGACAATTACAAGGGCCGAATATAAAATCCTTATGAACACTGTTTCCAAAGGGCAGCCTCTGATTCGCTATATTCTGGGAGATATGATCTCTCCAAGTTAGGGTTCCATCCTCTTCCAGAATTCATCCCTAAATAGGACACCTGGGGAGATCTGCTATATCTTAGGCTACAGAGGTCCAAATGGAATTCCTGAAGATGTTCTAGAAAGGACACGGACTGAAATTTATATGGTCCGAAGGTCAGACTCAGAAGATGAACCAGTGACACGTGGAAGTCCGTACAACTTCGTTGTTCTGAACAGTCCTGTAACAGGTCACCTTGGGAAAAGGATCATAAATCCCAAATGGTGAAACCAATTCTAATGAAACCTGCGGTTTTGGATCAGGGACATGTGAGGTTACCTCAGTGATAAATTTCAGACACATAGGATCAGTAATTTCAGAAATATCACAGAAACAGTAACAGAAATTTCTGCAGAAGAAATCAGAAAATTAGGGCTTCCTGTTCCGAGAATTTCCCTCCACTGTTTTCAGAAAAGGAGTACATTGGACAGCTCCATTTGAAGATATCTATCTGTTTATCCAATCAGATCTGAAAGATTCCAAGTTTTGAAAATTAGGGTTTCTGCGACAAACCCTAGATCAGCGAACTCCGGGACAAGGACAGACACCTCAAATCGGTAAGATCTAATCCTTTGCTATTTCCATTTGAGGTTCTCATTTCAATATGATATATCACATCAGCTTGGTGACAAGCTTGGGGAAGTTGACAACTTCCAAGCCTGGAAGTATATGATCTCTCTGAAGAAAATGGATTGGACACCTACATGAGTATAGAGGTTCCAGTTTCAGAGGGAGACGAGGTTAGAAGCCTTTCCCAAGAAGAACTTGGTCAAGGCCAAAGAAGACATCATGTTCATGCTGCAGAGGATGATGAACCATCCAGAAAGAGATCCAGATATGAAAGTGAAGATTCTTCAAGCGAGGATGAATATGTTCTGATATCAGCTCTCACAGGTAACATTACTCGTGGAAGTGATGATTGGCTTATAGACAGTGGGGCTTACAAACATATGACAGGATTCAAGGAATCCTCTGTAAGACTGTCAGAACATGAATCACCTCACAAGGTAAGACTAGGAGATGACTACCAATGTCCAATAAAAGGTAGTGGGGAATCTTCATACAAGCTAGACTCTGGTAAGTCTCTAACAATGAAAGAAGTATTGTTTGTGCCAATATTGAAGAAGAACCTTCTCTCCATTTTAGCATTGATGCAAAAGGAATGCAGGCTGCATTCATAGATGGTCAAGTCATCTTATGGCCAAAAGGAAAGACTATAGATGATGCGGTAGTGATTGGAGAATAAGAAGGAGGCTTGTACAAATTGAAGGGCCATCCAGAACAAGCCTTGATCCATGACATAGTAGAGCCAAATGAGCTTTGGCATAGAAGGCTTGCACATGTGCATTACAGAGCACTACCTATTGCAAGCAAAGCTGTTGAAAGTCTTCCTAAATTTCAAGCTATTTGAAGGGAAGAACAAAATCAGAATATGACCTAAAGAAACCAGTTGAAGAATGTGAAGATCCAGAATGCAGAAACCATGCAGTCATAAGAGTCTCTCAAATCAAGAACAACTTGAAGCGGTAAAAGAAGTGGTGAAGAATGCAGAAGTGGTGATGGCCACCTTGAATGGCCTCCCAGGATCGTAGAATTCATTCATTCAAGGAATGTGTTCCAGAAGGAAGTGATTACATTTCAACAAGAAGAAGAAGCTTGATTCATAGGAAGAGAAGGGGAGATGGAAGAAACTGAAGATCAAGCTCTCATCATCCAAAGAAGATCCCTCAAGCAATGAGGAATTTGAAGATCTCAACTCTTGAAGAACTTCTTATCCACCTCAGCATTTGGATAAGAAACGATGCTATTATAAATGAAGAAGACGATGAAGCTGAAGGCTCAAGAAGGAGTCTACCCTCGAAACAAATAAAGATAAGTATTCAATTGCCATTTCATTATATTGTTTTGTTATGCATTTGTTTATATTTAGTTATTGTATCGTGCATGATAGGATGTTTGCATTAATGATAGTATACTACTAATATGCATGTGATGGGTAAGTAGCTCATGGTGCTATACAAATTCTCCATTGCTACTTATCTAGAATGAAACCTCTTTGCTGACATATTGGATTAGTGCACAATCCCAATGTTGTCCTGGTAGAGATGGAAGGAATCTAAAAAGTTTCAGTGAGATATGGATGAATGTTGTATTGGCTAAAGTAGTTGCATGATCATATAATTATGCATAAGTATTTGCCAGTATGAATATTCCTTATGAAATGTTTCTAACCATATAAATGCATTTGACTTGTAGGAAATATTGCATACATAATCACCTACAAGCAAAGAAGAATGAAGACTTGTTCCGAAGAACAAGTGATGACATTTCAAAATGAAGAATAATATGACGAGTGCAGTGACATCATTGATGCAGAACCTTCCTGTTCAAGAAGAATGATGTCAGGGCATAGTATCGAGACCTAAAGAGAAGTTCATAGTTCCATCATGCAGTAGATGGAAACATCGTGGGATACAAAGCAAGATTCGTAGCATGAGGCTTCTCACGAAGAGAAGGCATAATCTACGAAGAAACATTTACAGCTAATAGAAGTGAAGTCACATGACATGCATAATCATGTGTGCAAATGAAAGAAGGCCTTGTACAAGTTCAGAAGACACCCATGGGATAACACATACATGATGAGCTTGATGAATATCTTAACCTTTGCTACAAGGTTGATAGAGAATCTTAGTATCCAGTGATCCTAGATGGATACTACTTGTCACTCCGGTACAGAATGTTTCAGTGCATAGAGTACGGAAGACAGAGGGAGTCTGATGCTCTGCTTCAGAGGGAGTGATTGCAGAAGATCCTGAGGTTCGACATGGTACAACAGGATGGGCAGATTACTGATGATTCTAGGCTTTACTGAGA
>LPNX010642434.1:903186-962369 GCA_001517045.1 Pseudotsuga menziesii
GAAAAAACACAGAAGGCTGCTGTTGTGTTGGGAGGTCATCTTACTGTTTTGGGATCACATCTTGTGGTGATACTATCTTAGAGGAAGTTGAGGGGTTTTCTCCATTTATGGTTTCCCCTCCTAAAATCTTTGTGTCTCTTGTCTCTTGTGATGTGCTTATGTGATTGCTGTGCTTGTTATTCTCTCAGTGAAAAGATCTTATCATAATGCTAGATTAAATGATGAAAAACTAACAGGGTCCTCCATAGAGATAACAAATAATAATTCATTAGGCATATTTATTATGATAGGAGGTGAGGTAGATGACAATGGGAATTCTTCCATCAAGGAAGCTAATGCCAAAGCTTTCGTTCTTTTGGGTGTGAAAAATTCGAATTCATACTCTTGGAGAAATAGAATCCACTTGGCAACACGACCTTTGACAAGGTGGTGGATCAAGATATAACACATGGGGTTGGAATTGGCCATGACTCAAGTTTGTCTCATGAGAATGTAATCACATAGATTATACACTGAAAAGATAATGACTAGGGCCATTTTCTTTTCGTGGGAGTAACGTAAAGGTGGTCTGGAAAGTTTCTGACTCACATAATAGATCACATGCTCTTGAAGAGCATCCTCTTCTTGGACTAAGACTCCACTAATGGAATTTTCATATGCTAATACATAGAGGATAAAATCCTTGGTGAAGTCGGGAGGAGACAACAAGGGAGTAGAGGTCGGATCTTATTTTAATGCATCGAAAGCAGCTTGCGCTTGCTCATCCCACACAAAAGGAATGTTCATATAGAGAAAGCATAAGAATCCATGGAATTTCATCGCATAATCCATAATAAACCGACGAAGGAAATTGGCCTTGATTTGAAGGCTCTGCAATTGGCACAAAGTACATGGAGGGGGAAGATTCAGGATGGCTTGAGCCTTCAAAGGATCCATGGTAATCCATTTTTGGGACACGATGAATCCTAATAAGTGAATGGCTAGGACACATAACACACACTTGAGGGGGTTCAAGCGTACATTATATTTGTGACACCAAAGGAATACTTGTCTTAATTTGTCCAAATGTTGGGAACGCTTTCGAGATTGATTTGTGAAGTCGTATAAATAGACCAGGATAATGTGAACGAGTTTGTGGAAGAAAAATGTCATGGCTCATTGAAAAGTGGCTCCAACATTTTTAAGGCCAAACGACATGACACGATAGAAAAAAGTGCCCTAGGGGGTAGTAAAAGTGATTTTGTATTGATCTTCTTTGCGGATCTATATTTGGTTATAACCAGAAAAACCATCAATGAAGGAAAATACTTCTTGACTGCCTCATGCATCTATGATTTGATCAATACATGGAGTGGGGAAGTTTTCTTTGGGACATGCCAAATTCAAATCATGGAAGTCAGTACAGGCACATATTGTTCCTTGTTTTTTATTAGCAGGAACATGATTGGAAACCCAAGTGGTATACGCGATGGGGTATATAAAGCCTGCTTTGTATAGTTTTTCGACCTCATCTTTGATGGGAGGGGCCTTTGATGGGTGAATGGGTTGTTTCTTTTGGTGAACTGGGGAAACAGTAGGCCATATTTCGATGCAATTTTCAATGATATATGGATCAAACCTAGGCATATCAGTATAGGAACAAGCAAAAATCTCATGAAATTCCTGAAAATTTGTTTCCTGGGTGGTGACTTCCTTTGGAGAGCATGAAGCACCGATTGTAATATCCTCGACTATCTTGGGTTTCGTTAAGATATCGAATTTGATGGGTGGTGATATATTTTCCATGTTACCTTCTTCAAAGGCTTTAGGTGTTAGTATTGGGTTTTTGAACCAATCAACACTTCCATGAATGAATTCTTTCACTTCGACAGAGAATTGGTCCGACAATAAGGAAGGTTCATCCGGAATGAAAAAGGAGCAATGGTGCATATTCTCCCAAGGATATTCAGGAGTTAAAAGAGATTCAAGAATCTCTTCGTCATTGTAAAAGTAACACCTAGATAGATCATAGGTGTTACGGAGAAAACTTCCTATGGCTTGGGGTGTACCACAACAGACAGAGCAACCACAGAAATCAATCCCTTCCCAATATGCAAGAGAAATAAAACATCTAACACTAAAGGATCTCGAAACATACCTTATTCCAGATGGTTGAAGTAGATCCCCATTGAGCTTTTCCAATCCCACTTGTGTTAACAATTTTCTCTCTCAACAACTAGCAAACAAGACAAGCATGCTATATAATGGTGTTAGACCTACTCTAGCACATATAATCAATAATGTATAAGCAATTAAAAGCATCCATGGATTCAATATTCATTTAAAATTGGACAGGAAAATATATTTCTATTAATATAAATTAGAGATTACATGAATGACAACCTCTATTGGCACATCTACGAACCGAAGAAATTGAGTCGTCCACCTGGGCCTCCACCACCTCAATCCTCCATCTCTCGATAGCAAGCTCACAAGCAAAGGAAATATTGAGAAGAAAACTAAGTGCTCCAAGGGACAAAGGGATGCAGACTCAAGTATAAGCTACGGCAACAATGCACTATAGTTTTCTTTCTCTTCAATTCCTCCTCCTTCAATGTATCCAAAGGGTTCCTTATATAGTGCTTCAATGGGGTAATGGAAGGTCAAATCTGAGCAATCTCGAGGCATATGGAAGGCCAAGAGACAAGTGACTCGGATCCACATCAAGAAAAACTCCACAACATTTTTCCTTTTGCACACATCCTGATGTACGTAAGTTTAAGGGTTATATCCACATGTATACGCGAGAAAGGGTTAAAAAGTCGTGTATAGAAAATAACAGGTGTTTTTAGGAATGATCTTGGAAACATCAAAGGTACAAAAATAGTCCATGGGGTCCAAAGAGTCTGTAGAGGGACAGGGAAGGCCATAAATATGTGATCTACCATGTGTGGTAAAATCAGTTGTAACAGATGCCCCCTAATGTGTGAGGTCAGAGGGGTGATTTGATGGCTGAAATACATTATAAGTCCATCCCAGAAGTGGAGTGATGAAGAACCAGGTGGAAGAACCAGCCATCCAACAATATAGTACAAATATCTCTGCATATGACTACAAGTACATACAACAGTCCTGGATACATAAAAGTACAATGGCCATGAATAGGCATGATAAAAAATATGACATGTGTGGTCATCACCACATACAATATAGATAGATCAAAATCTCCATGATGAATATATATTCAAAGGATCATGATATCCATGAAATCTGAAGATATACAATGGATCAAGATCTCCATAATGGCTAAAGATATATGACATACACTGGAATCAAGTCACGAGAGCTTAAATCTCATAAACACTGGCACGATCAAGGAGGTAGCATATCAAAAATGCCACCAATCTGGAAAGTCTTCTACACAATCTGCTACAAGCACATGTCCTAATATGTTAATAGACGTGTCGAGGTCAAACATAGTATTCCATTGTCTTATTACTGGTCATTGATGTATACCGTTAACAGACGCGAGATCACCCACCGATAATGAAAATGGGAATCAAGGTACTAAAGTGCAATCTAACAAGTGTGAATAAATGTGTTGAGGTCGAACACCTGAAATAATCCTTCGATTAAGGGAAATTGATGTATTCCCAAAACTGTCGATGGCGAGAGAACCTACCACTAATGACTGTAAGTATCAAGGAACTCAAAAGACTCTAGACTCCTATCCCAGAATAAATGATCTGAATTCGATGGGATGAAATCTGCTGGAAGGAGGGAATTGAGGCATCCCCCATCATCCAACATGAGGTACTCAGCAACATTGTATAATGTGGAAGGACTCGAACAAGATGTGCATGAACCAATACCAGTACCGGGAATGGCCGACATGCAAAGTCAAGAAAACTGAGGAATGGCCGAATCAAGCTTCAACTTCCTTCGAATAAGAGCATAAAGGTGAATGTTGATTGAATGTAGGAAGCATAGACTCAATATACAAAACTGGGACATCCCTATGACATAGGAGGCATAGAAAAAGGCTCCATAGGGACTAGAAGCTTAACCAGTCGGTGGAGATAAACTCAGAGAAATGAGTACAACTCCTAAATTAAAACTATTAACCCAACCAATGGATGTGATATATAGTGCTCTGTTCAAAGGAGACACGACGCAAATGTTGCCAAAGATAACATCTTTTCCTATCTGGCTTTTTGTTTTTTTTATTTCTTTGGACTTTTTCAAATCTTTTGAAAAGCTTGAAAAATAATAAAAGTGCTTGATAGTTACAAACTAGGAGGAGACGAGTGTCAAGGGGCAAACAAACTAGTTCCAAGCAGTGGAACATACCTATGCTCAATGCAAGGAAACATGTGTAGGATAACGACAATCGGGGGAAATTCCCCTCCCGATAAAAAATGGGGAATCAAGCTGCAAAAGATATGTAAAATGGCTTTGCTTGGCTGGACATGAGATAAGTACAGGATATATGGCTGATAATCAAAGTCAGGGAAGCCAGCATAAGGCTCAATAAGGCAAGAAAAACTCATGATAATGCAATTACAACTTGAAATAAGGGAGCCTTGGGGAAAAGGCCAGCAAAAATATCAAGAGGAGTATGAGGCTCTTGCACAAAGTCATGGCGATACTATACAAAGGACTCGCACACCCTAAAGGAAAAATGTCAGCATGGGCACCAAATGCAAAACAAGAGCTAACTAGAGTACCCATGTATGGTCAAGCTCTACCATTCATATCATGTCACTTCTAAAAGCAACAAGAAGGTTTCGTGACAAGATAGAATGGGTTCGTACCTAAGGTTATAATGAAATGGTCATAAGGTCACGCAATATGCAGGCGGATATGAAATTCTAACCTATATGCCATTTTAGATGTAATACCTATGATAGGAACGAACGGGTCGAAACTTTGGAGAGAGTGTACAAAAAATGGACCCTACATGACAACCATATTAGTCCAGAACAACCCAAAATAGTCAATAAAAAATCCAAACTATAGGATATAGGGAGGAATGATCATGACAATTGCACCCAAAGGAAACAATCCAGTGAACGATGGGACATAAAAAGGAAAGTAAGGTATAGACCCAACGTTCACGCATCCACTACCACCCCCATGAGGGTGACCACTGGTGTAAATACCGAGAGAAGGGAGTCAACATCCTCCACAAATGGAGTAGAGGGATGAATGTGACCACTCCCAAATCTATGAGCACGGTAAGGGGATGTGATGCCCCCAAGTCCGACATCAAGGTACGTACTAGGATCAAGGACAGGTGATAGGATACTAATTATGCCAAAAATAAAAGGACCCAAACTCAAGAGAGCATAAATATACTCAAGTAATCGCGATCCCAAAGGCCAACTAATGCACAAAGAGCACACCCCTAAGAAAATATGTAGCCAAAATACAAGTAACCCAAGGGGAGGATATGTGAGCTCCTGAATGCAGCAGGTATGTCTCGCCTAGGAGAGGCTCGAAACTCCCATACACTACAGTGGCCCTCATCTTCAATGCATAAAGCGTTGTGTTGTCCAACCTCTACCTGGCTGGGACACTCACATAATAACCTCTGCAAGCACCCGCTGTGATACCTAGGTAAGGAAACTAAGGTTGCCCCAATATAACCAATGCTCAGGCGGACAGTCACAGTTGGGATCGACCGTATGGGTAGGGTAGCAAAGCCCGAAACTCTCAAAAGAGCCCCCAGATATGAATGCAATCCTAGAAATATCTCTGGTGCTCATAGAAAGTGACCAGGGGTCATCCCAATCACAATCATGTGCATTTCCTTGTGCTTAAATCCCGTGTAAGAGGAGCATCCTGAGAAACACTAATTATACCAAGGATTTCACTATCTCACCTGGACATAGACCTACTTGTTGTTGTTTAGTAGTCTTGGAGAATTAACTCACAATGAACTATTCCAAGACTCTAAAACCTAATCTTGTTGATGCACCCTATAAAAGAAAAGAGTGTAATTCATTTTATTATGCATTGTTTTAATTGGTTGTAATTACTCAAATGGAAATGGTCGTGCAACTAATGAAGTTATGACTTAGCAGTGAAGTAAATATGCACACCATAACAAAAAATGCCAAGTGCAATCTTTGTTAAATGAAAAATAGGGTGTGCCACTACATGAGATGCATAAATATATATTCCTTTCTGAATGCCAATGCAATCCTTCCTATATGAAATCCTAAATAAAACTCTCATCCAAGTAATCCAATGCAAGTACCTCCTCAAATCCATATGCAAAAAATGCAACTACCATGTATTTCTCAATATAAAAGAATGAAAAATGCAATAAAAGTCATCTGAAACTCTCAGTCTCTACAGCAAGTATAAAACACAAGCCTAGAAAGACACCGAGACAAAAAGTGTAATGCACTAATGGAAAAACAAAAAGGATAAATGACTAAAACTACTTTCAAAGAAAAATCAATGAAAAAGCGGTCTATGGTCACAAAAGAAGCATCCAACAGACAACATCAGAACCAAGGAAGACCCAACCACACTCACAACACACCCAACAACTTCCCACAACATCAATCTCACCAAAAGGGAGGATGTACGTGACTGTTTAAATAACAGTTGCATATATACGTGACTTTTGGCCAAAAATCAGCATGTATACGCAGATTTTGGCCAAAACCCTGCATGTATACGCGAATTTTGGCCAAAAATCCATGTATGTATGCAACTTTTGGACAAAAACTTGCGTATACAAAGAAGACAGTGGTAAAAAGTAGGCCAAGGGTCAAACCAATATAGGGGAGTGTCAATGGATGAACATACTATAAAATGCAACACATAAACAAGGAGAAACAAAGAGCAATTCAAGAATATCAAGCACATTATGCCCTCAAACCCCAAAGAAAAACAACGTCCCCAGTATGGTCGCCAATTCTGTTACGGAGAAAAATTCATATGGCTTGGGGTGTACCACAACAGACAAAGTAACCGTGGAAATCAATCCCTTCCCAATATGCAAGAGAAATAAAACATCTAACACTAAAGGATCTCAAAACATACCTTATTTCGTATGGTTGACGTAGATCCTCATTAAGCTTTTCCAATCCTGCTTATGTTAACAATTTGCTCTCTCAACAATCAACAAACAAGACAAGCATGCTATATAATGGTGTTAGACCTACTCTAGCATATATAATCAATAATGTATAAGCAATTAAAATCATCCGTGGATTCAATATTCATTTAAATGCACATCATTGGACAGGAAAATATATTTCTATTAATAAAAATTAGAGATTACATGAATGACAACCTCTGTCGGCACGTGTGCGAACCGAAGAAACTAAGTCCTCCACCTGGGCCTCCACCACCTCAATCCTCCATCTCTCGATAGCAACCTCACAATCAAAGTAAATCTTGGGAAGAACACCAAGTGCTCAAAGGGACAAAGGGATGCAGACTCAAGTATAAGCTATGGCAACAATGGACTATATTTTTCTTGCTCTTCAATTCCTCCTCCTTCAATGTATCCAAAGGGTTCCTTATATAGTCCTTCAATGGGGTAATGGAAGGTCAAATCTGAGTGATCTCAAGGCATATGGAAGGAAAAGAGACAAGTGACTCGGATCCACATCAAGGAAAACTACAAAACATTTGGCCTTTTCCACACATCCCGATGTACGCGGGTTTAAGGGTTATATCTGCGTGTATACGTGAGAAAGGGTTAAAAAGTCACGTATAGAAAATAACAGGTGTTTTTAGGGATGATCTTGGAAACATCAAAGGTACAAAAATAGTCCATGGGGTCCAAAGATTCTGCAGAGGGACAAGGAAGGCCATAAATGTGTGATCTACCATGTGTGGTAAAATCAGCTGTAACAGTAGGGATCTTCCACGATCAAGGAGGGAAGGACGACTAGAAGTGGAGATCATATAAATGGTGTTGTTGGTGTCTGAGGAAGAGTTTAGAGGGTATATTTCCTCTAGGACAGTGATTTTGGACTCGCGAGAGTGATTTTGAAGGTTACTAAGTAGATACCGGTACTTGGGTAGGTTTGGTCAATGATGGGAATAATCACTTTATAGGCCACAAAGTGAGCACGAGTAGTTTATTTGTAGTGTCTTGTTCTTAATCATGGGGATGGTTGGTACATTGATAACTGGAGAGTCAGTGATCTTGACTATTGTGCGCTTGTGGGTGCAAAGGACTGGAAAATTAGAACAATTTTGTATCGCATGGTCGTTGAAATCACATAAAGCACAAGTAGGAGGTGGGTGTGGTTCTGTCGATAATTTGGGTGCCTTTCCCCTAATATTCATGGGAGGAGGGTGTTGGAGTCATTATCCAACCCACACATGTTTATTTGGCCTAATTGGCCTATTTTACCACTTATATTAAGTTATTGGCTAGAATATGTGATTGCATCATCAACTAGATCATCCTCCTTCAATCAGGGAGGCTAACTGTGTCTTCTTCTTCAATCGGGGAGACTAATTGAGCTTCATCCTTTAATCAAGGAGAAAATATGGGTTGATCTACATGACCTAAGTGCCCCAAATTAGTTAATTCATTTTGATTCCACCTACTTTCAGTTAAACCACAGCTGTAAAGGTGCTTCCATCACTATTTTGTTTATTTTTGGCAATTTCTAGTTAATTGGAGGGATTTAAGGTGCCTCCAACAATGTATGGTGAATCAGTTCACTTCAGTTCACTTCATCGGAGCTAACTAGAGTTAGATATGTGCCCCCACCTACTGATTGACATGTAGTTGAGTTCTATTCAGTTACACTCAATCATAACTACTCTGATTCAGTTAGAGCTTATTATTGATTGTGATTAGTGGTTAACTGATGTGTTTAGTGTGTCTAACTGAAATATAAGCCACTCTCATGTGTGCAATTCGAATGACCTCTTGGGAATTCCAATTGTCTTGCCATTCATGCAAGTGTATGACATTGTATCTCTACTTTTGATTGATTATTGATAATATACAGCTGCAACCTCTAATTGCAAAATTGTTATGTCATTTTGTGTGTAAATTGATCTTGAATATTCTGTAATATTGTGCCTTGGTCCTCAGATTACTGTGACTCAATTTTCCTATGCTATCACAGCCACAACGAGACAAGGCTCTTCTTCTCCAACAAGTTTCTTGACGGATCTATCATGCAACTTGAGCAAAAATCTCAAAAATTCCAGCTCTGCACCAAAAGTAGAAAGTTTACCACATAATTAATGGGAAAAGGAATTGTTGATCAAGCTTGCTTAATTGACTAATCCGAGTGTGATGCAAACTTGAAAAGTGGAGGTTGTTCGAACTTGTGGTGCCCTGCTTGTGTTTTTGTAGCTTTTCTAATTCTTTCACTACATTCGCCACAACAGAAAAAATGGCCTCTTATATGGATCCTCTTACTCCTTTCAACTACTATCAGTGGAAGGAGGACTTGGAGATTCAATTGCATGTCAAAGGACTCTACAGAGTCACAATGGACATCGAAATAGAGCCGAATCATGTTTTATACAAAGCAAGATACTAGAATAAGCTTGATGAAGCTTTTGGATTTCTGTGCCTTTCGCTTTCTAAGGATCTTCTCTTCCACATCACTGGATTGAAGACTCCTAAGGAAATTTGGGATCATCTTGCTTCCCTATTTGATAAGAAAGATGACCTAAGGATCAATCACATAGAGAATGAGTTGATTTCTCTTCACCTGGGAAAATTCGAAACTATGAATTATTTCTTCACCAAGTTCAAGCACCTGGTGCTCCAGTTGAAGTAGTGTGAAGTGGAGAAGGAGCATGATAAACTCATCCTTGCCATTCTTTCCAAACTTGGTGCAAATTACTTAGTTTGTGTTTCCACTTTCCATACCCGAAAGCTAACAACATCAAATTGGAAGATGCCGACCCTCAATGCCTTCGTTGAGTCTCTCACAACAGAGCATGACAAGCTTGTGCAAATGGGGATCATCAGATCCTCAAAAGATCAAGCATTGTTTGTTAAAGGGCCTGAAGCTATGAATGTTAAGGGAAATCAAAAGAATCAAAAGACTAAGTTTGATGCTCTAAATCCAAAGGAGAAACACCAACAGTTGGATGAGCCCTCGGGCTCAAGAAAGAACAAGAACAAAGGAAAAGAAGGCAAAGAAAAGATCAAGTGTTCCTATTGTGGGAAGGGATTTCACCCTGAAACATTAGAGGAAATTTGGGGTCTAAAATGGGCCTTATAAGAAAACATGCCAACAATCAATTCTATGAGTTGGAATTCAGGAACCAATATAATTTCAATAAAATAAGTCAACCATAATGGTTGAATTGACATATTTGTCATAAAAGAAAACTACTTTTTTGTTCATATTTTCGACATATCTCCCTGTGTTTTTACTCAAATTTCACGAAAGAGAGCTCATTGGATGCAGAATTTCAGGCATTTCTTGTTTTTGGGGTAGCGGGGTCCATCAAAAGTATGCAGTGTGGGTACTCGTTGGATGCAGAATTAAATTCTACATCCAGCGAGCTCTTTCACTCAAAATTTGAGCAAAAACACAGGGAGATCTGTCGAAAATACGAACAAAAAAAAGTAGTTTTTTTCATTCTTCCTCCAAAATTAATAACTATTATTTTATTATTTTAACAATTATTTTATCATTTTCCTTAGGAGGCCCATTTTAGACCTCAAATTTTCTCTAATGTTTCCTGCATGAATAAAATTCTTGATGAAATGACTCTTCTCCTTGAGAAGAACAATATCAATCTTCGTGAAAGTGTTAGGAAGAGAGAAATTCATGATCGAAACATCCATCCAGAAAGAGGACATGCCTTCATGGAATATGTTTCGAAGCCTCGATCTCTCCTCATTGAATCTAGTGCTTCGAACCATATGGTGGCAAGCAAAGAATCCTTTTCATTCCTGGACTCCGAAAGCAGCATTCCCATCAACATGGGAGATGATTCTCAAATCATTTCGAAAGGCAATGGTACTGTAAAAATTGAACATGGAAGCTTCTATGATGTTATGTATTTACCCTCATTGGCCTCAAATATGTTGAGTGTATATCAAATGACACACACAGGAGTGCCCAAGAGAGTTACTTTCAGCCCGAATGATGTTGATATCTCAGAGATTGAATTCAGGAAACTCATTGCAACAGGTATAGAGAATCATTCTGCTAAGACCTATGAGTTTTCCAAGTTTGTATCGGATGCAAAGCCAACTGCCCTTCTGACTCATGGGAATGAGTTCAGTCGTATGTGGCATGAAATATTTGGACATTTTAACTTCAAATACTTGCAGTAACTTCAAAAACATTCCATGTTGGAAGGCCTCCCAACCATCAAAACCTCTAGTGGAATTTGCAAAGGTTGCATTGTCAGCAAACACCGTGAGCACAAATTTGATCGGGAAAAGGTAAGCCGTGCAACAAGTATTTTGGGGATGATCCACTCTGATATCAATGGTATTATTCCTACAACCTCCATGAGTGTTTAAAAGTATGTTCTCACCTTTATTGATGACTTCTCCATATGCACTTGGGTTTTCTTCCTAAAGAAAAAGTATGAAGTTCTTGAACGATTCATTGAGTTCAAGGCATCTATTGAGAATTCCTCTGGGAGGAAGATAAAGTCTCTCAGATTTGATAATGGAGGAGAGTATGCCAAGTCTGATATTTTGCAAATATGTGCTAAATATGAGATCAAGATCCAGCACTCCATTCCCTACACACCCCAGCAGAATGGTGTAGCAAAGAGGAAAAATCGGGCCCTCAAAGAGATGACCACCTGCATGCTGGAATCCAAATATTTGGCTGCAAATATTTGGGATGAGGAAATGAATTTTTCTTCCTAAATTCATAGCAGGGACCCTCACTCTTCCTTGAAAGGAAAAATTCCATTTGAAGCATACTTTGGGCACAAACCGGATGTGTCCAATTTAAGAGTTTTTGGGTCTACTGCTTGGGCTCGAATTCCACATGACAAGAGGAAGTCTTTGAAACCGCGGAGTATTGAGTGTATGTTCACTGGTTATCTAAAGGAATCAAGGGATACAAACTCTTGAATATCATAACCAAACAGATATTCATTGAGAGAAGTGTTCGCTTTGAAGAACCTCTCCAAGATGTGGAACTAGTCGAGGAAGAAACTGCTGAAATTCGCTCCCGTTCTGTTTATGATTCTGATGATGAAAATGGAAGTGTGATATAAGATATTTCATATATTGTATTATATCAGTGAGAATAATATATCAGGTTCTGAATTAGATTCTAATGTACCCACTTATCTCCCAAAGTGAGCCAAAAATACTCTCTTCCGTTGGGACAAATGTTGGAAATCCTATTGATCCAAGGAGAACCCGGTCATATTTGCAAAGAGCAGGTATTTCTCTTTATTGCAATGATTACTTAATTTCAAAGACCTGATATATGATTATTGGGTATGATCCCAAGTCCTACTACCATGCTGGGAATGATCTAATATGGCAAGCTGCAATGGATGAAGAGTTCAACTCTCTCCGGAAATATGCAACTTGGGAGATAGTTTCCCTTCCACCTGGGAGGAAACTTGTTCAATGAAAGTGGGTATATCGGAAAAAGGTTGCTGCATATGGATCAACCTGCAGGTATAAAACACGGCTGGTTGCAAAAGTATTCTCCCAATTCCAAGGAGTGGACTACCATGAGACCTTTGCACCGGTGGAAAATATGGATTCCATAAGGCTAGTTTTGGTCATTGTCGCATCCAAGCACTGGGAGGTGCATCACATGGATGTCAAGAGAGATTTTATTCATGGAGAAATGTAAGAAGAGATATACATGAAGTGAAGCAGACTCAAGGCTATACATCAGATCCTTCAATAGTATGTAAGTTGCAAAAATCTTTATATGGCTTGAAACATGCCCCAAGATCTTGGTATGCCAAAATGGATGCCTTTATGCTCTCACAGAACTTTGAGAGATGAAAATATGATACAAATGTATATTTGCAGAAGTATGAAGGTAATATTCTAATCATAGTATTGTATGTGGATGATATTTTGATAACAGGAAGCACACTTGCTTCAATTTCCTTTATAAAAACTGCTCTTCATGATGCTTTTGAAATGAGTGATCTAGGCCTGCTGAGACAGTTTCTCGAGATGGAAATCAATCAAGCCTATGATCAAATAATGGTGACATAGTAAACATATGTTTCAAACCTTTTAATTAAGTTTAACATGGCTTATTGTAAGGCTGCATCATATCCTTTCCTCTCAGGAATCAGTCTTGAAGAGGGAAAAACAACTCTAGGGATGGATTCCACTATTTACCGCCAGTTGATCGAAAGTTTGCTATACTTGACACATTCAAGGCATGACATTTGTTATGCCATGAATGTTGTATCAAGGTATATGCAGCAATCTCATGAGCTTAATTGGAGGGAATCCAAGAGGATTCTACAGTACGTGCAGGGTACTAGATCCTATGGCATTCACTATGCTGCAGATTCTGAGCTAGATTTGGTCGTGTTACAAATTTCAATTGGGCCGGGGATAGCATAGATCAGAAGTCCACTTCTGGATCTATGTTTATGTTTGGTGGTGGGCCTATTTGTTGGTACACCAAAAATCAGGCTTCCATTTCCCTTTCTTCAACAAAGGCAGAGTACAGGGGAGCAGTCAATGCTTGCATCCAGGCAGTTTGGTTGCAAGGTATTTTGTCTAAGTTTGAGATTGGTAGTGTTTCATCCACTGTCATTTTTTGTGACCACCAAAGTGCTATCAAAATATCGACGGATCTATTTCAGTGGTATAGAACCAAACACATTAAGATCCATATCCACTACATCAGCGATTTGGTGCATGACAGGACAATTGTTCTGCAATACTGCCCCACAGATGAGCAAGTTGCAGATATTTTCACCGAGAACTTTACTAAGAAAATGTTCACTTACCTCTGTTCACTGTTGGGGGGTGATTTCATCAGGGTAAAGTCAGTTAATTCTTTAGTTTTCAGCTTGGGGGGGGGATGGGGGGGGAGGGTTGTTGCCACAAGGTTTTCTTCTTTTCCTCACTTCAGCATTTTAGAGTTACTTTTGTACAGGGTGACCTACAGCCTTTGTTGTTGAGGCCCTAGAATTTTTTTTACTCCTCCACATGAGTATGGATTAAGGGGGGGTGTTGGAGTCATTATCCAACCCACACATTTTTATTTGGCTTGATTGGCCTATTTTACCACTTATCCTAAGTTATTGGCTCAAATATGTGACTACATCATCAACTGGATCATCCTCCTTCAATTAGGGAGGCTAACTGTGCCATCTCCTTCAATCGGGGAGACTAACTTAGCTTCCTCCTTCAATCAAGGAGAAAATATGGGTTGATTTGCATGACCTAAGCTCCCCAAATTAGTTAACTATTGGTTATTCCACCTACTTTCAGTTAAACAATAGATGTAAAGGCACCTCCATTACTATTTTGTTTATTTTTAGCAATTTCCAATTAACTGGAGTGATCTAAGGCATCTCCAAAACCTTTTGGTGACTCAGTTCAGTTCTTTTCACTTCATCATAGCTAACTGGAGTCATATATGCGCCCCCACCTACTGATTGACATGAAATTGAGTTCTGTTCAGTTAGACTCAGTCATAACTACTTTGATTCAATTAGAGCTTGTTATTGATTGTGATTAGTGGTTAACTGATGTGTTTAGTGTGGCTAGCTGACAACGAAGCCACTCTCATGTGTGCAATGCGAATGACCTCTTGGGAATTCGTATTGTCTTGCTATTCATGCAAGTGTGTGACATTGTATCTCTACTTCTGATTGATTATTGATAGTATACAGCTGCAACCTCTAATTGAAACACTGTTAGGTCATTTTGTGTGTAAATTGATCTTGAATATTCAGTAAGATTGTGCCTTGGTCCTCAGATTACTGTGACTCAATTTTCATAGAGGGAGTGCAGAAGTAGATGTAGAAGCAATCGCTTGTGTATAAGGAGGTGGGTGTGACACCGTCTCAATAGGTTGGACTAATGTCAACACAATTTGTGGTGTTGAGGTGGGGGTGGGTACATCAAGGTACCACACTCGAATACCTAAAGTGAATCTTGGAAGGTTGAGAGTAGCCATGACTGGTTTGTGACTGGTTTACTCACAATTCCAGAAGGTGGATAAAGGAAGGGGATCATGTGTATGGGAAAAAAAAACCAATAATTCTCTGGGGTCTGTAGTTGGGGATACATCTGAGGTTGCGATGAGGTCATAAATGTACCAGATGTGATGGTGCACAAATATTATATGTCAGTGATTGAAGGAGGAGAAGGGAGGGACAAAAAGGTGTCCATAAAAGGGGCTCCGATAAGCAGTCTTGGACCAATGGCAGATAGGGAGGGGATGGACACGCTATCAATGGTGGTGTCGATGGTAGGGAGGACATGCTCTGGAGTGGCTAGACCTTTAGGATCATAGTACGTCAATTAATCGATAGTCATGATCTTCCCGTCATGGGGGAACATTAGGAGTCAGAAGATGGTAGAAGCAATGACTCACATTGCGTACATGTAACTACATCCAAGGTGGAGGTTGTACTATAGCTGGGAATTCACAACATCGATATTTTTTTACAGGCCAAATCAATGGGGACATTCGTGAGAACACCTTGTGGTTGGGTAGTGCGGCCATCGTAAGAATGAATGGAAATGGTTGAGGGTTGAAGGATTGGGGATCCGAGATTCTTCCAAATAAAGGTTAACATAACACAAGTGGATGCACCCTCATCGATGAATGACCAAATTCCAAATAGTGACTGGATCTTGGAAGGCTTTAGATGATGGCATCCAGGGTTCTCCTTGATCCAGGTCAAAATTGATCAACCTGGAATCAGAGGGGTCGAAGACACCTAGAGAAGATAACAAGGCTTTGTGTTGCGAAGGAAAATGTCTTAAGACTTCCACAATGCACATGGCAGAGGGAGACTGGGACAAGTCATCAATGATATTGTAATTGAGAGCGGCTCTAGCAGTGGGGTTTTTCACGACACGATGCAAAGGGAACCTAGGGACTTTTGAAGTCCCATCTGTGGGGGGTCTCAACAAATGTAAATACATATCATGAGAAGTGGAGGTAGATATTGTGGAGGGATTAATGGTTTTTGTGGTGGATCCATATTTGTTGCGTCCAGTTTGTAATTTGACGTCAGACGACAATGTCATAAGATGATGGAAACCGTGATCAATGGGTTTACTCAAAGAAATGGTTGTGGTATTTTTTGGTACCAAGGGTAGGGTTGCAACCATTCCTTGATTCGGTAACAGGTTCTGTAACACCATAGGAGGAGGACCTAGTGGTGTTGGTTTTGGTTTTGTCGGAGCGACAACATTGGTTTCACGTTGATTTTTGGCTTGTTATAAGTGGAAGACTCTTTGCATTTGGGGGCACCAGTGGGTATAATGGCCATAATCATCACAAATGGTACACAAGTGGTTAGTCCATAACTGATGGTTCTTCCCAGGTCTAGGTGGATGTAGGGGGTTCTGTGAAGAGATATTGGTGCCATTGTTGTTAGGAGGGTTGGGTTACTTACTGCCCCCTTGAGGTTAGTTATTTCCCTAGTTCCTACCTCTCCGTCTTCTTGCCCACCCCTGTTGGTTATTTGGGGCGGGTTGATTAGAGGGGTGATATTGAGCACAGACTTTTCCTTGAGGAATAGAAGGAGTCGGTGCCAGAGTAGGTATAGGTTGCATAGGTGGTGGGTAGTAGGTGGTAGTGGTTGTAAATCCTGCCATATGGCCATTACAAGTAGATGAAATACAATTTGGTATGTGAACATGAGGAACAAGTGCATGAGACGCATATGAAGGTGTGGCTCCAAACTGAGCCACTATGCGTGAAAAGTTAGGGGCATAGCCAGGTTGGGAAACACTAGGAGTGTTACCGAAGTGAGGTGGCATCAAAGGAGAGGTTGTGTACAGGTGGGAGTGCTAGGTGATAGAGTCAATTACTCCATCAGTAGCATGGGATTCTCCCGATGTATCGCAACATGAGGAGACATCACGAGGAGCATTAGGTATGATGGTGTAAAGGTAACTCGATTGGGAATAGATAAGGTTAAATTGTTGTGCTTTGAGGATTGCTTCTTCCTCAGTTCATGGGTGCTCAGATGCAACATCCTTGGTGATAGGGTAAGTAAGGTTTTAAGAAACCAATCGTAGAAAATCTTGTCATCTAATTGGATTTTGCACAAACTACAGCGATGAAGCCACTCATGGATGTGATCTGTGATATGGGTAGCAGTGTTCTGTCTACATAATAACATGATTTCCATGCCCTCATCGTAACGGATGTGTAGCTGGAAGTACTAGAGGAACATCGAGGCTAACGAGGAAAAATCAGGATAAGTGGCATGGGGCATCTCAATGTACCGTTTGGCTGCAACACTAGTGAGTGTGTGTTGGAATAGGCACAAGCAGATAGAGTCATCCACTATGTTGTCGAAGGAACACCATAAGTGGAAAGACATAATTTGGTTCTGAGGGTCTTCTCCTACCTTTCCCTTAAACTTAGTGCTGTCTGAATGGATTTTTTAGGCATGGGAGGCCACAATGGGTCATGAAAGATGGGGTCATTCATCAATTGCATCAAATTAGGGAAGTTGAGACTAGACATGAATGGTAGACTAGGACCTAGACAAGATCTAGGAGGGACAACAATGGTGTTGGGGCACGCAGGCAAGCAAACAGGGGTTGGTAGGGCTGACTTTATATAGTAGAAGTAGTCATTCGAATGGTGTGAATAGTCTGAATGGTGGTAGAAGGGATAATTCCCCCATGCATAAATGTAGGTATGGTGTGAACCATGGTGGATGGAGTGGAACCACCACTAGTGGGTAGCGGACCAGCCGCAGTGTGTGCAATGGTGAGGGGCCCACTAGGACCATGATCTATAGGTCTGGAATAAGGGATACCTGGTATGACGGGTGGAGCGGTCACAAGTCCACTATCAACAATCCCACCTTGGAAGGGGTTGGGAGGTGCACCAACCATGGGGCTAGATGGAGTCGTGAACAAGGTAGGTTCGGATTGATAGCAATATGAATCTAATTCAGATGCAGTGTATGGCTCTCAAGATGGTGAACGATGCCGAATATCGATATGACAATGACGGTTCAAGGAATCGAAGCGAGGGGCATGCCCCCTAATTATCTGGGAGCAGCGTGGTGGAGAAATGGTGGTGTGATGGTGTGTTATATGATGAATGAAGGCTCAAGGTTGTCAAACACAAGCTCAAAAGTCTAACTACAACCGAGTGTGCAGAAGGAGAGCTGATAAATGGTGGCACATAGACCAAAAAGAAATCTCTAAAACTGAACTGCAACAATGTGTCACAACATGCGAGTCTACAACAAAGTGGCCAAAAATCCAAAAAGAAACACTACCTATGAAGCAAACGATGCAATAACCTATGGGGTATAAGTGCAAGCAAGATCCTAGATACAATATTGAAGCCCCTCATAAATCATATCCTCTATTGGGTGGTGAAATCCACAGTCAAACAATACAAAATGGAAGAACCAAAGGCTAAGAGAATCCCACTACCGAGAGGGACATCGGTGAAAAGAGCCCTAAGAGACTGAAAAATAGGCTACCTCATTCATGACACGTTCAGGATGGTTTCCTAGCATTTCATCCCTTTGTTCCTCGACAACCGATATAGTCCTATGCATGCACGAGGAGGACTATGAAGGGTTACCCTTCGGTATATATTGGAGTGCAGTGTTCTGCCCTGACTTCTAGAACCCGTTCGTTGTGTCTTACCCCTACAGAGCGGGAGGCCCCCTGATAAACTGGTTGTGACCGTGTCAAAAAATACTACTAGAGGATTTTGGTTCCCTATAGGACAAAAACTATGTCTCATATGTAAGTGACAAAGGGTTGTTATTTGGAAGCCTATCCATAGTGTCCTGATTTAACTACAATATTGTTTTGGTCCTTAAATGAGGTTACAATGTTGGTTAAGTTAAGATGAATTTTAGTCTCAGCTCAGGGTCATAAACCAAGTGTTTATTTTAAGGTGTGAGATGTGTGCACAAGTGACGTGTAGTCTCCAAACACCAACACTCTCATTCCAAAGAAGCATATGATGAAAAATAAAGAATAGTAATGAAAGTAAATATTTTTCAACACCTAACAACTACTTCTTCCAGATAACAAAACATACACAGGTAAATGAGCACATAAGGAACTTCACAAGGTGTAGGAAACATGTGGGGGGTCTCAACTACCAAGTTCGACTAAGATGGGCTCACATACAAGGAAAAGAGGACAAGAAAACAAACCAAGGGGCTATAGGAAATCATATCTGGCAGGAAACAACTAGGGAAGGGGTAGAACACTGACAGAGGGTCTGGAAAGGGTCTTTAACACCTAAAAGTGCTGGAAACACTGCAGGTCGCACCTGTCAATAGAACAGGCAACGTTGGGGTCACACAAAACTGTCAAACAATCACGAACAAGATGGAAAATTGGCAGAAAAACACAAGTCGCACTTAAGAGGGGTTTTCACGTGACAAGTCGCACTTAACAGGGGTTTCAGTGCAATAAGTCACACTAAACTAGGTCACAAAATCGAATGGGGTCTCTCCAGAAGCCTAAACAAACATGATCTAAAGTTTAGCTCCATGTCGCACTTATCGAGGATAAAGGTATGACTTAAGTCACACTTATCGGGAATAAAGATGCAACCTGGGTCGCAACTTTCTAACGAATAGATGTGATCCAAATGTAACTAGAAGTTTTTTAGGGAAAAATTGTCGGCTAGGGTGGAGGGGGGTAGGCACTGTGATAGGACTGGTTCGGATCTGTCACAGGGGGGTCATATCTATGATGGCTGAGGGTACCCAAGTAGAACAAACCAACAAAAACACATGCAAAAACAAAGATTCAAGGGGATCGAGCTAGTGGATTCGCCAAAATTGTAGTGGATATTTCTCTCTAGCTATGTGCAAAAGAACCTACCTTAGATCAGTCGGATCTAAGGGTAGGGTTCATGGTGCAAGGGATTTTCTAGACCTTGGCATACAAACAAGCAATAACAAAAAAAAATTTAAGATTTTATGATTTTTACTCTAACTAATAAAACAAAATAATGGGCATACTTTTAAATTGATCCACTGCAGTCGTTTGAGGAAATGGTTTGTAGGCTCCCACAATCCTTGTCTCCATTTATATCCAACAAGGGTTATCATCGAGAAAGGGATCAAGGGTTACACTGAGTGAAATCAATGTGCAACATGGGATGTTGTGGCGAAAGGTGTCGGAAATGAAAAGTTTATGGAATTACAGAATTAAAGAATGTTTGTGGGGAGACCTTCACAATGTATTTATAAGATGATCGAGGATTTTCTTACCCATGGTTTTCATAGTGTATGGTATTTATCCATGGGTTTTTACCCATTCTAATTTTAGGTTTTTTTAGTCCTTTTTTGGGAGAATGGGGGTTATGTTATAAATGCCCATATTCCCTGTATTTATGGGGGGAGGAATAATGATGTTTTGGACCATTTTTTATGGAATTTAATTGTGAAGGTCAAAATGGAGGAAATAATGGCGGGGNATATCTCGGAGTTAGTAGAAAATGGATACCATGGCCCCAAAACTACACCAGTTGGCCCAGCAGTTAGAAGATAATATGAACACAATGTGAAGGCCAGAAATGCATTGTTGCATGGATTGGAAGATGATGTGTTCACCAAGTTTATGCAGTGTGCAACAACAAAAGAGATGTGGGATAAAATCAAGCACATCTATGAAGGGGATGGAAACTTCAAAAAGGAAAAGTTTCAAACCTTCTTAGGTAAATATGAAAACATGAGGATGAAAGAAGATGAAAACATAGGATCATACCATCTTTAGATTAATGAAATTGTTAAAATTATCAAGGTCCTCGAAGTGGATCTTCATGGAGCTGTAGTTTAGAAGATACTCAGAATTCTTCCAGTAAGATTTGATCCCAATGAATCAGTTCTAGAAGACCAAGCCAATCTGGATTATTTGACCAAATATTAGCTACACAAGATCCTTAATTACAACATACGAGATGAGAACTGAAAGGTAAAAACCCTCCAGGAAGGAAGCAAAGGTTAAGGTCACCAAGAAATACAAGAGAAGCGAACATGAGCACAACCAAATTATATATGAAGAATCAGACAAAGAAGAAGCAAATTCAAAAAGAAATTAAAGAGAGGATGTGGCAACTATAAAGGTAAGTTTCTTTTCAGATGTTATAAGTGTGGTAAAATAGGACACTATGCTTTAGAATTTACCTACAAGGAAAATGTAAATAGTGATAGTGAGGAGGGAGTTGACTATGAAGACCAAATAAAGACACACAACTATGAAAAGTTTGAAAACATAACTTAAATTTCATAAACAGAAAAGAGCTTGTGCGCCAAGGAAGAAGAAATACCATCTGATGAAGGTTATGGGTATGATAACCCTATGGAATTATTTTGATGTCAATATGGATGAACTAAGATGTGAAATTCAATATATGTGTTAGGAAAGATAGTCCATGGACAACAAATCAGTTTCCGCAAATAAAAACGAATAAACCTTGTCTTGATGCAGAAACCAAAGCTAAGTCCCACAACACCTCAGTATTACATAAGATATTGAAC
Organism: Pseudotsuga menziesii; assembly: GCA_001517045.1. Taxonomy (NCBI): domain Eukaryota; kingdom Viridiplantae; phylum Streptophyta; class Pinopsida; order Pinales; family Pinaceae; genus Pseudotsuga; species Pseudotsuga menziesii. Next base: position 924,817 of record LPNX010642434.1, read on the forward strand.
ATCCAGAGATCACCAATAGATAAATTAGGAATTGGATTCAATTAGAAAGCATAAACTATTTATGACATTCAAGGCATGACAAACACAAATTATATAAAGTATAAAGATCGATTTCATCACAAGTATGATAGTTATTTCTCTTGCTACACACATAAAAGAATAGTTGTTATGTTGAAGTGTTTTAGGTGTAATCTCCTTGGCCACATTGAAAAATATTCACATAATGAGATGCTACACTTGTGATTTATTTTGACACAAGGCTCAACACTGTCGAAAGGTAGTAACCATTCCAGAAAGAAACATCTTACACGATAGCATAAACTATATATGGACTAGAAAGAAAATCAAGCAAGAGCGGTATCAAAATGGAAGTGTGCACATGAAGACACGGGTGAGGAAAACTTCTTAAGAAATAAATAACCCAAATACATCTCATGCATCAAGTAATTGCATCCCATCTTGCTAATATCCAAGAGATTGAGTAAGATCCCCTAATTCAGTACGATATTCATTAGGAATTCAAGGAGTATGTTAGTGAAGTTTTGCAGTTAGAAAATATTTGAATCTAGTTGTTGCATTAATGTGATAAAGAAAATGTGCATTTATTTAAATTATATGCAACAATGTGTTGAAAAGAGAAAGTACAAATAAGTGTTGCAGTTGAGAACGCATAAGACTTGTGCATGTACATAAAAAAAGATTGTATTATATTCAAAATTGGTCTTTACAAAATTACATAAGACCTCTGTTGCAAAAAACATAGTTGAAGTACAAAGATGATGATAGGAGTTGAATTGAACAAAATTGGATGAAATAAATTGATTCAGAGTTGTAGTTCAAGATCCAACTTTGCATCATGATTTGTCAGATATTGTGAAAGACGAAGCTCTAAATCCATTGAAGCTAGCTTGACGAAATATGTGGAGTGCATCAAAGGACAAAGTTGTAGAGTAGAAGACGCTGCATTATAAGTGGATTTTTCAGACCAAATAAAGTTCAATAGGTCAAGGTTTTGTTGTTGTTTCCGCTCCTAGAAATTGACTCTCTCTGTCAGACTGGACAATGCCCCAGTAGTGCTCTGATTAACCTTTGATTGCTTGTACCATCGCACGAACTCAAACTGCTTCATCTAGGACTGCCAAACTCTTATGTCCACTCTTAGTCTTCCAAATTCCCCCTATTGTGATTGAATCACCAATTGAGTTACTGAACCTCTAAGAGTAGAAAGACATGATGATAGAAGAAGAAACACTTGAAAGATGGAGAAATTAGAACAAGGTAGACAGCAAATGAACCAGGGTGATGAAGGAAATACACAGTTCATTTATAGAATCAAAAGGTGGTTTCCCACATGCGCGAAAGGGTGATTAAATATTAATGGCATTCATGTCTATGTGATTCAAAGAGGGTTATGGAGATGCCAAAATTTTTTGCATGAGTTAATGAAGTAGGGAAAGAGGACATAAAGTGGAAATCTAATTCATTGCTCCATATGACCAAATTGATGTTGTGAAAAAAGGATCAAGTACAAAAAATGACATGTCAAAGGTTCTACACGAGTTGTTAGTCACATCCCCTTGTTTCCATGGTGGCTGACAGATGGAAGTATGTGTGAAGTTAAGAAGAAATCCTTGAACATTGTGGCAATATATGCGAAATCATAAAATGCAATGAATATTGGCCACAACACAATAAATGTGATGAAAAGAAAAGGTTGAATGCTAAAAATTGATTTGAAAGATAATGCAAATTAGGAATAGATGGAACCCTCTAGTGCACATTAAATGCAAATAAGAAGATGGAATTAACAAATCCACAAATATCGAAGAAATGTGAGTATGACAAGAAATGGGACATCAAGATAAAAGGAAACAACTATAGATATTGTAATATGACTAAGCCATGTAAAACAACTCCAACAAAAGGAAGAGAATAAGGTATCAAGACATGGGGAGTATTCTAAGAAAACAAAAATATAGATGTCCAATGCAAATCCAAAGACATAAGAGAATTTGGAACTGCACGTTGAATGCACCTTTTTCCATTGATGTCAAAGGGGGAGAAAATTCATGAATAATGCAATCAGCACAGAAATTAAAAACAATAGAAAAGAAGTGATATGTGTAGTGCAAAAGAAAAAGATCAGAAGGCATGCATCAAATGAAGGAATCCATGTAGTAATAGAAGTTAGTGTAATGACAACAGATTGTGCAAATGAACAAAGGCTCAATCTAGAAGAACACGGGGGGAGTACTATAACTAGAAGAATTTAAGCATACACTTCCTAAGTGTTGACATGCACAGCTTCATGTTGACATCAATGCCAAATGGGGGGATTGTTAAACCTTGGTATCATCATTGATGTCAAATTTCGAAAAAGGACACGTGGAAGAATGGACATTGGATGAACGTAAAATGAACAAGAAGGATGCATAAGGAAAAGAAGCTTAACATATATGTTAAGGAGACGCATGTTCACTTTTTCATAAACAAGTTGAATGAAGTTAACACAAATATAACATGAATATTCTATGCCACTTTGAAGAAATATATGATGAAATCCAATATATGAAATAATGTGTGAAGAACTATATGAATGCTAGTTTGAAGAAATATATGATGAAAACCAGTATATGAAATATTGTTTGAAGAAGTATATGAATGTCAATTTGAAGAAATATATGACAAAATATAGTAAATGAAATATTGTTTGAAGAAGTATATGAACTCCAGTTTGAAGAAATGCATAAGAAGTACATCTAGCATGAAGAGGTACTTAAGGAATATATGCAAATACTAAGTGCACTCAATCATGGTTCTTTACGGTAAAATTCAAAAGCGTTGGATGGATAAAGGTTCAAGAGTGCGCAAAAGGTGTGGGAATAAGATGTGGTTGGACAAGTATGCTAGTTCCAGAAGTGTGCAAGACCCACAAGTGATGATACTTCAAGGGTGAAAAACCACATATGAATTAATTCTGAAGTGCACAAATCCCATTAAGATATGGGGAACATATACACAAGCATCCACTAAAGCACAAACACATATGCACAAATACCACCAAGGTGTTGAATTGGAGTATGCAAAAATCCATGTGCTAAATCATGAGAAGTTAGACACTAATGAGAGATAGAATGAAGTGGTTGGCTTAACCAAGAAGTAAGGAAGTATGGGAATCATCAATTCAAATAAACCCCAACGTGTGGACACACTCTTTGAGCAAGAATAGTATAAATAGACATGAAGTGGTTGTGATAAAGAAAGCTTGAATACAAATTTGATATGATTTTCTGAGTAAGAAATGTTCGTATTTTGGGGATCAATGGAACATTGAACCATAAAGAAGACATACAACAAAGAGTTGACTGTGCATAAGTATTAAGGAGGATCATCAAAATTTGTGCAGATAAGGAAAGTGCTTAGCACTTAGATGTGCAATGGAAGTAACAAGGTAGCATAACACTATTGATCATAGATCACAAATATTCGAGAGTATATCTATTGAAAATAATATTTCGTATATATTTTGAAGTTTTGTTAAAGATAACTGCAAATTAGAGAAGGTCACAGATAAAGGTAGAAGACGAAAATTATATAAGATTGCAAAGAGTTGCAGAAGACGCAGCTTAAAATGAAAATTAGAGAAGATCACATATTGTTGCAGAAGACACATATCAGTTACATATTGATGAATATGCAAAAGATGAAGAAAATAGAAAGAACAAAACATGCAAATCAGTGTAAGTTGCAAATTGTTGAAAGTGAGTAATATGTAGATACTGGAAAGTATAAAAGATGCAAATATTGGAAAGTAAAAAAGACACAGACATAATAGAAGACGTGGATCATAAGGATCATAGAGGGTGATCAAATAAGTCGCAAATCACAGATATTGAACACTATAGGATGAAAGGACGCAAGTCACATAAACTTAACATATTCTCATTTTAGGGTAGTTAGATAGGGAAAGGAGAGGGAGTTGCATCTTCCTTCCAATTGGTGCTGGTAAAACCAATGAGTCGATGCTCACATTTAGGTTGGTGCTTTACAATAGCAATTTGGTGCATGCATAATTGAAACTGTATCACAATCAAGTCACTTCATATTTTTTCAAGTAATTTCTTGCGCATTGGATATAAGTTCTTACAGGTTGATTCCTGTAAAATTATAATTTTGTGCTTGTAAACTACAAATTGGTGCTTGCATACTTGATAGGTTGGTTCTTCAGTGAGTTGGTACTCACACTTGAATATTGGTGTCTCTTAAATATTTGTGCAATGTTGTTTTATCCGTTGATTGAAATTGAACTATGTGCTTTATACTGATTCACCCCCCAGTATAAACAATAATTCCAACATATACTTTCACCATCTATGATCAAATTTCAGCATTTATTTTGAACCTTGCATTTTATTTTAAAAACCCTTTTCCTTTATGTAGGTACCTGCAAAAAAAAATGCTTAGGATTAAGCAAAATCACTATTAACATTAGGTTTTTCCCTTTTTCATGCTATAGTACTACAACATTATCTCCAATTTTGTGTATCATCTGCCTATGTGACATGAGTCTCGGCCTCATTCCTTCTTCTTGGATTGTGCTTCTCTAGGAATTTAGATGCCTTATTCCCTTCTACTCCACATATTTAGCAAGTAATTCCATAATTACCCTTCCCTTTTCCAAAACCTTTTACTTTGTCAACATGGTTGTCTCCTTTGGTAGATTGATTTATTGCTAGTCGATTCATCATCTCTCCCATCACTAGATAGTCCTTTCATAAGCTTCATTCTTCCTTGTCTTTTAGGACTCCTTCCCTTATAGTTATGTTGCCACTTCTTATTCAAATTTTCCTATAACTTCAAATAAATTTGATAAGCTTCATCCATGATTCAAAATTTATGGGTAATCATCTTATCTTGGATCTAAAACTTCATTCCATTAGCATACCTCTCTACCCTCTTATACTCTGGCTCTTTAATTCCTTATGTGAGTGACAATTTGAATAACTCTTCAATGTAATCCTAGACACATGTCTCCTTCTACCTCAAATTATATGCTTATATGCACAAACTTTTTTTATAATCAAAAGCAATAATTTCTTCTTGATCTTACTCACCATGTTATTCTATATTTTAATTATCTTCTCCTGGTGCATGTCTACTCTGTCTTTCTGTAAAACATCCCACCATAGTGCAACATGCCCTTTTAGCTTTATTTTTTTAGAACGAATGTTATTGGGGTCTTAAACATTTTCATACTAAAGGTATATTGTGATATCTCCTACCCAATCAATGAGAGTATTTGCTTTCACTACCATTGTATCAAGAAACTTCCACTTTGGCATTACATTTATCCTTAAGAAAATAAATAAAATGTATGGTTAGGTCTCATTCATCAGCATGTTGTTCTTATTCTACCTCATCTTATTATTATGATTGTCCTATGACTTCAGTATCTCTAGTTCTTTGGTTCTTTAACTCTTCAATATGTCTCCTCAGTTCCTCCAATTCTCAGCTCCTTGCACTTTCTTTGGTTGCTCCTCTTCAATGCAACATCCTTGGGAGTTGTCTCATAGTCCACAACCATAATAACATTTGTATGCCTCTCTTACAATTTCCTCCCACCACACTTCTTCTAGCAATCACTAATTGAATCAAACTTCTCAAGTCTTCTTGGTACCACGATTACACAAGAGATGAACCCATGGAACCCAATTCTCACAAGCAAATTAGTTCTGATAATTTTGCAATTTCTCAACCCAAAGATGGATGTATCTCTGATACCACTTGATGCACAACTAAGGTTTAGAGGGTACCAACACAAGTAAAAAATAGGTTGTCACTATCGATGTACAACAACGACATAATTCACTCATTTAAGCATTCTTGCAATCACAAAACCTACAAAACTAATTATGCACATAATTAAATGTAAGCAATTAGATAGTATTAAAGGGACATAATATAACTCTTTATTCAATAGTATGGTAATGTCAACCTATATCTTACATTGTAGAGGTTTGTGTCTCTCCAAGATTCATACAATCTCAGAATGGCAAGATCCACCTACAATTCTCAATCTCAAACTCCAAACCCTAAATTATTACTTGCACTCCTCCTCTTATGTTGTAGCATGCTAGAGTTGAACCTCTCTACAAAAGTACACATTCAATTTATAATTTATTTATTTTTATTCATCTCTCATAGGATCCCAATAGTTCTTGGAGTGATTTGTATTCCTAGCATTGCCTCTACACCTTCCCATCCTTAGTGTACGGTTAGTTTCTCTTAAATGAATTCCAATATTCATTTATTTATCTTTCTTTCTAGGGTATTTATCTTTTACTCCAATAATAATGTGTGGATATTAAAGCTTCACATTTCCTCACCCTTGTAACAATGTTTGCCTCCTTATTTCTTCCTACTAACCAACTAAACAAACAATGCATGTTCAAATAAATATTCAACCTTGATTATGTGAGCCCAAGTGCAACACACCTAGAACTGAAAAATAAATCATTATTATTTATTTCAAAAAACATTATGTTAAATTTACTGTAAAGTTGTATGGCCAAGTTGGTTAAGGATGACTGTAATTGAAGAATTACTTATTTTAATAATTAATTAAAAGAGTAACCTATCCAAGGGATACTGTTGAATGAGTGCTCACTGACCCACTAGGAGGAATGAGCAGTTGTAGAAGGATGGTTGACAAGTGGCAACACTAACATTTCACTTTCTAGTTGTTGTAGGAAGCATAATCCCTAAAATTGTGGTCATGTTCCCTGAGAGGGGGGACTAAGCTGGTGGCTCATTTAATTCTAAAACTGGCCCAAAGACCTAGGAAATTTTATAAATACCATCAAATTGAGCAGGAGCCTCACTACACATTCTATTTTCCAAGGAAATGTACCTTGTGACTGTTGCAAACTGAAAATTCAGGGACACAAGGAATTTGATGAGGGGATAGCTAAAGTGAAATTTTTGAGTTAAGTCTGCTACTGAGTGTTAAGTTGTAGCAAGTTGTTGTGTGGGATTTTATCCAGTGATCTTTGTCCTAGTGGCTCAGTGAACAAGCTCGGGGGTCCTAAGCAAGTAATCTTGGATGCTTCAGGAGAAGCTTGGGTGGAACAGTCTCCAATTGGGTGTTGTCCTCTTCTGCACATTATCCAGGTTCTAATTGTTGTTATTTAATTGTGATTTATTCTATTTCTATATTTTTGGAAGTATGTTCACTATCTACAACACTTACATTGATAGTTTATTTTCTATGATTTGTACTTCCTATCTGAAAATTATTTATAGATGCGTTATCAGCTCCAGAGTTATTGGAAATTAGTCTTTATTGTTCTAAGAGAATAAATCTGAAATTAGTCTAAGTTTTTCTATTAAGTTAGTTTCATCTTAAATAATGTTTTTTCCTTCTCTTGCTATTTTAACTATAAGTTCTTCTATCTCAGTTCTTCATAATATACTTTATTGATAGTGCTAGTGGCAATTCTCTGTTAGTCCAGGTTTTAAAAGAACATAACATCTATTTTTAGTGAAGAGTAATTAAAAACCTTATAAAACCTATTACAAAAGTCATTATAATATACGTAACATATTACATAGATTTATAAGTAATTTATACATAAAGACCAATAAGTCATAATAAAAAATAAAACTCTTAAATAGTTTCGTAGCTAATTATATAGTTATCTTTAATTAAACTAACAGTGTTCAATTTAAAACGTATCACGAATTTAAATATATACACCAGTATATATGTACATGCACAGGTTAAAGCCTCACATAAATAAATTAATAACTTCAAACTGGAAACTTTAAGTAAACCACTTTGTTCAGATCCAAACCCTACACTGTTTTTCGCATATATACTAATATATGTTTTAGGGCCGAGTTCTAGATTTATGATCAAACCCTAGATACAGTAGGATAAATAAAACTGTAAATCAAAGCAATAACTAAGCTAGGTATACAGATCGAGTGCAGGTCAGGGTTCTTTCCATAAAATTCTCTTATAAAGGCAACAAGGCCAGTCTCTTATAAAAACATTAATTCTTGAATACCAAATTGAGATTATCAACAGGCTGTAGCACTAGGATGTAAACCATTTTGGTATTATCATCTGTAAATTTTTCATTCATAGAATAAAGACGTGATATCCTTAAGGCTTAAAAACTTAAAAATGAAATAGTTTTACACTTTAAAAATTGAAATGATTCGACAATGGCCTCATGGCCCATATTTCTCAACATAACTGTTACAAATAATACCCACGACGTTACAACCTACTAAGTAATGCATTAAAGAAAAACATTACTGTAAAATAAAGATTGTATTCAAGACTGTGAATGCCTCATGGGTTTCGTTCCATTCATTATGACCTTGTCTCTTATACATCAAATCAACTCTTAAGGTTTGTGAAGTATGACCAACCATTGTGTTATCATAAAGTGTTTACACCTTTGCAATATTTCTTGTTTAAGAAATGTTTAATTCACATCCTTTGATGTTCCAACATGTTAGTGCTTAAAAGGATCTTTGTACCCTAGCTTAGGATGTACCCATTTTTGCTAGGAAGTTAAGACTTGGTCTTTTGTTCACCTGCACAAGAAAAATAGAACTTTTGCATTAGCCATAGAGGCTAAGTAATACTTGAGACCAAAATCTCCCTAGCTATTAGGTATGAACAAAAAAAAACAAGGAACAAAAACAGTTTTCACAACAAAACTTTCAGCTGAGAATAAATGAAAGCAGTTTCACCACATGAAATGTTGTGGAGAACACTAGACAAAGAAAAACAACTTTTACGATTTTGCAACCAACAGAGTTTTAAAAAAAAACAGTGTTAACAACCAGACGATATCAACTAGAATACATGACGATGTATCGACATAATGTCGTAAAAAGAAACGCTGATGGAAACATTAAAATTCCTAGGAATTTATAAAGTTACCTATAGTAACAAAAAAAATATTATGAAATTTTAGGGATGTTACATGTGGTATAAGAGTGAGTTTCCAAACACTAGGCCTGATTGCCTCACTTGCATACAAATTGGAAAACAAATATATTGATTGTGTTTTAATTTATTTATGTACAGAAATATAAAATTTGTTTTGCAGGAAAATGGAATGCATTGAAGCATCTGCTGAAAATGGGTCTTAGCAAAACAATCCAGACAACATTTATGTAGATCTAAATAATCCACCTTCAGAGTTACTATAAATAGTTAAAGAGTTAAAAGATGAAGTACAAAATGTAAAAATAGAAAATGAAAGAATTCTAGAACTGAATCAGATGTTATTAGACAAAATACATAACAAAGGAAAAAAGATAAAAGAAATGTTTATGAAACTGATTCTGAAACAGTGTCCTACAAACATAAGGGAAAGAAAGTAAAATATTCTGATGGTGAATCTTCTTCAAAAATTAATACAAGGTCGCATAAGGAAAGGTATAAGTACACAAGTGAAAGTAGTGAAAGCGTTCATAAACCTAGATAAAGGAAGTATAAACCTTATGAAGAAATATTTGGGGAATTTAAAAAGAAAAAGCCTCCCATGTTTGATGGATAAGTAGAAAAAGGTGAAGAAGTCAAGGCTTAGTTGTCAAGAATGAAGAAATATTTCCAGATTTATAACTACTCTGATAGACTAAAATCCTGGATGGCTATCTACAACCTAACCGAAAAAGCTGATATCTAGTGGAAAGATATAAAAAAAATCAAAAACCTTAAGGAGAAGTATCTAACCTGGAGAATCTTTAAAAAGTATTTTAAAAGGAATTTTTTATCTGAGCGGTACTACGAGGAACGATCTAAAGAATTCAATGAACTAAAACTGGGTTCAATTTCAATGAAAGAATTAAGTAGCAAATTTCTAGGTCTATTAAGATATGTACCTTATATAATTGATGAAAAACCTAAAATACAAAGATTTTTAAGCTGCCTTCCCACTAGCTTCAAGGACAAAATTGAAGAATTTTATGAACTAAAACTAGGTTCAATGTCAATGAAAGAATTAAGTAGAAAATTTCTAAGTCTATTAAGATATGTACCTTATATAATTGATGAAAAACCTAAAATACAAAGATTTTTAAGCTGCATACCCACTAGCTTCAAGGACAAAATTGAGTTTGATAACCCCAAAATCCTTGAAGAGGCAATGAGAAAAGCTGAATTCTGTTATGCACAGAGTAAAAAGAGACAAATATTACCCAACTAGAAGAATAAGAGAACAGGTAACTTTGACTAGAAGAGAAAGGGGTCTAAGTTTAATAAAAGTTCTAGGAACAATTCTCGTAATTTATCCAAGAAACTATCAAGGAGAAAATTTTAAAAATAAAACACAGCAGAATACTACAGCATCAAAAGGCAGGGATATGCCTAGCAATTTTGTTAAAAATAATGAAAATAAGGAACATGTAAAATGTTGGGAATGTCAAGGACCGCATTATGCCAAGAACTGTCCAAACAGAAAAGGGGACTTCAGTAACATGCATACCATTAAGGAAGAGGAAACAGTGGGAGATGTAGCAAATGAAATGCCCTGAAATAAATGCAGACTTGGAGAACCGACAGGAGGATCATCAAACTTCCATGGTGGAAGTGCAAGGTATGATACAAAACCAGTTTGTTTCCTTTCTAGATGATCCAAGTGCTAGTTTAAGTTATGTGTCACCTAGCATAGTGGAAAAATGCAATTTTTCTTTAAAAAAAATTAAAAATCTTGGGTTGGTCCAGTTAGCTACCGAAACTAAAAGGAAAGTGATTAATTATGTTGAAAACTGTGATTTACTTATGAATCAGTTTGAAACTCAAGTCAAGTTAAATGTGTTGTTGTTAGGATCTTATGTTGTCCTAATAGGTATGGATTTGATGGAAAGACATCAAGTAATTTTAAATTGGTTTCAGAAAACTTTTACTTGTTTAAATGATAAAGGAGAAAGAATTATAGTCACAGGAATACCTAGGAAAATTTCTATTAGACAAATCTCATCCTTACAAATGAAAAAGGCTATAAGAAAAGGTTTTAAAGTCTTTGTTGTACACATAATAAATAATGAACAAATTGGTAAAGAAGATAAGCCAAAATTTGATGATATTTCAATCCTCCAAGACTTCTCGGATGTCTTCCCAGAAGAAATGTCAGGCTTACCTCCAAAGAGAGATCTAGATTTTACAATCGAATTACTACTAGGAGTTGTACCTAATTCAAATGCTCATTATCAAATGAATATCTTGGAACTAAATGAATTAAACTATAATTGCAAGAATTAATAGACAAAAATTATGTAACACCAAGTGTATCCCCTTGGGGAGAGCCTGTCTTATTTGTTAAGACGAAATACAGTACATTACATCTATGTATAGACTTCCGTCAGCTAAATAAAATGACAATCAAAAATAGGTATCACCTTCCCCGCATCGATGATCTATTTGATTAGATACGCGGAGCAACGATATTTTCAAAAATAGACTTGAGATCTGGATATCATCAAGTCAGAATTAAAGACAAAGATATTTTTAAGATAGCTTTCAAAACTAGATACGGGCACTATGAGTTTGTAGGTGTGCCCTTTGGGCTAACAAACGCTCCAACAACTTTTATGTGCTTAATGAATAGTGTCCTAAGTAAATACTTAGATAAATTTGTAGTTGTCTTTATAGATGATATATTAATTTATTCTAAAACAAAAAAAGAGCACGACAAACACTTGCAGATAATAGTACAAGTTTTAAGAGAACATAAACTATATGCTAAGTTCAATAAATGCGAATTTTATAAAGATAAGATACAATATCTATGGCACATGATATCCAAAGAAGGAATATCGATAGACCAGGATAAGATAATAGCAATAATTGATTGCCCTGTTCCCAAGGACGTAATTGATGTACAGTCATTTATGGGAATAACAGGTTATTACAGGAAATTTATAGAAGGATTTTCGAACATCACAAATCCTATAACATCATTACAGAAAAAGGGCAAGAGAAGAAAGTTTTAATAAATTCAAAGGATTATTAACCACTGCACCCATTTTTAAAAATAACAGATCTAGATAAATATTTCGTTGTATGTGTTGATGCATGCAATGAAGGTTTGGGTGGAGTACTAACACAACAAGGTCATGTAATCGCTTATGAATCGAGGAAGTTAAAAATACACGAAAAAAATTATGCAACTTATGAATTAGAGTTGGTTGCCATAATCCATGCTTTAAAAATGTGGTGCCATCATCTAATAGGTAAAAGGTTTTTGCTAATGTCTCATAACATAAGCTTAAAATATATGTTTGATCAACAAAATATAAATGCAAGGCAAGTTAAATGGTTAACTTTCCTCGGTGAATATGATTTTGAAAACAAACACATTAAAGGAGAGGAAAATAAAGTGGTTGATGCCTTAAGCAGAAATGCAATAACAAGTTTTATAGCTGCCATTAGCAGTTATAAAACTTAATTAGAGGATAAATTGGAAGACCAAATAAAACTAGACACGAAATATCAAAGTTTAAAAGAAAAAGTAACTCAAAATGTATCTAAAAAATATAAATACAGATTATAGTTTAAATGAAAAAGGATTAGTGTTGTATAAAAACGGACTTTATGTGCCTAACATACCAGAAGTTAAACTGTTGATTTTGAATGAAGTACACAAAATTCCTTAGTATGGACATTTGGGGTATCAAAAGATGATAACAATGTTGAGAAATGAGTACTTCTGGCCTAATATGAAAAATGAAGTTGTTGAATTTTTAGCTAGGTGTATAGAATGTCAACAAGTTAAAACTGAACATCAACACCCAGCAGGTCTTTTACAACCATTACCAATTCCAAATTGGAAATGGGAAGTCATTAGTATTGATTTTATAACTAGTTTGCCTAAAAATCAGAAACAAAATGATTCAATAATAGTAGTTGTGGACAAAATAAGTAAGCAAACACACTTTATACCTATTAAAACAACTCGTAAAGCTGCTAACATTGCTGACATCTTTATGAAGGAAATCTTTCGTTTACATGGAATTCCGAAGGTAATAATTTTTTACAGAGATCCTAAGTTTACTGGTAATTTTTGGAAATCTTTATTTAAAGGACTAGATACTAAATTAAATTTCAATACTTCTTATCATCCACAAACGGATGGACACATAGAAAGATTCAATCAAGTATTAGAAGATATGTTACAAATGCATGTTAGAGACTATCCCAAGAAGTGGGAATATTATTTGTACTTAGTAGGTGAGCATGTATTTGTTAAAGTAAAACCCAGAAAGAGCTCCTTTAAACTAGGGAGTTGTGCTAAATTAGCACCCAAGTATTGAGGACCATTCAAAATATTAGCAAGAGTGGGGCCAGTGGCATATCAGTTAGCTTTGCCACCTAATCTTAAGATACATAATGTATTTCATATTTCTATATTGAAAAAGTATGTACACGATGCTACTCATGTAATCGACTGTAATGTGATTCAAGTAGAACCCAAAGGAGATTTTCAGGTGGAACTGAACTATATTCTTGACAAGAGGGAAAGTTTTCTCCGGAATCGCCCCATTGGACAGGTAAAGGTGCAATGGAAACACCTCAGTCCAGATGAAGCAACCTGGGAATTGGAGAGGGATTATATCTAGCCCTATTCCAGGAATACTCGAAATAAACTTAAGCAACATCAAGGAATATGTTGAACTTAAGGGGCAGTGTTTGTAACACATCTAGAACTAAAAAATAAATATTTATTATTTATTTCAGAAAAAATTATGTTAAATTTATTATAAAGTTTTATGACCAAATTGGTCAAGGATGACTGTAATTGAAGAATTATTTATTTTAATAGATAATTAGAAGAGACACCTATCCAAGGGAGACTATTCAACGAGTGCTCATTGGCCCACTAGGAGGAATGAGCAACTGTAGAAGGCTGGTTGACAAGTGGCAGCACCAGTATTTCACTTTGTAGCTGTTGCAAGAAGCATAATCCCTAAAATTTTGGTCATGTTCCCTGAGAGGGGGAACTAAGCTGGTGGCTCATTTAATTCCAAAACTGACCCAAAGACCTAGGAAATCTTATAAATACCATCAAATTGAGCAAGAGGCTCACTACACATTCTATTTTCCAAGGAAATGTACCTTGTGACTACTGCAAACTAAAAATTCAAGCACACGAGAAATTTGATGAGGGGATAGCTAAAGTGAAATTTCTGAGTTAAGTCAGCTACTGAGTGCTAAGTTGTAGCAAGCTGTTGTGTGGGATTTTATTGAGTGATCTTCATCCTAGTGGTTCAGTGAACAAGCTCGAGGGTCCTAAGAAAGTAATATTGGTTGCTTCAGGAGAAGGTTGGGTGGAACAGTCTCCAATTGGGTGTTGTCCCCTTCCGCACATTATCTAGGTTCTAATTGTTGTAATTTAATTGTGATTTATTCTATGTTTGTATTTTTGGAAGTATGCTGAGTATCTACAACACTTACATTAATAATTTATTTTCTATGATCTGTACTTCCTATCTGAAAATTGTTTATAGATCAATTACCAGCTATAGAGTTATTGGAAATTAGTATTTATTGTTCTAAGAGAATAAATCTGAAATTAGTCTAAGTTTTTCTATTAAGTTAGTTTTAGCTTAAACAATGATATTTCCTTCTCTTGGTATTTTAACTATAACTTCTTCTATCTCAGTTCTTCCTAATCTACGTTATTGATAATGTTAGTGGTAATTCTCTGTTGGTCTAGATTTTCAAAGAACATAACATCTATTTTCAATGAAAACTAATGAAAAACCTTATAAAACCTATTACAAAGGTCATTATAATATACATAACAAATTACACAGATTTATAAGTAATTATACATAAAGGCCGATAAGTCATAATAAGGATAAAACTCTTACATATTTTCGTAGCTAATTATGTAGTTCTCTTTAATTAAACTAACATTGTTCATTTTAAAACGTATCATGAATTTAAATCTATACATCAGTATATATATGTATATGCACAGCTTAAAGCCTTATAGAAATAACTTAATAACTTCAAATTGGAACCTTTAAGTAAACCACTTTGTTCATATCCAAACCCTACACTGCTTTTCGCATATATACTATTATATGTTTCTAGGGCCGAGTTCTAGCTTTATGATCAAACCTTAGATACAGTAGGATAAACAAAATTGTAAATCAAAGCAATAACTAAGCTAGGTCTATAGATCGAGTGCAAGTCAGTGTTCTTTCCATAAAATTCTCTTATAAAGGCAACAAGGCCAGTCTCTTATAAAAACATTAATTCTTGAATACCAAATCGAGATTATCGATAGGCTGTAGCACTAGGATGTAAACCATTTTGGTATTATCATCTATAATGTTTTCATTCATAGAATAAAGACGTGATATTCTTAAGGCTTAAAAACTTAAAAATGAAATAGTTTTACACTTTAAAATTTGAAATGATTCGACAATGGCCTCATGGCCCATATTTCCCAACATAATTGTTACTAATAATACCCACAACGTTACAGCCTACTAAGTAATGCATTAAAGAAAAACAATACTGTAAAATCAAGATTGTATTCAAGACTGTGAAGGCCTCATGGGTTTCGTTCTATTCATTAAAATCTTGTCTCTTATACATCAAATCAACTCTTAATGTTTGCGAAGTATGACCAACCATTGTGTTATCATAAAGTATTTACACCTTTGCAATATTTATTGTTTAAGAAATGTTTAACTCACGCCCTTTGATGTTCCATCGTGTTATTGCTTAAAAGGATCTTTGTACCCTAGCTTAGGATGTACCCCTTTTCACTAGGAAGTTAAGATTTGGTCTTTTGTTCACCTGCACAAGAAAACCAGAACTCTGCATTAGCCATAGAGGCTAAGTAAGACTTGATACCAGACTTTACTTAGTTGTTAGGTATGAACAAAAACAGTTTTCACGACAAAAATTTCCTCTGACAGTAAATGAAAGTAGTTTCACCACATGAAATATTATGGAGAACACTAAACAGAGAAAAACAACTTTTACAATTTTGCAACCAACAGAGTTTTAAAAAAACAGTGTTAGCAACCAGATGATACCAACTAGAATACATGACGATGTATCGACATAATGTCGTAAAAAGAAGCACTGGTGGAAACATTAAACTTCCTAGGAATTTATAAAGTTACCTATAGTAATAAAAAAAAATATTATGAAATTTTAGGGATGTTACACTAAGGATGCTCCTGCACCAAAAAGAAAATAAATATTACACTAACAAATATGAATTATCATGAGTTTCATTTTAAAGTATGACTTTGAGTGGACCTAAAATACATTGGCACAACTAAAAAAAGATTTTGTAAAATTTGACCAATAAAATAAGTAGAGTATAAAAAGAATTTTATTTTCAAATGGCCATCTTGTTCTTATGGCGAGGTGTCCCTATGATCTCCAAAACAACTTAGAATTCTCAAGGATTATTGTTCTAGAAAGGGTATGATAGTAAGCACTAACAAAACAAAGGTTATGATTATAAAATCCAAAAGAAAAAATATCATGATTTTGTGTATGGAAATAACAACTTAGAGGACATTACTTTATACAACTATCTTGAGGTCGATCTTCGTCACAATCTTAGTTGGAGCTATAGCATTGCAAAAATGATTAATTGAGGACTGAAAGCCCATTTGGTCTTGAAAACAATTGTAAATTAGCTACATCTTGTTGCAGGGAAAAATGAAGCCCTTTTTTAAGACTCTAGTAATTTATGCTATCTTATATGGATGTGAACTTTGGGGATATAACATTTCTAGAGAATTGTGGAGAAAGATTAAGAAAATCTAAAGCGTTCTATAATTTATAATATTAAAATTGAAAGGAATACATCATGTCCTATCGTCCTCATATAGGCAGATCACACCCCTTCAACACTATGGCTATGACTAGGTATCTAACGTATAGGCACAAGACAACTAACAAAAAAGTAAAGGGGTCTACTAAGATTGCTTCAAAATATAGTGAAAATCACTTGTGGTTCAAGAGGGGATGGCATAAAGAAGCCAAATATTTGCTAAATCATTGGAGAATATAGGAGGAGATCATTATGCAAAATATTGATACCATTAAAAATACTACTACATCTAAATTTAAGGAGAAATTGTGGCGCAATAAAGAATTAAGAGATAAGAGAAAATAAATAGACCATAAGGAGGTCATTGGCCCTAATCTAGAATATTAAAAGTGTTGGTACCCAGATTTGCCCCATTAAAACTTTTAGATTCCGACAACAATGAGTGTTCCAACTCAAGAGTTCTCCTTATGTCAAATCCTTAACTCGATAACGCCATATAATTTATTCAATCATGTTCAAAAATACCAAATTTCCCTAGTATACTTTTACCTTGACCCGAACAATTAAAATTATATATAATAATAAAAAATATAACTTTAATTATCTTAAAACTTTTTATAAAGTTTTAAAATAATATTTTATGTTTATTTTTATTAAAAATGTTTTATGACGTGGATTTTTATTAAAAGTGTGGATCTTTTGTCCTATTCCCCATATCTCGTGACATCGTTAAGCTTTAAGTTGTCCTAGCTTCCACAAACCCTAATTCAAACCCGGCTTTTAAAGCTCACTCATCCAAGTTTAATTTGTCATTTTTGGTTTGGGCGTGGAGTTTATGTGATGATTCATGCATGTCATAATCCTTGTTATAATAAGTTGAACATTAAGGAAAAAATTATTTCATATATGTAATTTTGTCCCATACACCATACAGTTACTTGAAAAGTGAAATGAGAAGACACTTTCTATTTGCAATCTTCGTTAAAATAAAATCCACGCCAAATATAAAGATGAAGTATTTTCAGTTATTTTGAGAAAGTGTGGCAGGNCACGAATAATCCCCATATTTCCAAGCATAAAATTAGTAATGGTCAAAGGATCGATTCTAACATTTCAAGGCTTGAAGACAACAAATACAAAAGTGGTAAAGTATCGTTGAAAGAGCATGTGAAGCAAAAGTACTTAGCATCTGGCAGTTTGATATTGTTTTAGCATATCTTGAAACTGACTATCTCAAATGTCAACTCTTCCAATCAATTTCTTATCAATAAGAAGCCTGAATCCATAACTTCCAATCAATTTGTTATCAATAAGAAGCCTGAATCCATAACTTCTAGGCATCTTGATCCATATTTAGAAAGACAATTCCAATAGTTTATTATTTAAAAGACAACATTAGCAAACAGAGGATCTTTCTAGGATATTCAATAACAACACTCCATATTTTCTGGCAATGGATTCGAGATTAGTTTTATTGATAAATTTAAGCGAGAGCTTGATGATTGCAATTATTAAAAATTATATTAGTTAGATTGTGGAGAGTTCAGTCTAGAAGCTCGAAAGAATTGTAAGGGGAAAGAAGCCTATATGATTTCAATTGTAAGCTGGAGGGCATATTTATCATGTAATTATTTTTGACATTGAAGATTCTAGAGAACTATCTTATCAGGTTGTAACTTCTGTGTTTTCCATTATAAATTTCCTTCTTGCTTGAATAAGTTTTTAACATTGAGCATCAATGGCTATTCACGAATAATAGTTTCACAAGCGGTGAAGTTTTTGTTGTGACCGCATGTTATTTGTGAATTTTTTTCAAGTACCCTTTTAATCCATTTTGCAAAGAATATCTCAGTGTGATGGATATTCTACCTTTTGTTACCTTTACCAACATTGTATCCATAATCATATTTACCTTTATCTGACGTGTAGTTCAGTGGCCTTCAAATAACAGGGTGTTTCTGACTCCATTGCCTAATGGTAGTACACTATATACATTTAATTTGATTCAATTCCCTTTCTTGATCAAATCTATCTGATCCACTACATTCTAATAAAGTCATTTCAACTTAATATGTGCTATCCATGCCCTCTCAAGAGTCAGAGTATCTTTCTATTATAGCTAGAGTAAAGAGGGAAAAAATCGACATCAATAAAATAAGAATGATCTTTTATGATCTCCATAGTGAAATAGAGTGTGGGGGACAATTCCTAAACACACTGTGATAAAAGAATTTGTAATCTTTGCAAAACTAAGAAGGTGGATGATGAACATAACTTGTTCTTACAATATCCACATTACATCTTAATTTTAAAATATTTGTGATAATAGTGACCTTCCTAACCTTTTAACTTGTCAAAACTATGAAAATTTAGAAAATCTTGTTTAGATGTTGCCATCAATGCCAAAGGGGGAGATTGTTGAGAATATAGTTGTCATTGATGGCAAAGGAGTTCACGAATGACAAAGGAATAAAAAATAGACCTCGTAGCAGGATGAAATCAGTTAAAGACAAAGGATCCATTACATGAATCATCATTGATGTCAAAGGAGTTCAGTAATGACAAAGGAACAACTAAGGATACGATGGCAGGACAAACTCAGTGAAAGACAAAGGTAGTGATGACATGGCATGGATGATGATATGAGATATGATGACATGGCATGGCATGGATGATTATATGGAAAATATGATGGGATGGCATGGCATAGTTGAGGATGTGGCATGAAGTTGAAATCATTCTTGCATTATGACATCAATCTGGAAAAATCTGGTAAATAGGGTGTAATACCAACCTTGTATGTAGAAGCAAGCAAAACTATTTGTAGATAACAATTTTGCAGTAATACTAGAAGTATTGGTGGTTTACCCAATTGGGGTTCCATGATAAAGTTATGTGTTTTGTGTATCTTGTTGATTATATGTTTTGATTAAAGTTTAATAAACGGTTAAAATGGGAAAAAGTTATCAATACTGATTCACCCCCCCCCCCAGTATTGATAAATATTCCAACAATTGGTATCAAAGCTGGTTCTTTCACTAGAGTTTAACCACTAGAAGGAAGATCCTATTAAAAACCTTTATGGATCAACAAGAAGGGATGGCTTCCAACAGAGCTACAACACTTAATAAAGGAGAATATGTAGTATGGAGAAAAAGAATGAGTGTATACTTACAGTCATTAAGATGTGGTGTATGGAAAGCAGTGATATCTTATTACATCCTACCAAAAAGAGTAAGTATTGCATCTCAGAAAGAGTCCAAGAACAATAACTCAAGGGCAATGGAGGACATGCTTGATGGATTACCTCAACCCACCAAAGTGAAGATAGGACAATGTATCCCAGCTAAGGAACTCTGGGTCAAATTAGAGAAAATTTACTCAGTTGAACAAAGAGTAGAAGCAAGAATTTCTATTCTCGAAGATATAAGTGAAGATGAAGAAAATTCATTCATGGGGACAGTAGCTTTAGAAGATGATTTAGATATGAAAGGAAAGGTGCACCTAAAGGCAGAACTCATAAGCGCCCTTGAATAATAGAGAAAGAGAGGAATGAAAAACAATTATTTGAAAGAAAAATTGTTAAAGTATCAAGAAGAGCAGAAGTCAAAAGAAGAGGAAGTCAAGACCCTCCAAGAAGATGTGCACACTTCAAGACAACAAGTATTGTCTAGCATGGAAGAGGTCGAGAGCTTAAAACAAAAGTTGTTGAATTCAAGGAGGAAGTAAAGAAGCTAAAATATCAGCTGACTGTTAGTGAGAAGTTCAAGGAAAGTATTGAAGAACTTAATAAATTTCTCAGCTTACAAAGATTCCCCAAGGATAAAATAGGTCTTGGATATGATAAAAAAATGTCATTAAAGGATCAAGCTCCATCACTCAAGCAGATGTTGAAAAGGTTAAAAGTTGGGATGATTTTTCAAAAGACATATCCAGGCAGCAAAAGAATCACAAGGAAATGAAGTCCAATCATCATAATTATGCTCATCCTCCCAAGATGAAAAATTTTAGAAGACATTCCAATGAAAAGAGTCATTACAAGAAAAAAAACCAGAGATTCTCCAAACATACATTCTATGGATATTGTCATTGTTGTCACAAGTTTGGTCACAAAGCTGATGATTGTAGAATCAAAGAAGAAGATCAAGGTCTGAAAAATAAAGAAGACGCTAACATCTCAATTGGAAAAAGACTTATTATATGTTTAATACTTCACAATATTGGACACTTTGCAAATTATTGCAAGAATAGTACATGCAGACCTTCCAAGGAAACTCGGAAAAAAGGTTTGGAAGATGAAAACCAAGAAACAAATAAATGAAAAACAAGTAACCAGAGTACCTCATGGAAAGATGTGGAGAAAAAAGGAAGAGTCCAAAGATATAGAAGAAATAAAGATTTCAAACATCGGTGCGGTCTCCAAATATGCTGATGAGTATAATAGTGCCACAGATAATAATAAAAAGACATCTATTATGAGGAAAATCAAGATGGTGATGTAAAAGAATACATTGATGAAGATGTAAATGTGGGTGATGAAGAAGGATATAGTGATAATTGTGGGATAATTTTATAAAATATCTCTCATGATTTAAAGAGAACCTTGAAAATGACATTAGGAGGGATCATATACTCAAGGGGAGTTAAGGTTAGAAAATTCAAATTGGTATCAAAAATTCAATTGGTGTCTGATGTTGAAGTATGTTGAAAGCTATATTCCTCAAAGACAATAATTGATCAACGGTTAAATGATAAGATTGGTGTATGGTTGACTTAGAGAAAGTGTAAGACCTATGAAGTAACATGAGAACAACGGAATGTGTGATTTCATAAGCATATGAATGAATGTTTGATTAAATCTCTGTTATTAGTTGATAGCCTTGCGTGTGAATTCAGGGTTTCTGAGAGTGAAAGAATACTGAATAAACTGATAGATTCTCTGATCAATCGAAAGAGGAATTAGGTTTATAATTATTGATATTTCTTGAATGGAATTGTTCAGAATAACCTTGTTATAAGTTTATGGATCCGAGATCTCTATGTGGAGCATCGCATGAAGGAATTGATCGTTCCACTGATCAATTCAGTCACGAAGTATCAGAGTTAAAGATCTGTATCTTAGATAGATCCATGGTTGTAATCCAAATCCACAAATAAAATTTATGTCCTAGATAGCCATAAACTAATCATCCATACGACTAAAGATTGTAGGATGGAGATTAGAGGTAGCTGAAGATCAACGGCTAAGGTGGATTCTGTTGGGAGAACTAGCGCGGACAAATAAAATCCTAGTGTGCACAGAATTATAATGAAATTTGCCTTATGTTATTTGAAGTCCACCGTCGATCTTAATCCAACGATCAACAATAATTCTGTTGATTCAAATAGCGAGGTGGTTAACAACAGTGGCTGGATGCGTAATTTCTATCAAATCCGCTTCACTTTATTTGAAGTCCACCGTCGATCTAAGGAAATTCATATCCAATGGTTGTCAGTCATTTCGTTGATTCAACTAGCAAGGAGGTTAACAGCAGAGGTTGGATGCAGAATTTTATTGTAATCTGATCTATAGTATTTAGATTCCACCATCGATCGGGGTGGATCAAAATCTAACGGTCTTAAACGATTCCGCTGATCCAACTAGCAAGCGTGTTAATGATCAGGATGGGAGTGGAATTTTAATATAGTCTGACCTATAACATTTGGATTCCACCGTCGATCTACGTGGATAAAACTCAAGTCTGATCCGAAAAATAAAAAAATTGAGTCTATTGAAAAATGCCAGGTTAAGTAAAATAACAATGAAGATTGTGAAGGAACAATAGGTATTTAAAAAATATACATATCAGTTTAAGGAAGTTCTTTCTAAGTTTTTCTCTCAAACTTGTAGCAAATCCTATTTTTATCTCAGACCAAGGATTATGTGAAGACTTCTTAAGAAGAGAAAGTTACATAATACAGTTTCAAAAGAACAGCGTAATGCTGAGTGTAAATTATGTCACAAAAATTTTGACAAAGGAGAGGAAGTACAGTGACAGGGGGAGTCTATGGATCTATCATTTAGGATTTCATTCAAGAAACTGTTGAGGAAATGTTAAGATAAATGATAATACATTGGTTAGTACCAATTTCAGTTAACAAAGGGGAGATATGCGGATAGGGGGTGTTGTCAGAAAGAAGAAAGATAGGAAATCCTATATCAAAATAGGTACAGCAATGTTATAACAGGTTATCCTTTGTCATTATTGTCAGGGGGGGAGAATGTTTAGATGTTTCCATCAATTCCAAAGGGTGGGATTGTTGAGAATATAGTTGTCATTGATGTCAAAGGAGTTGAGATAGGGTATCCTATTTGATTTATTTTATAAATGCCTTAATCATGAAGATGAGACTTAACTTTGGATTTAGAAGGAATATATTGATAGATAGATATAAATTATGAAAAATATAACTTGTATCTAATTTATGGAATGGCATTACCTATTGACATTTCTACATAGAAGAGTGAGCGCCAGTGATGAAATTTGAAGGGTTGATCTTAATTTCAAGTTAAAGGGTGTATATCCATCCATCCCTTCCATGGTAAAATGTTGCAAGAAATCATTGTACTTCAATTGATAAGAGTAAACTAGGTGCATGTCATCATTCTTTCTAATGTTTATAGACTTCAACTTCTAAGAAGAATTTGAACGACTTGAAAGGACTAAAAAAAACATAGTTGCTTTGAAAAATGATGTTTTTTTAGTAGATTTAGACATCAACTAACACCAAAATAAGCGAGAATGTGTTTTCATTTGATGTGATATATGTATTTGGAGGTGCACAATCTCATTTCCATTGGTCAAAATAAGTTCAGATTAATATTGGGAATATGTTTCCACATTCAAACAATCAAATATTTTGGGTATTACAATCAAATACCAAGTTAAACATAAAAAAATTAGAGGATAACATTGAACTCTTTTAAGGCACACTCTTTGCAAGATTAGTAATTCATCTAGTCTAAATCAAGAGGGGTATTATTCCCTAACAAATAAACATTGACAAGGTATTTCCCTTCCCAATGGAACTGGCCCCATTAAGATCTTTTTCTTCCAAGTTGCAGTTGTATACTACAAAATACAAAATAAATCCTTGCACAAAAGATTTTAAATTTTACCATGGAAAATCATACATCTAGCATAACACCATAAACTAACAGTGTTCATTTTAAAACGTATCACGAATTTAAATCTATACATCAGTATATATGTATATGCACAGGTTAATCCTTACATAAATAACTTAATAATTTCAAACTGGAACCTTTAAGTAAAACACTTTGTTCAAATCCAAACCCTACATTGTTTTTCGCATATATAATAATATATGTTTCTAGGGCCGATTTCTAGCTTTATCATCAAACCCTAGATACATTAGGATAAACAAAATTGTAAATCAAATCAATAACTGATCTAGGTCTACATATCGAGTGCAGGTCAGGGTTCTTTCCATAAAATTCTCTTATAAAGGCGACATGGCCAGACACTCTTAAAATCATTAATTCTTGAATACCAAATTGAGATTATCAACAGGCTGTAGCGCTAGGCTGTAAATCGTTTTGGTATTATCATATGTAATGTTTTCATTCACAAAATAAAGACGCGACATCCTTAGGTCTTGAACACTTAAAAATGAAATAGTTTTACACTTTAAAAATTGAAATGATTCAGCCGTGGCCTCACAACCCAGATTTCTCGACATAACTATTACAAAGAATACCCATGGCGTTACATCCTGCTAAGTAAGGCATTAAAGAAAAACAATACTGTAAAATCCAGATTGTATAAAAGACTGCGAAGGCCTCATGGGTTGTGTTCCATTCATTAAAACCTTGTCTCTTATACATCAAATCAACTCTGAAAGTTTGTGAAGTATGGCCAACCATTGTGTTATCATAAAGTATTTACACCTTTGCAATATTTCTTGTTTAAGAAACGTTTAATTCACACTCTTTGATGTTCCACCTTGTTAGTTCTTAAAAGTATCTTTGTACCCTAACTTAGGATGTACCCATTTTTGCTAGGAAGTTAAGACTTGGTAATTTGTTCACCTGCACAAGAAAACCGGAACTTCTGCATTAGCCATAGAGGCTAAGTAAGACTTGAGAACAGACTCTCCCTAGTTGTTAGGTATGAATAGAAAAAAAAAACAAAGAACAAAAACAGTTTTCACGACAAAACTTTCAGCTGACAGTAAATGAAAGTAGTTTCGCCACATGAAATGTTGTGGAGAACACTAGACAGAGAAAAACAACTTTTACGATTTTGCAACCAACAGAGTTTAAAAAAAACAGTGTTAGAAACCAGATGATATCAACTAGAATACATGACGATGTATCGACATACTGTCGTAAAAAGAAACGTTGATGGAAACATTAAACTTCCTAGGAATTTATAATACCTATAGTAATAAAAAAAAAATATTATGAAATTTTAGGGATGTTACACCAAGGATGCTCCTGCACCAAAAAGAAAATAAATATTACATCAACAAATATGAATTATCATGATTTTCATAGTAAAGTATGACTTTGAGTGGACCTAAAATACATTGGCACAACTAAAAAAAGATTTTGTAAAATTTGACCAATAAAATAAGTAGAGTATAAAAAACATTTTATGTTGAAATGGCCATGTTGTTCTTATGGTGAGGTGTCCCTTTGATCTCCACAAACAACTTAGAATTCTCAAGGATTTTTGTTCTAGAAAGGGTATGATAGTAAGCACTAACAAAACAAAGGTTATGATTGTCAAATCCAAAAGAAAAATTATCATAATTTTGTGTATGGAAATAACAACCTAGAGGACATTACTTTATACAACTATCTTAAGGTCAATCTTCGTCATCATATTAATTGGAACTATAGCATTGCAAAAATGATTAATGGAGGACAGAAAGCCCATTTGGTCTTAAAAACAATTGTAAATTAGCTACATCTTGTTGCAGGGAAAAATGAAGCCCTTTTTAAGACTCTAATAATTTATGCTATCTTATATTGATGTGAACTTTGGGGATATAACATCTCTAGAGAATTGTGGAGAAAGATTAAGAAAATCTAATAGCGTTCTATTATTTATAATATTGAAATTAAAAGGAATACACCATGTCCTATCCTCCTTATATAGGCAGATCACACCCAATCAACACTATGGTTATGACTAGGTATCTAATGTATAAGCACAAGACAACTAAGAAAAAAGTAAAGGGGTCTACTAAGATTGCTTCAAAATATAGTGAAAACCACTTGTGGTTCAAGAGGGGATGGCATAAAGAAGCCAAATTTTTGCTAAATCATTGGAGAATATAGGAGGAGATCATTATGCAAAATATTGATACCATTAAAAATACTACTACATCTAAATTTAAGGACAAATTGTGGCACAATAAAGAATTATGAGATAAGAGAAATTAAATAGGCCATAAGGAGGTCATGAGCCCTAATCTAGAATATTAAAAGTGTTGGTACCAATATTTTCCCCATCAAAGATTTTAGAGTCCGATAACGATGAGTGTTCCAACTGGTCAGTTCTCCTTATGCCAAATCCTTAACTCGGTAACGCCTTATAATTTACCATTATTCAACCCACATTTGTTTTGTTCTCAATTCTTTGTTCTTTTCAATCATATTCAAAAATACCAAATTTCCTCGATCTACTTTTACCCAGAATGAAACATTTAGAATTATATATAATAATAATAAAATATAAACTTTAATTATTTAAAACTTTTTATAAGGTTTTAAAATAATAATTTATGTTTATTTTTATTAAAAATGTTTTTTACGTGGATTTTTACGTCGATAGGCGTATATATGTTAGAATTTTGGGGTGGACTATCATCTATGTTTTTTCATCTACCGACCAGAATTAGACAAGTGTACTATCCAAATTGATTTTATGGGCGTCGTCCAAGATTAAACGAGAATGAGACAAGTGTACAGTCGAGATTGATTATGTGGGCATCCTCCAAAAATAAAAATTAATAATTCCAAAAAAATAAAAAATATCTTAATTAACATGTGATAACTCCAATTAGTGATAGTTCTACAAATTAAAAATAATCTTCAACTATATTATTATTAGATACAACTATTAGCTTAACTCCAATGATTCTAAACCTATTAGCTTAACTTCAACTTTAATCAGAGTTATATTGGATAACTATTAGCTTAACAGTTAGATACAACTATTAGCTTAACTCCAATCATTCTATAACTATTAACTTAACTTCAAATCTATTCACGGTTATGTTGTATAACTATTAGGTACAACTATTACCTAATAGTCCATTGATTTTACAACTATTAGCTTAACTTCAACTCTAATCATTTAAGGCTTAGTCCAAGTGCATTTGGCATCTAGGAGTCTAGCTAATATGGAGTCATGTAAGAGTCGGACTCCTAATAAAGTCCTCCAAACTCCTAATAAATTCCTCCAAACTTGTTGGCCCGGGAAAGGAGCATAAGGAAGAAGCTCACGCACGCAACCAAAGAATATGTGTCGCGCGTGCGACAGAAACAAAGGAAGATCGCGAAGAAAGGACCCGCGTAGGAAAAATAGAGAGGTGCGTGGCAAAGGAAAGGCAAGCGCAGAAGCGCGCAAATGATAACGACCAAAAAGTGACAGGTGCAGAATCCATATCATGGCCATTTATGGCAGTGTAAGCCTACAACTACGCACGTAGGAGGGGATATTTGTAAGTTTGGTCAATAGTGCCTCATGTCAAGTCATGATCACCATAGTTGTAGCCTAAGAGGCGGCTGATGGTGACAGTTAACCGACTGCTAGTATGCAGTCGGCCCTATAGGGTCATGTAAAATAGTATAAATAGGAGGGATGCAATAGTTAGAAGGTTGGATTTTGTAGGCTTGTAGTGGCTTTTAGTTGCTTATTATTGATGGTGATTATGTTTTAGGTCAGTTCCCCAGTAATAGTTTGCTTGTTAAATGGCAATGCATGGTAGAGGATGCCACTTTTGCTGTAATGTTGTAGAGATCATAGAAGAGGAGACTCAGGAAGAGTCTGGTAGCCATAGAGGGGGATGTTGAGCCACAAATCTGGCTGTTGTGTACGCGGACAGCTAGCAGTAGATGTAGGGTAGAAGAGCAAATCAGAGAGCATGAGAACCATAATTTTGAGTCTTAAAGACATATCTTAAGATTAGTATGTATCCCGCAGACTGCAAGGTGTTGTATCATTTTCTCATGCCAGATGAAGAGCACCTTGGTGGTTTTTCCCAAATGGGTTTCCACGCTATCTCTTGCGTTTGAATGAATGATTGATGTGGTGTATTCTTATATGAACAGTTGTTATTTGATTTCTATATAATGCTAAATGTTTCTTAGATCCCTGATGTTATCCTGTAATCAGTAGATGAATTATTGGAAAGGCATCACTGAAATGAACATGTGTATATCGGCCTGTATGCTTCTGTCTTGAGTCACGACTTGAGTTGTAGGTCCAATTGGTATGATTCAGCTACACCACACAAGTTGCGCTAGTTGCAAGGTGGAAAGGAAGGTCAAGTCACGCATGATGACATGTATTTGTGCTCGGTCACGAAAGACTGAATCCTCTGTCCAGCCATCACGGTGCCTTCATTGAGCTCATTGGTTGTGATCCAAGGGACTATAATCCCTCGACAATGGCGGAAACATGGTTTCGATGGTTACCCATCAAATAGATATATCGGGTGAGACTGCGCCTGCTTCGTAGGTGTTGCCGATGGGGCTTGCTTTGTAGGGCCTGTATCTCGGGTATTTGCTGGGTTAACAAGTTACAGAGAACCTGGGTCGCATGAGTTAGGAAAAGTGGCCAACAAATGGTTCCATTGCTGGGACCTTATTGATCAAATTGAAGAAAATATTATGGCACCCGACGAAGAAGGAGATAGAAGACTGACTGGATTCTAAAACACTGGCATTCGTGCGAGAAGAGAGCACAGGGACACGGTTGAGCGTAGAGAAATGGATAGATGAATATATATACTCTGATATTCATGAGATATTCTTTGTTGAGTTCCCCATTTTACTGCATGAATGGTTGTTTAAGGTTGGCAACTAAGCAGACCAATTTCCAGAGAAGGGAGACTATTGAGTGGAGCGACCAGTTGGTTCATGAGGTAACCAGTGTAAGTAACCCTAGTTCTAGAGCTGTTAATTTTTGGGTTGATAGTATATTGCAAGGATATATTACTGAGTTTGCAGTAGATACTATAACCTCATATAGTGAAGTTGAAAGAAATTTTTTCCAAGGACCCCGAAGGAGATACTTGTTGTGTATCAATACATGGATAAAATTGCTTGCCTATGAGAAGGGTATTTTGCAGCTGAGTAGTTGAGTCTCATGCCTAGAAGGAGGCTATTTTGCGGACGACCTAGTAATAAGATGGGGAAGAGTGTGTTGAAATGTTCCCTGGAAGAACAGAACCTGAACTAGAAGTTGGAGTCCTAAATAGTGGGAGAAGATTCAGATCAAGAAAGAGAAGGAAAACCGAAAGGGGGCGATGGAATTCTAGTTTGTTCGAGGGAAGCGAACACGAACTCCAGTTGTGCGAACACAAAGGGTCTTGCGACGAAGAGGAGGACTACATCCCGATCTCAGAAGGACCTAAAGATTCTGAGGACTCTGAGGAGA
This sequence comes from Pseudotsuga menziesii, assembly GCA_001517045.1. Lineage (NCBI taxonomy): Eukaryota > Viridiplantae > Streptophyta > Pinopsida > Pinales > Pinaceae > Pseudotsuga > Pseudotsuga menziesii. Next base: position 954,326 of record LPNX010642434.1, read on the forward strand.
CATCGGGATCAGAGAACAACTACATAACACCAACAATATCACCTGAGGCAAGATCTAGAGTTTCATCCCCAGAAAGGGCCACTAATATGGATAGCGCTAGCCCTGGAAATAGTGCACAAGAAGGTACACCCTTGGAAGACCCTGACGCCAATTCAATGGCTACAACAGATGTTTGGTTACACACATTCCTCTGTGAAGTTGTCTGGATGGTATGTTTAGTCCATAATGCAGACATAAAGAAGGCATAGATGATCACGACCTTGAGGGGTCGCGTGCTAGACTGGTTCATGAAGTTCTGCGTCACACCAACCAAAACACCACAGAAAACCCTTGAGGAGATCCGAGCTGTAATGATCTCTGAGCTCAGAAAACCTAAATCAGAGTCGCAGTGTATTACCAAAATCAAAGAAATAAAACAAGCTCTAGGGGAAACGGTATGGGATTTTGACCAACGATTTAAAACACTGATGGCCAAAGTAAGCTTTCAAATGTCTGATGTATAGCATAAAGAGTAGTTTATTGCTGCCCTGCTACCACACATCTGAGGGTCATTGATGCAGCAGAATATTGAATCGAAAACAGAAGCACTACAACTGGAAATTAATTTAGAAGCCTCACCCATTGACGATGGTGTTGCAGGGATGGTGCAGATCCAGTCGCAGCTGGCCAATCTAACGATACAACTTCAAGACATCAAGAAGGGTAAATAAGCACAAGAATATTTATGGTGCACAAAATGTAGGATGGACGAACACACTAAGGATAATTGTCCGACCTTCCTGAACTATGTCGCGTCAGGTGCACCCAACCCATTAAACGACCATGGACTAACATGGTGTCGAATATGATAGTCAAGAGGCCACTGTGAAGAGAAATGTTTATGTTTGCAAAAAGTTGTAAGTACCCCTACAAACCTATTATGTAATTTTTGTAAATCAATAGGACATGATGAAAAGAATTGTAGAGCATATCAGCTCTTGAAAGAAAAGACTATCGACACCTACTTCATGAAAAATGAAGGGTTCACTTAGGCTGAATAGGCACAAGCCTCGTATCATCCTGCACAGTTCTCACCTAATCAGTATCAACTGTAGTACACGCTTCAGCAGTCGTATGCCCAACAAAACCCATATCAGTTGCACTACCAACAAAACCAGTATGCACCACAACAGCCACACCCGTAGGGAAGGGGTGGTGGAAACTCCTGAGGAAGAGGTGGAGGCAGAGGATTTGGTAGAGGAAAAGATCAAATTACATGCTATAACTTTGGAAAACTAGGTCACTATGCCAAAGATTGTTTAGAACCTGCGAAGACATGTTCGTACTGTAAGGGATAGGACATGTCGAACAATTTCCTCAACTAATTGCAAAATGGCAAGCAAGGACCATTACAGCACCTAACTCTCCGCCAAACCCGAACCCAAATGAAAATGTGAATGTTCAAATGATCGTGGCTGAACCACGAGACCTGAACACTGCTGTCGTAACTCGAGGAGGTGTGACGACTGGAGCAAACCAAGATAACCCGCAAGAACAATCGCAGCCACAAGTGAGGCCACCAGCACAGAAAAAAGGAGCCACTAACCGTCCAGAAACATAAAGATATATTATGGGATGTGCAATCAGAATTCATAAGCCCAGAAGTACCATCGACTTCCATGAAAGTCAAGGACATGCATGAACAGTTCCAACACATATTGTAGAAGAATACCCCACCAAAGGTTAGTGAGCTAAGAACCTTTCTGTCAAGTTGTTTAACACTAATGCAAGATAAAGATGTTATTGCAGAGCTACAAGCAATGATAGACGATATTCATGTAGAGCCGCAACTTGAGAAAAAAGTTAACCACGTAAAAAAGAAATGTAAAACCGGCTGCGAATTGAGGATGAATGTGCAGATAGGTGACTATGACATGGATTATATCATCTTGAATCTGGGCTCAGATTTCAATATCTTGACGCAGCAAACATGGGAAAGTATGGGCAAGCGGCGCTTGGACTGGTCTCCTATCTAGTTGTGACTTGCAAATCAAGCGAAGGTCCTCCTCGTTGATCGATTGAGCAATGTAACCATTGATGTCGAACGATTGTGCACATCAGCAGACTTTGAGGTCATTAACATTGTGGATGACACAAACCCTTACCCCGCACTGTTAGGAATATACTACGCCATAGACAATTAGACCATCATAAATTTCAAAAAAAGGATTCTCTCATTTGAAGATGAGGAAATGAGGGTAGTATCACCCATCGATCCATTCGAGGGACAAATATACGTCGAGCCTGTCTCTAATGAGGGGCAGGGTGACTATCTTGACCAGATCTACAATGTTACAGCTATGCAGGAATATTACACCAGTCTAACAGCAGATGGAAACCTGAGCTCGAGATGCGCGAGTTCATGTACATCTGATTCAGGTGAGGCTTTAGAGAATTGGCAAAATAGATTACACAAAGTCTCTATGAGAAGGTGTGCAAGAGTTACAAGGTATGTGCAACGGGTGGAGACTGAGTCAAGGAAGCTACCCAGCTATGACAATTTCATATACACCTTGGATATGACACCTAAGACCTGCTATACCTCTGAGGAGCTGTGACAAGGAGCCCAGCAGGTTGCACATACAGTTGAATTTGTTGACAAGCACCCTACAATTGATGTTGCGCTTCAGAAGGAAAAAGGGAGTATAGTTGAGGAGATCCCTAAAAAAGAGGCCAATTCTCACCAAAGCAGCCCAACCATTCAGCAGTACAATATAACCAAGGACCCAGGGGATAATCCAATTAATATCAACAAACCAGAAGTAGAGGACATACAAGAAGTAGAAGGAGTTAGCAGTTCAAGTGGTCAGTTCCTCCAACCCTTGCAAATCAAGGAAGTACATACTGGATCGCCAAAGAACCCAAATTCCACCACTAGCTGGGATTATTGGGATGATGAAGCAGTTGCAAGGATTGTAGAGCTGCAGCATGAGTCTCAGAACCTATTCCATGCCAACTTCACAAAAATGAGGGGAATAGTGAGAAAATTAGGGATGGAAATACCTCTGCGACTAAGTGCTCAACCGAGTAAGCACCAACAAACGGCACGGCATGATCAATATCTCAGGGTTAAGCCATCTAAAGAAGGAAGACTTGTCTTACGGTACAACAATAAATGGTTCAAGAAACCGGACAAGCTGAAGACACAGTGGCTAGGGCCATATAGAATTGCGCACATTACTAAGGAGAGCGCAGAAAAACTTCAGAAAATTAGATGCTACCCATATCGTGGGTATGGCAAATGGCAGTTGCTCGAATCCATGCTACGACATGTATACCATTTAAAATAATAATAAAAAACTCAGTCAAAGGAAGAAAGTGCGCAAGGAAGAAAGCAGGAGAAGGTGAAATTTTTTTTGAAAAAGGTGCCATGTAGATCATGCCTCTTCATATGTCCCTTCCTTCGTGGCTCGGATGAGCCACAGGTGAGTGTTGGGGGCCTGTTGGCCCGAGAAAGGAGTATAAGGAAGAAGCTGGTGCGTGCAACCAAAGAAGATGCGTCGCTCGCGCGATAGAAACAAAGGAAGATTGTGAAGGAAGCAAAGACCCGCATAGGCAGAATAGAGAGGTGCGCGGCAAAGGAAAGGCAAGCACAGAAAAGTGCAAATGATAACGACCAAAAAGTGACAAGTGCAGAATCCAGATCACGGTCGTTTATGGCAGCGTAAGCTTGCAGCTACGCACGTAGGAGGGGATATTTGTAAGTCAGGCCGATAGTGCCTCATGTCAAGTCATGATCACTACAGTTGTAGCCTGAGGGGCGGCTGATGGTGACAGTTAACCGACTGCTGGTATGCAGTCAGCCCTGCGGGGTCATGTAAAATAGTATAAATATGAGGGATGCAATAGTTAGAAGGTTGGATTTTGTTGGCTTGTAGTGGCTTTTAGTTGCTTATTATTGATGGTGATTATGTTTTAGGTCAGGTCCCCAGTAATAGTTCGTCTATTCAATGGTAATCCATGGTAGAATATGCCACTTTTGTTGTAATGTTGTAGAGATCAGAGAATAGGAGACTCAGGATGAGTCTGGTAGTGATAGAGGGGGTTGTTGAGCCACAGATCTGGCTGTTGTGTGCGTAGACCACTAGGAGTAGATGTAGGGTAGAAGAGCAAACCAGAGAGCATGACAACCATAAGTCTGAGTCTTAAAGACATATCCTAAGATCAGTCTGCATCCCACATACTGCAAGGTGATATATCATTTTCTCATGCCAAATGAAGAGCACCTTGGTGGTTTTTCCCAGATGGGTTTCCACGTTATCTCTTGCGCTTGAATGAATTATTGATGTGGTGGATGTTTATATGAAAGGTTGTTGTTTTCTTTCTGTATAATGCTAAATGTTGCTTAGATCCCTGATGTTATTCTGTAATCAGTAGATGAATGATTAGAAAGGCGTCACTGAAATGAACATGTGTATATCGGCTTGTATGCTTCTGTCTTGAGTCATGACTTGAGTCATAGGTCCGATTGGTATGAGTCAGCTGCGTCACACAAGTTGCGCCAGTTGCAAGGTGGAAAGGAAGGTCAAGTCGCAAGTGATGACATGTATTTGTGCTCGGTCGCGCAAGAGTGACTCCTCTGTCCAACCATCATGTTGTCTTCGTTGAGCTCCTTGGCTGCGAGTCAAGGGACTATAATCCCTCGACAATCGTGAAAACATGGTTCTGGCGGTTACCGATCGAAGAGATATCTCGGGTGAGGCTACGCCTGCTTCGCAGGTGTTGACGACAGGGATTGCTCTATTAAGCCGGTATCTCAGGCATTTGTTGGGTTAACGGGCTGCGTAGAACTTGGGTCGCGGGAGTTATGAAAAGTGGCCAACAAAACTCCTAATAAACTCCTAGTGTCCCTTATATTTTTTATTATATAAATATGTGATGGATATAAATTAATCAAACCTAAGATCAAAAAATTATTCATTGGCAAAGTTTTAATCAATTTTTGTGTGTTCTTGGTAGCATTTTCTGGAATTTATAGGTTCTTGGTCGTAGCTTTTGGAATTTACAGATACAGTTTTAGAAGCCATTTTTTGAGTATTTTGTTTTCTTTGTTGTTTATGCAGGGCCCGAACCTGTTGAATTTGAACACTTCCTTCATAGATAGTAGTGTTGACTATATGCCCGAACCTGTTGAATTTGAACACTTCCTTCATAGATAGTAGTGTTGACTATGTATACATATAATATCCCAGCAATCAATGAGATTGTGAGAAACAAGGAGGACAATCTATTTCTATTTAATAATTATCCAAGGTAGTTAATTCTCTCTATTTTTTTTTACTTCGAGTCGAATTACTTTGCCTAATAATGAATGAAATATTATTTTTTCCATTGCCTAGGAATGGAATATGCCTAAGAATCTACAGGCTTAAACCTCGTTGAAACTTCCTTCAAAATGTATTCAATCTTGGAGGCTTAAGTGGTATCCGGTTTTTTTTTTAAGGGAGAATCGCTTTTCCGGATCGAAATTTCGACAAGGGTTGCTATAGTTTTAGTTTCTGGTAAGTGGGTATCCTTTCATCTTAAGGCATTTATCCCAATCTGTAATGATTTTTAGCAGCAGTATGGCATTTGTGAAATCTGAATTAATGTTTATCTTGACATGGGATTACATTGATGGTCGCCATTACTGTATTGTATGAACGGGGTCTTTCAAAAGTACGTATGGATGCATGAGCTTGGGCTGTAAAATGAACCTTAAACCAAAATCACCATAATATGTGAACAACTCACCAAGAAACAACCTTTAAAATAAAATGAAAAAAAGGTTAAATTGCATTAGCGGTTTCCATTCACGGTTTAGTCTCCTAAGCTTGCAGGTTTGCTTGAACATGTGGTTGCCATGTATCCTCTGACACGTTACACTTACTTTGGTCCAAAGCAAGTGAACGTGGCTTGATGGGTTAAGTGGGTAAATCATTTCCAAAGAATGAGCCTTTTGTGGCCAAATTTTTGTAAGTGCCAATGGCTAGAAGCCTAGAACACAGTTACTATTAGAGATTTCTATATTTACAGGCTTAAAATACTATTTTCATTCCATAGATTTATATCATTATCATGTGCCGGTTCGGGTGAACCATGAAGGATGTTGCACACATGCTTGCCTTTTATATATAAATATTATGACATGATCAATTTAAACTGGTTTCGAAATCGCAAAGTCCCCCGCGGAACAACCCTTGCAATCAATAGGTGGGTCTGATGAAAGAATCGGAAGGAAATATCGGGGACCAGGGATATTGATTTCCGCCCCTGAATAACAGAAGCTATATGTGTTTCCAATCGCCAGTCCCTTCCAATTGTTAGTTATAATAGTTTCTTAACAACAAAAAATGATATGCTTTTCTTAAACCACTTCTGCGTAATTTGTCTGTATTTTGTAATGAAGGACTATAATGCAATGAAGGTTCAAAAGAAATTAGATTTATCACTACAGTTGTTCTGAGCCTTAGCGAAGCAGCGCATAGTAGTTCCACCAATAGTTCAATTTAAATCATATTGAGATTTCCAGTCTCCATTCTGTGAAAACGACCTTTATAATTGGCAGCATCTCCCTATGACCTGCTGGCTACGATCAACTGGGTATGATCGGCTATCGGGGCACTGACCGGTGCTTATGGGCCTTCCATTTCAGAAAGCCTCTAAAATTATCCATCTCTTTACTATTTTGGTGTTTCAAAAAGCCTCCTATCTTTCTTTAATGTACATGCCAGGGCCATTATTTTATTTCTTAGAATTCAATAAATGAAAAATGAAAAATTGGGGGGAGATGTTTTTAAGTGTTAAGTTTATATCATACAGGGATCATCCTTAAACTCCCGCCCAGCCAATTAATCCATCTATGTAAAACCGATATTTATGTAAATGAGAATGGCTAATAATATTCTGAACATCGCTGTCTACCAAAAAAAATTGTTAATTTTTTGGTCCAAACCAGTATTTTATGGAGGCACTCTGTAGTAGTGGCAATTATAGGTAGACTTAAAAATAATTTTTTTCTAGTGGGTCTAATGGTTAACACCATGTGTTTCCTCCTAGAAGGTCACATGTTCAAATCCAAAGAGGGTAGGGTATGTACAACCCAATAAACTTTCCATTTGGCAAATAACATCATGAAAACAATTAGTGAACATTGATAGACAACAAATTAACATAGTAATAAAATAAACATTTTTAAGAAAAAAACATTATCAATTTGTCAAGTATATTCATTTTGGCCTATTCCAAACATATTAATAATTATAAATACTTTAAATTAATTTTTTAGGAATTCAGGATTAGACTTGTCACATGACACTGCACATTACTTCAACTCCAACTTGTAAATTGTAGTTTGACTAAACTTTGTGCACATCAGCTAGAATTCTAGTTGTTAGATGGAGTTCCATTGTCACAGGGACTACACATTGCCATTATCACATAAGCTCATTTTTATTTTTATTTTATTTATTTCCAACTACCATAAAGTGCATTTATGAGATGAGTTATTTTCGATTTTTTAATAATTGTTAATTATGAATTTTGTGATGCCCATAGAATCCATAGAATCAATCTCCACAATATACTTGTCTCATTCCCTTCCATAGATGAAAAAGAATAAATGATAGTCTACCCCAAAATTCTAAGATATAATTGTTACAATTCTAAATTTTGAACTTCATTATTTTGAGGTATTCTTTTAAGGATTTGAATTTCTACATCAACTTCACATTCCACACCAGGTACACCATATGATTATTTAATCATTTCTAAATTATTTTGTCTCATTCTTTATGGTGGTATTGTCAACTATAATACTTTCCTTCATCGAGCTTAAGAATCTTAGATAAAAATATTATTTTTGCAATCTTATGAATGCTATAATTTATAGGTTTTATAATCTCAACATTTTTCAATTTTGATATTTATTTTCAATATAGTAAACCAACATTTATATTTAGGTATCTTTTAATCAATTTTAAAATTAAGGTATATACAAAAGAGTTTTATAGTTTTATTAAAAAGA
>LPNX010642434.1:962719-984146 GCA_001517045.1 Pseudotsuga menziesii
GAGATCTTGTAACGTTACGTAACGTTATTTTTTTTAATAAAAAATAAATTTTCTAATTATAGGCCAAAATAAATGTCGGCCACAAAAACAATCTAATATGGGGAAGATGTTGTAATCTTCCTACCTAACAAAACAATAAAAAAATAAAAATTTAATTATCCGTAAAAAATATATGTGGGTTGCGAAAAAAACACAATATGGGGGAGATATTGTAACTTTCCCATCTAACAAAATAATAAAAAATAACAAATTGAATTATCCACAAAAAAATGTTGGCCTTGCACATGGTTTTAAAACCATGTGCAAGGCCTCCTAAATAATCCATGGTTTTATTGTACATGGTTTAGAAGGGCCTTGCAAATGGTTTTAAGACCATGTGCAAGGCCTCCTAAACAACCCATGGTTGTAGGAGGGCCTTGCATATGGTTTTAAAACCATGTATGGGGAAATGTTGTAATGTTCTTTCCTAACAAAATAAAAAATAATAAAAAATATTATATGTTAGTCATAAATAATATTAAATATTATTTGTGAACCTTAAATAATAATAAAAATTGTCTTTTGGTTTGAATCAAATCAATGGATACCTAAGAAGAGGTTTGCACCTCGAGACATTTGATCCATCTCGGCGCTTGATAGAGCCTAGGATTTGGATCTAGGCTGGTTATTAAATTTTGAACTTAGGGGTTGTTATGGTTGTATACTTTGATATTTATAGTTGTTATGTTTAGTAGTTGTTATGGTTGTATATGACAAAAACTTCATTGGGTGAGATATGTCAAGATGTCAGAAGTCAAGGAATCTGTGCTTTCATCAATTGATGAGGCCCCCCTTGCACATCCCTTAGTGGATGTTAGACTGACAAATGATATATCAATGATCTCAACAAACCAATACCAATGTAAAACTTAAATAATATATATGTTTTAGATTATCTATTGATATATATGAAATATCTAATAATACAATATCTTAATGTCCATGATAACACCATAAAACTAATAGTGTACATTATATTGAATAAAAATATCATTATACAATACATATAGTAGTTTGCATACATACACTTTATACAAGCTATTGTGTAATGTATATTGTGTATTTAGCTCCCACCATTCTAATATATGTGTTTTGTAATAATACTTGAGTCATTTAATTATAGTGCATATTATTATTATTCTCTAACATATAATGTTATTATGGAAATTTATATTTTGTATTATTTTTAATCTTTTCATATATATATACGACAAAATATCAACTTACTCTTTTTGGTTTATTTTTTCAGACAACAATACATTAGATGGAACAATCAAACTCAAATATCACGGTTGGAATTTGACATTTGATTGATGAACCACGTCTTAGAAGGCGTTTTCAGATTCATGTTATTCATCCCCGTCGTGGAAATCTATCTAACCCAGAGCTAAAAGAAGAAATTGCCAAGAAATTCAAAGTTGTTGATCAACAAACAATTCTTGGTTTTGGTTTTCGTACATATGGATTTAGATATTTTGGTTTTGGTGTGGTCTATGATAAGTTGGAGGATGCTATCAAATATGAGCCATCTCATAGATTGGTTAAAAATGGAATTCATGGTGGTGTCAACAAAAGTATCAAGGATAGTAAGGATAGGTGTAAGAAAATTAGGGGTGTGAAAAATAGGAAGAAATAGATGTAATTATTATCCAATTACCACCGTATCTTTTTTGTTGGCTCTTGACATTCTTATATTAGACCTTGAAATACAGTTTTTTCCCATATAATTATATACTTTTGTTAAACTTATTTTATCATTTATACTTCAATTTTAAATCGTATTCAATTATGAATAACATGTTTTTATTTTATTTTTTTATCTTGAGTTACATTGTTTATTATTCAAAAGTGTTGTATATTCCTTGTTACACCAAAGGTGTATATATGTTAGAATTTTGGGGTGGACTAGCATCTATGCTTTTTCATCTACTGACGAGAGTGAGACAAGTGTACTGTCTAGATTAATTATATGGCTGTCATCCAAGATTAAATGAGAATGAGACAAGTGTACTGTCTAGATTGATTCTATGGCTCTCGTTCAAAATTAATAATTAATAATTTCAAAAAAAGAAAAAATAGCTTAATTAACACGTGATAAGTACAATTTGTGATAGTTGTAAAAATTAAAATTAATCATCAACTATTTGATTATTAGATACAACTATGAGCTTAACTCCATCGATGATTAGATACAACTATTAGCTTAACTCCAATGATTTTAGAACTATTAGCTTAATTTCAACTCTAATCACAGTTATAGTGGATAACTATTAGATACACTATTAGTTTAACTCCAATGATTTTACAACTATTAGCTTAACTTCAACTCTAATCACTTAAGGATTAGTCCAACTGCATTTGGCATCTAGGAGTCTAGCTAATGTGAGTCATGTAAGAGTTGAACTCCTAATAAAATAGTTGGAACTCCTAATAAATTCCTCCAAACTCCTGCATCTCGTAGTTGGACATCTAGCTAATATACAGTTCATATTACATGTTTAGGTTTTCCATATAGATATAATTAGGTTTTCGGTTCTTTTTAGAGGAGGTTAGTCTAACTCATAATTAACAATTTCAAAAAAATAAAAATAGCTTAGTTAACATCTGATAAGTACAATTCGTGATAGTTGGAAAAAGAAAACTTCAACTTCAACTATTCGATTATTAGATACAACTATTCAATTATTAGCTTAAATACATTGATGATACAACTATTAGCTTAACTTCAACTCCAATCATAACTTTTACTTGAATTGCAATTGCCAATATATTAACTTTTAAATTAACTATTAGATACAACTATTAACTTCACTTTAATGATTTTACAATTATTAGTTTAACTTCAACTCTAATCACTGTTATATTGCATAAATATTAGATTAATTCCAATAATTCTACAACTATTAGTTTAACTTCAACTCTAATCGCAGTTATATTGGATAACTATTAGATTGTTCCAATAGTGATACAACTATTAAAATAAGTTTAGATGAATTCCATCTCTTAGCATGAGAATTTGACCTTGATTGCAGTGAAACCATGCACCAAGAACAATCACTCAGGTAATGTGCAAATTATGTGACAGTTGAACTCCATATGGCACTTGGGAGTCGAGTTAATGTGCATAAGGCATAGTTTAAGATTTAGATTAACTTTTAAGTTAACTATTATATACAATTATCAGCTTAACTCCAGTGATGATATCACTATGAGCCTAGCTTCAACTATGAGTTTAACAACCATAAATTAAGTTGTTGTTATATTAGCTTAACTATTAGATACAAGTAATTGACACATTCTTTATTAAAAAAACATTATCAATATGTCAAATATATACCTCTCGGCATATTTCAAACATATTAATCTTAGTAATATGGTTGGTGCTATTTATTAAAAGTATGGATCTTTATCTCATGACATCGTTAAGCTTTTAGTTGTCATAGCTTCCACTAACCCTAATTCAAACCCTCCTTTTAAAGCTCACCCTTATCAAGTTTATTTTGTCCACATTTTGTCATTTTTGGTTTGGGCGTGGACTATTAATCGTGTACCCATCCAACTTCCAAGCACCTACTCTCAAATCACTCATACCAAACACCGAGTATGTCCACGAGTCTATTGATTGTTCTCAACGTGTCGAAAGGTCTCATTAAGTCTCATGCATCCAAGTGCCAAGATTACTTAAATGTGTAGAAGTTTTACAAGTCAAAATGCCTCTCACAGTCACAACATTTTCTCATCAGGTTGCTTATGGTTTGGCTTATTATCAATTTGATACATTAAAAGAATTTGATGATCTATTTTCCTCACTTGTATTTGGTGTTAGTATGATTGATTCACTGCAATGATAGAGGTTGTCAGAACGTTGTGAATTAACTTCTTCGATAGACATAACAATGGGAAGAAAGGTGCATGCCTTTAAGAGCCCAATCCAAGTAAAAAGAAATTTCACTATGTTCTTTTCTATGGAAGAATAAAAGTATGTTTATGGCTTATATGTTCATGCCACCTGAAGATGTCGAGAAACAAGGATGAAATCATGGATGTTTAGGATGCATGTCATAATCCTTGTTACAATAAGTTGAACATTAAGAAAAAAATTATTTCATATATGTAATTTTGTCCCATATACCATACAGTTACTTGAAAAGTGAAATGAGAAGACACTTTCTATTTGCAATCTTTGTTAAAATAAAATCCACGCCAAATATAAAGATGAAGTATTTTCAGTTATTTTGAGAAAGTGTGGCAGGAATGATATGGTTCATGGGAAGGATTTATGTTACCATTACTCAATCGAACACCTGTCAATAGAGGATGAAGTTATACATTGGAGAAGTCATCTCAGATTCGCAGGAATAATCCCCATATTTCCAAGCATAAAATTAGTAGTGGTCAAAGGATCGATTCAAACATTTCAAGGCTTGAAGACAACAAATACAAAAGTGGTAGAGTATCGATGAAAGAGCATGTGAAGGAAAAGTACTTAGCATCTGGCAGTTTGATATTGTTTTAGCATATCTTGAAACTAACTATCTCAAATGTTAACTCTTGCAATCAATTTGATATCAATAAGAATCATGAATCCATAACTTCTAGGAATCTTGATCCATATTTACAAAGATAGTTTCATTAGTTACTTATTTAAAACCACATAATTTGCAAACAAAGGATCTTTCCAGGATATCCAATCACAACAGCTCCATATTTTTTGGCAATGGATTCGAGATTAGTTTTATTGATAAATTTAAGCGACAGCTTGATGATTGTATTTATTATAAATTCTATTAGTTAGAATGTGGACAGTTCATTCTAGAAGCTCGAGAGAGTTGTAAGAGGAAATAATCATATATGATTTCAATTGTAAGCTAGAGGGCATATTTATCATGTAATTATTTCTGACATTGAAGATTCTAGAGAATTGTCTTATCAGGTTGTAAATTCTGTGTTTTCCATTATAGATTTCCATCTTGCTTGAATAAGTTTTTAACATTGAGCATCAATGGCTATTCACGAATAATAGTTTCACGAGAAGTGAAGTTTTTGTTGTGACAGCATGTTATTTGTGAATTTTTTTCAAGTACCCTTCTAATCCATTTTGCAAAGAATCTCTTAGTCTTATGGATATTCTACCTTTTGTTGCCTTCACCAACCTTGTATCTATAATCATATTTCCCTTTATCTGACGTGTAGTTCAATGGCATTCGAATTGCATGGTGTTTCAAACTACATTGCCTAATGGCAGTACACTATATACATTTAATTTGATTCAATTCCCCTTCTTGATCAAATCTATTTGATCCACTACATTCTAATAAAGTCATTTCAACTTAAGATGTGCTAGCCATACCCTCTCAATAGTCGGAGTATCTTTCTATTATACCTAGAGTAAAGAGGGAAAATTTTGACATTAATAAAATATGAATGATCTTTTATGATCTCCATAGTGAAATAGGGTGTGGGGGACAATTCCTAAACACACTGTGATCAAAGAATTTGTAATCTTTGCAAAACTAAGAAGGTGGATGACGATCATAACTTGTTCTTACAATATCCACATTACATCTTAACTTTAAAATATGTGTGATAATAGTGACCTTCCTAACCTTTTAACTCATCAAAACTATGAAAATTTAGAAAATCTTGTTACGTCGTAAGGCGTTTTTCTCCGAACATGTTCCGAAAAACATTGTTCCTTTCATCGTCTATTCGGCCAACCCTGCTCCTCTGCGTGTCCTCTTCGCAATCCGGTGGTTCTATGCGTGTCCTCTTCGTGATCCAGTGGTCCTCCACGTGTTTTCAAGTTCTGCTGGTCCTTCGCGTGTTTTCAAGTTCCGCTGGTCCTCCGCTTGTTTTCAAGTTGAGGTAAAGGTTTCCGGTCGATGCCCTGCTCTGTCCTCCCATTTTGCCTGCAAGTTTCACTGTTGTCGTCTTTTCGACCTCTTTGCTGAGCATTGTTCATGGGATTTTCCGTGACTATTGAGTTTGTTAGAACCGCAGTTGTCCGGCGATTCTGGAGCGCCGTGGGCGATATTTGGAGAGCCCATCCTGTGAAAGACCAGTGTTTTTTTCTCGGTTTGGCATTTATTCTGAATTTATTAGATAGCTTGCTATTCATGGAGGAGGTGGTTGAACATCTTGTCATGGCGACCGCCCCTCCCTGCTGCATAAATGGCGTTTACTGGTCACATTTAGTTTGTGTGGGTTTGCACAGAGAAGTTGCATTGTTTCTAGTTGCAGGAATTCTGATTCAAAGAGCCAAAGAACTCTAAAAACACAGGTACTTTTTTTTCCATTGCTCCTGGATTTGATTATGTGCAATTTCATTTCTATTGCAAATTTCTTGTTAGTTTCAATCTTGTAGGCTTTTCTGGGTGTTGTCATATCTTCTGCCCTCTGCAAGTCGTTCATCATTTTCCACAAAACTGCCATTAAAAGAATCGGGCACCGCAGCTGGCCCGGCCACTAAACCGGAATTCTCGTATAGCTTAGAATAATTCAAAACCCTTGAATCAATAGTAGGGTTCAGCATCAAGCCTATGGTGCAATTGGCTATGAGGCATATAACTTGTGTAGACGAGGCTGCATTTTTCATGTCACTATTTCTTCCAGGTTGAAAAAAAAACTTGGATGCCATGACAGTGGCTTCTCTCAATAGGATCGTCGCTACTGACTGTTTTGATCGTGGAAAAAATGGGATCAAAAGCAAACCCCAAACCCCCATAACACATCCCATAGAGATTACCATCCACCACAGCACAGTCCCTACAAAATCCATCATTCAAGAACTCCGACGAAGGAATAGGCAAAGAAGTCCACAGACCCACTTCATGATCATAAACCTCTGCCCAGTCTGAAGATTCCATACAACCACCCATAACATAAATCTTTCCCCCAATACTAGCAACTGCAGGCTCGTACCGTGGAAGCTTGAGGGGTGCAAGGGACTCCCACCTATTCAAGGACGGGTCATATACACACACATCGGCTGAAGTGGCAGAGTTCACCAATCCCCCAATGGAAAAAAGCCTCCCTCTTCTCACAACAAACTTAGTGCATGTCACATTAATGGGACATATGGGCAGAGGCAAACAGGTCCTGTTCACTAGGTTCCAGGCATAAAACCTCTCATCCCCAATTGCAGAGAACATTAAGTTTACATACAAATGGTCTTTCGAAAGCCCTTCTGTTGATGAATTCCAGCTAAGAATTTGGGAGCATAAAACAGTTTTCCATACCTTGGAGACTGCTAAGAGCTGCTGATGCATTAACCTTGGAACTTTGGCCAAGAAATCCAATGCAATCTCATTGGGTAGTATAGGCAGAATGATTTCAGAAGACTCCCCATCATTTTCCCTCAATTTTTTTGAGCCCTTCTTCTCTGCCTCCTGCTGCCGCATAGCTTTCTCTAGAATGGGTGTATGACCAGAAAATAGTTGAACGTTAGGAGTAGATCAGGCTTTAACCCATTGCTCTATTGTTGAAACGAAGCCTTAAATATAACAACCCTTATCTGATAAAATGTGCCATGTACCTACTGCTCTCATAATTACATCCTCCTCCACTGAAATGCCCCATCCAATTTTAGATCCAACCTTACCCACAAGAAATTTGGTATGTCTTGTCCTTATCTCCAACGACTTGTTTAAAAAAATGGAGAATGGACAAGTATTGTTCCTCTCACAAGACTGCTGGGTCATTTTGAATAAGAATTGACCATTAAATCATTCACATGTAATCTCTATTCCTCACACTTTATTACAAGTTATTTGTCTCTAATAAAGAAGCTCTCTATCCTTGAGCATCTAGTTATGATGACTCCTAACACATATAAATCTTTTCCTTTCTTCAGTAGGAAGACGAGGAGGCATATTCAAAATTGAAAAGAAAATACCTATTCACAACCTGCTTCAACAATTCCCTCTACTTTTGTTGTATTTCAGATATTGAATCTTTTCTTCGAACAGAACATCATATTATAAGGTGGTCTTGGATCACCGAAAATGAAGAACCAAACTTGCAGCCAATGCACGGGAACAAAGAAAAGAAAACCCCCAAGCCAAGCCCCCACTATGGCCAAAACTATAGATTTATTACAGTTATTTTGCCACTTGCCAGACCAAACAACAGGAAAAGCAACAAGCACTTTTGAAATGGGGAGGTTAATCCTTCATCTTTGCAACAGAAGCAACAAGCAATGCTTCATCTTTGCGTACCATGGCAACTGCTAAATTCATACCCAAATCAAGCACCAACAACCCATGTAAAGCTGAACCATTATGAATGTTGATGGGGGATTAGTTTCATTATGGCAATTGGGTTAAACAACGCTCCCCACCTTTGTCGATGGTTTCCTCCATCTTTATTGCCTTCATTTCCATCATTTCTAGGCTCGAAAGGTTGTGTCCTTGTTAAAATCCTGGCATCTTGTCTATGCCAGTTGTATTTTTGCCCACGCCAAATGTTAGGTTAGATAGTGTCAGTTGGCTTCTATCTATGGGAGCCTGCTTGCTAAGATGTACCACCCATTGTGGGGAAGCACCTAGTATCAACTATTGATATATATTGTATCATTGTTTTCAAATTGTGTGTAATGTTTGTTTTATAAAATTTGGGTTGCTTTCGATAACATGTAGTTTAGTGATATGGTTTTCAAATAAGCAGGCCATAGTTATATGGCAGGGCTTGGATTTTTCAATTTGGATTTCATAGAAATTATATCCTCTTTGGTAGGGCTGAAAATTTGGAAACAGTGTGGTTAATTTTCTATTTCATAAAGTTTTTTGGTAGTGGCTTGTTTGCCATGGTCTGTCTATATACTAGCAATTTTGTAAGTTGTTGCTAAACTCTTATTGGCAATATCTATTTTCAGGGTGACCTTGTTTCCATTGATGCTTGATCTTGATATTCACATCTACAATGCGTTTTCTTTGAATAATTTTTTGTTTTGAAATTAAACAGGTAAAGAAAAATGTTGGTTTATGCTTTTTCTTGTTTTAATATTTGTTTTTCTAATTATTTAAAGGGTATTTCAAGTTTCTATACAGCGACAATGACTTCTGAATTTCCAAATTATTTTACTTTCATAGAATATGCCTTAGTTCTCTTAATACACTTTTATACGCAGAATTTACTCCATGTCAATTTCTTTCGGCATTCTTGAATATAAATATATTTGTTAATTATCTTGTCCGGGAATGGATGTGGGTGTCTCATTAACGGAGGAAGCTTGTTGTCCAAGTTATGGGAAGAACTTTGTCTGAGTTTATGTATCTTCTCGCTCTGAACCTTGCAGATCTAAGTTTCGGACTATTTATGGTCCACGAATACCCCTCTGCAACTCGAGTTCTTCGCACAAGATAGGCCCCGATAAGTAAAACCCTCAGTGAAGAATGCGTTTTGAGTTTCTTGAATGTCTTGTATGCATGTGTTCTTATATGCATGTGTTCTAAGTGGAGTTAAAATGACAGGGTACATTCTGCGAAAATGCGCTTCCTTTTTCTCCTTCTTGAGTTAAGATGACACGGCATTTTCATGTGGAATCTGGGGAATTCATGCCTATCTTGTAGTAAATCCTAATAGCAATAAAGGAACATGGAAACTGACAACCAATGAGTTTCCATAGTTGGGGACTCCAGTGCATTCTACCACAGAAGAGGTAGACTCCATCTCTTCTCCAACAACAAAAAATAAAAATAAAAAGCGAACCCAAATAAGTGTTTCCGCCCAAACCTTAGAAAGGGTAGTTGGAAATATAGATAATTTGGGAAAAGTTTAGACTAACGGTGAACTAACACTGTGTGGGTTTCCAACTCTACTTGGTTGTTTGCATGTAAAATAGATAGCAAATATCCCAGACACTATTTTCTTATAGCTCCATCACGTGCCCAGAGTTTGTTTCCTCATTAATTCTAAGGCCCTCGGATTACTCACTCGTTATGAGTGATGTTACCTTGTGTGTTGAGGAGGGCTCTCAGATGGTTGTGTTGCTATGTTGGTTGGTTGGGATTAAAAAAAATTGTAGACGAAGTAATTGTAACATGTCTTTGGTAATTATAATTCCCGACTTTGGTAACTGTAACATCACAAGTCATTTGTAAAATCATCTTTTTAAAATTCTTATGTGGGTAATTGTAACTTTTTAATTCACTTTACATTGGCCCTTTTTTTGAATTCCTAGGTTGGTAATTGTATCTTTTTAAGTTATCATACATTAGGAAAGTGGAAATAGTTTAAAATCAATTTTGGGGGCAATGGAGAGTGACATAAAAATACTATTATTTTAAATTTTACATGGTCTAGGTGTAGCTTTTTCAATATATTTATCGTATTGGTTAATTTCTCAATATACTTGAACAATCGAACTTGAGGTTCTTTGTTAATTTGGAATGCATGTATATGCTCTCTTTTGGTAATGTATTGAATTATTAAGATAACATTAAGTTGTATTGCTATTTTGGAAGGGGAGGTATTGACATTATTAAGATATCATTTAGGTTGTATTGTTATTTTGAAAGGGCAGGTATTGACATTTGGACATGTTTTAGGAAGTGGTTTAGTTTTTAGGTTAAGCTAAGTTACAAGTGTATTTAGTGATTTAAGGTTAGTGCTACTTTTGGTAAGATTAATGAAATTTGGAGATGTACATTTACAATTTAAGTAAAAGTTCGTAGCAACTTGTGAGTTGGCTCTTCGAGTAGGTGTTTATATCTATGCAACTTGCTTATGTAGTTCCATTCCCCTAGGAGTAAGAAATATTGAAATGTTCTCTAGAAGGGGTGGGATTCCACCATCATAATGGGAAGAAAAAAAGTAAAATGATTTGACTTCCTATTGCTAGCTAGCATCAAGTCTGTGATTTGACTCGTTGGGCACTTGTGAGTTGGCCATTGAGTTATCACTAAGCAAACCAATTCTATATTTTTTGTGCCCAATGAGTGAGAAGTATTTTAATATTATCCTTATGGGCAGGATTCCACCACCATCATCATCAGAAGAAGAAAAACGTTTTAAGCAACATTTTTCTTGATGTTCCTATTTTTTTAATATGGGTATGCCCACTCAGGAATCCTTAGAACTGCCCTAGGAACTACTACCAGAACTTATTAGAACGAATGGGGTCAGTATGTCATTGCTATTAACCTTTAGTAGGAAGAATGAATGAATTTAATTTAGACCTTCTCACTTCTGACTTTAGACATCGTTTGTAGGCGCATGGTCCAAAGATTGGACTGGTCATCTCTTTATCAGCCCTATTTTGCCCTTTCTTTCCATACTGAAAAAGGAGTATCTGACCGAATATTATTCCCATTTATGCTTGCAAGGTATTTTTTATGCCGTAAGGCGTTCTCCCCTATAGTTCTCTGGTAAATCACTGTCATTCCGTCATCTATTCGGCCCGCCACGCTTCTCCGCTTGTCTTCTTCATGACCCGCTGGTTTATTAGTTGTGTTGCTTTTCAATGTTGGTTACTGTTCAGGACTTTACTTTTATCATTCGTTTACATATCTTCTACTTATTGTTGAACAGCACTAAGAATTAGCTCATACCAAGGCAACTGTCAGACGACTTCAGCCAAATTCTAATCTACAAGTAATGGTATCTCTTACCAACCAAATAATAGGGTAGTGTCTCAAAACTACAAGATGGTTTGTTTTTACATGGAACCGCTTTCATAATTCCCAATATTGTTGATTCTCAGAAAACAGCTTTTGCAACAATTGGCCCCAGCTACTTACCCAAGGGAGGCTTTTACATAGAACGACTCTTTCAAAATTCTCAATGTAGTTGTTTCTCAAAAAACAGCTTTTGCCACATTTACCTCAGCTTTTTGCCCAATCCCTTATACCTAGAAGGGCTTGATAAAAGCAAGAATTAAAATCCAGAATATACTTGGTTCTTAAGGTGGAATTTCCACTTTAACAGTAAAAATCCAGAATATTGTAGAGATTACAGGCAGCTAAGAAATGGAAAATATAGAATTCTGCAATCAAGAAACATTTGTATTTAAGGAAACCAAAATGGATAAAGGATTAAAATTTGTTTGAAAGAAAGGGGTGAGAAGCACTTTTCTGAAATTAATCCCAACAATTGCTACCAGAACAAACTATATCAATGTCACTTTGGTTGCTAGGCATTAAAATTGAAAAATGTTCATTACGAAAAACTAAACTTAAAAATAGAACCAAGAGAGCAAAGATGTTAGAGTTGCTTACCTTTATCCAATTTGTAAGCAGATGAATGTCTATGTTCAATGCATGGAATACATCTTTTAGATTTAGTGAACCTTCTATAATGCACGTAGACACTAGACCAATGGAGTGCCCCTGTATTCTCTGGGTGCAAAGCTATTAAAAGGTACGAGGGGAATTGCATATGTAGTAAGCTTTTGCAGATTTTCTTAATAGGAATAAAATTAAATAACAAGCTACAAAAAAAAAAGGTCAAAGTGTTTCATGGAGTTTTCTTAAATTCCTTATGTCAACAAGCATTTCGACACACGCCGAAAAAATTTTATCTGTAAATGCTTGTAACACAAGTTGTGAATAGTCTTTGTAGATTGCCTGAGGGAACCAGAATTTTACACACGAGAAGGACGCCTTTTTTTTTTTTTCAGGACTTTAGAATCCATTCAGTGCATAGTGCACTCTGCAAGTCATTTTCCCTTTTTAATTAATGGATTCTTATAGATTGCCTGAGGGAACCAGAATTTTACACAGGAGCAGGAACCCTTTTTTAATTTCGGGGCTTTGGAAACCATTGAGTGTAGAGTGCACTCTGCAAGTCATTTACCCTTTTTAATTAATGGATTCTAAAGTCATTCCAGTCCAAAGACCTTACAGTTATGTTATCACTTTCATATGAATCAAATCAATGTCCATGGAATTCTGCCATGTTGAGAATAAATGATAAATGAGTAAGGCAAGTTGCCTATCCAAGAGGGTGCAAGAATAAGTTTTAAGTAGAAATTCTGCAAAAAATTGATGTTTGGCATAGTTTTATAAGCTAAAGTTTCAAAGATAGTTTTCCATGCCCTAGAGGTTTTGAGGGTCTCTCTCTAAAACTTTCAAAAATCCTAAAACAATCTAGAAGAAAAAACTAAAACTGTGTCCCCTTTGGATTTTCCGCTTCACCAAACTCCAGTTCAAATGAAATTTTCTAAACTGTTTTGGATAAAGCATTAAGTCATAAGTAATGAAATGTAACAGGAGAGATGGATGATTCCACATGCAAAGTAAAGAATAAGTTGAAATATAGACAATTGTACTAAAACTTATAATTGAACATATTTTAGAATTTTCACTTGCATCTTCAATGAAATCAAGGCACAAAATTGAATGCAACGTCGTTAGGCGTTCTCCTCCGAAGTTTTGTTCTCAACAACTGTAGATGTCATTGTCCCTCCTGCCAGTGCTACTTTTACGCGTGCCTCCTCTTGCGTTGTGCATTTTGCATAGGTTTCCTGTATTTCCAACTAGGACAAAGCAAGACACCAACCGGAAACCTTAATCAACTAAGAACTCGGGGATGGGGGTTAAGTCCCAGGTCCAACCATCAATGCTGTCACTTATGAATGAGCCTGAACTGGGTTCTAACCTTTACCTCCAAAAGATCTGTAAGGCTGGACTATCAACACCGAAGTTCTTTACTACCCAGCAAAAGTCAATTTGAAGAGACGCGGAAGACCAGCGTATCACGAAGAAGACACACGGAGAACCAGCGGATCATGAAGAAGACACGCAGAGAAGCACGGTTGGTTGAATAGACGACGAAATGAAAATTGGTTTCCAAACAATTCTCTTCCTTCTACAGTCCAGTGATTTCTGGAGAGCCGTGACTCTTGTCCGGCTATTCTGGATTGTCGCGAGGTGATTTCTTGAGAGCCCCTCCTGTGAAAGAGCCTGTCTTGTAGCAAGAGCCCGCTTTGCCCTTTCACTCTCTTTATGAGGCACAAGCATTCACTTTGAATGAATAGTTCTTTTGTTGACATGGATGTGCCTATCAGCCTTCTTGTTATGCTCCTGATTCATATGTTTCTTGGTCTCTCACGAATTATTTCAGATAGATTTTCTGACCTGTTGCTACAGGAATGATGATAAAAGTATGCCCTTGGCATACTTTATGCTTTTTTGTCCCCATTTTGGTTGGATGGCCAGAATTCTCTGACTTTACAGCTATCAGAGAGATCCCCAAATGTATCTGCATTTGCGGAATTCTTCTACATTCTGGAGGTGGTCTTAGAGAGGAATGTAACGAAAAAATGTGGCACTTCTTTGCAAAGAAGAGCCTTCTCTTCAATAGACATATTTGAAAGTTTTTTGAAGGGTAAATTTGCTATGGGGTTATTATGCAAATCTGAAGTAGTTATTGAGGATTGTTTTGGCACATTTCACAAAGAAAATAACTTTGCTTATTCATGGAAGTAATAAAATGTATCGTTATTTTATGGAATTAAATAAATTTTATTATATTATGCTTATAAATAGCCAACAAGCTCTTCACCTAGCATAATAGACACACCAACACCAGATTAGAGCTTCTGGCTCTTTGGGCACTGCTTTCGAATGCCATTCATTTTGGGATCCCTCTCTTATCTGTATTTGGGGATTCACAGGTTATCATCTCATGGGTGAACAAAACTGCTTCATTGAACACCCCACTTCTGAGTCATTGGTGTGATGACATTCTTTCTCTGTTGCATCATGTGCCTTTACTGACCATCAATCATATCTACCGCGAGCATAACTAGCAGGTTGACAGTCTCTCCAAACAGGCTCTTTCGTTGGCCCCGGGGCATGGGGGGTTTTCTGGATCTTTAGATGGTATGATCATTGATCATGGGATATTTCAGTTATTTTGGATTGTGTCGGGCTTTGCCCTTTCACTCTCTTTATGAGGCACAAGCATTCAGTTTGAATGAATGGTTATTTTGCTAACATGGATGTGCCTATTAGCCTTCTTGTTATGCTCCTGATTCATATGTTTTTTGGTCTCTCACAAATTATTTAAGATAGATTTTCTGACCTGTTGCTACAGGAATGATGAGAAAAGTCTGCCCTTCGCAGATTTTATGCTTTCCTGTCCCCATTTTGGTTGGATGACTGGGATTCTCTGACTTTACAGCTATCAGAGAGATCCCCAAATGTATCTGCATTTGCGGAATTCTTCTGCATTCTGAAGGTGCTCTTAGACAGGAATGTAACGAAAAAATGTGGCACTTCTTTGCAAAGAAGAGCCTTCTTTTCAATAGACATATTTGAAAGTTTGTTAAAGGGTAAATTTGCTATGGAGTTATTATGCAAATCTGAAGTAGTTATCAAGGATTGTTTTGGCACATTTCACTCTTCGCGATCCGGTGGTTCTCCGCGTGTCCTCTTCGCGATCCGGTGGTCCTGGCACTTAACCCCCATTCCCACGTGTCTGCTTCGTGATCCGCTGGTCCTTCGCGTGTTTTCAAGTTATCGAGGATTGTTTTGGAATTCTTCGGCATTCTGAAGGTGCTCTTACAGAGGAATGTAATGAAAAAATGTGGCACTTCTTTGCAAAGAAGGTCCTTCTCTTCAATAGACATATTTGAAATTTTGTTAAAGGGTAAATTTGCTATGGAGTTATTATGCAAATCTGAAGTAGTTATCGAGGATTGTTTTGGCACATTTCACAAAGAAAATAACTTTGCTTATGCATGGAATTAAAAAAAATTATTGTTATTTTATGGAATTAAATAACTTTTATTATATTATCGTTATAAATAGCCAACAAGCTCTTAACCTAGGATAATAGACACACCAACACCAGATTAGAGCTTCTGGCTCTTTGGGCACTGCTTTCGGTTGCGATTCATTTGGGGATCCCTCTCTTATCTGTATTTGCGGATTCACAGGTTATCATCTCATGGGTGAACAAAACTGCTTCATTGAACACCCCACTTCTGAGTCAATGGTGTGATGACATTCTTTCTCTGCTACATCATGTGCCTTTAGTGACCATCAATCATATCTATCGCGAGCATAACTAGCAGCCTGACAGTCTCTCCAAAAAGGCTCTTTTGTTGGCCCCGGGGCATGGGGAATTTTCTGGATCTTTAGATGGTATGATCATTGATCATGGGATATTTCAGTTATTTTGGCTTGTGCCGGGCTTTGCCCTTTCACTCTCTTTTTGAGCCACAGGCATTCAGTTTGAATGAATGGTTCTTTTGCTGACATGGATGTGCCTATCAACCTTCTTACATTATGCTCCTGATTCATATGTTTCTTGGTCTCTCATGAATTATTTCAGATAGATTTTTTGACCTGTTGCTACAGGAATGATGATAAAATTCTGCCCTTGGCAGACTTTATGCTTTTCTATCCCCATTTTGGTTGGATGGCTGGAATTATCTGGCTTTACAGCTATCAGAGATATCCACAAATGTATCTGCATTTGTGGAATTCTTCTGCATTCTGAAGGTGCTCTTAGAGAGGAATGTAACGAAAAAAATGTGGCACTTCTTTGCAAAGAAGAGCCTTCTCTTCAATACACATATTTGAAAGTTTGTTGAAGGGTAAATTTGATATGAAGTTATGATGCAAATCTAAAGTAGTTATTGAGGATTGTTTTGGCACATTTCACAAATAAAATAACTTTGCTTATGCATGGAACTAAAAATTTATATGCTTATTTTATGGAATTAAAAAACTTTTATTATTTTATGGTTATAAATAGCCAACAAGCTCTTAACCTAGGATAATAGATGCACCTGTGTTTTTTTAGTTCTTTGGCTCTTTGAATCAGAATTCCTGCAACTAGAAACAATGCAACTTCTCTGTTCCAGCCCACGCAAACTAAATCTGACCAGTAAACACCATTTAGGCAGCAAGGAGGGGCGGTCGCCATGACAATATGTTCAACCACCTCCTCCATGAATAGAAAGCTATATAATAAATTCAGAATAAATGCCAAACTGAGAAAAAAACACTTCATGTTTCAGACTGGCTCTTTCACGGGACTGGCTCTCCAGAAATCGCCCATGGCACTCCAGAATCGCTGGACACCTATGGTTCTGACCAGCTCAACAGTCATGGAAAATCCTATGACAATGCTCAACAAAGAGGTGCAAAACACGCGAACACTGAAACTTGTAGGCGAAATGGGAGGGCAGAGCAAGGCAGCGACCGGAAACCTTCAACCATCAATGCTGTCACTTGCAGAGAAGCCCGGACTGGGTTCTAACCTTTACCTCCAAAACATCCGGAAGTCCCAACTATTAGTACAGAGGTTTTACACAGACTCAACTTGAAAACATGTGGAGGACCAACAGATCACGAAGGAGACACCGAGGGATGGGGGTTGATTCTAGCTCTTTGGGGACTGCTTTTGATTGCCATTCATTTGGGGATCCCTCCCTTATCTATATTTGGGAATTCACATGTTAGCATCTCTTGCATGAACAGAACTATTTCATTGAACATGCCACTTCTGATTCATTGGTGTGATGACATTCTTTCTCTACTGCATCATGTCCCTTTAGTGACCATCAATCATATCTATCGCGAGCATAACTAGCAGCCTGATAGTCTCTCCAAACAGGCACTTTCGTTGGCCCCGAGGCATACGGGATTTTTTGGATCTTTAGATGGTATGATCATTGATGATGGGATATTTCAGTTATTTTGGCTTGTGCCAGGAATTTCCCTTTCACTCTCTTTATGAGGCACAAGCATTCAGTTTGAATGAATGGTTCTTTTGCTGACATGGATGTGCCTATCAGCCTTCTTGTTATGCTCCTCATTCATATGTTTTTTGTTTTGTCATGAATTATTTCAGATAGATTTTCTAACCTATTGCTACAGGAATGATGAGAAAAAGTCTGCCCTTAGCATACTTTATGCTTTTCTTTCCCCATTTTGGTTGGATGACTGGAATTCTTTGACTTTATAGCTATCTGCATTTGTGGAATTCTTGTGCATTCTCAAGGTGCTCTTATAGAGGAATGTAAGGAAAAAATGTGGCACTTCTTTGCAAAGAAGAGCCTTCTCTTCAATAGACATATTTGAAATTTTGTTGAAGGGTAAATTTGGTATGAAGTTATGATGCAAATCTGAAGTAGTTATTGAGGATTGTTTTGGCACATTTCACAAAGAAAATAACTTTGCTTATGCATGGAAGTAATAAAATTTATCGTTATTTTATGGAATTAAATAACTTTTATTATATTATGGTTATAAATAGCCAACAAGCTCTTAACCTAGGATAATACACGCACTAAGACCAGATTAGAGCTTTTGGCTCTTTGGGCACTGCTTTTGGATGCCATTCATTTTGGGATCCCTCTCTTATCTGTATTTGGGGATTCACAGGCTATCATCTCATGGGTGAAGAAAACTGCTTCATTGAACACCCCACTTCTGATTCATTGGTGTGATGACATTCTTTCTCTGCTGCATCATGTGCCTTTACTGACCATCAATCATATATACCGCGAGCATAACTACCAGGCTGATAATCTCTCCAAACAGGCTCTTTCGTTGGCCCCAGGCCATGGGGGATTTTCTGGATCTTTAGATGGCATGATCATTGATCATGGGATATTTCACTTATTTTGGCTTGTGTCGGGCTTTGCCCTTTCACTCTCTTTATGAGGCACAAGCATTCAGTTTGAATGAATTGTAATTTTGCTGACATGGATGTGCCTATCAGCCTTCTTGTTATGCTCCTGATTCATATGTTTTTGGTCTCTCATGAATTATTAAAGATAGATTTTCTGACTTGTTGCTACAGGAATGATGAGAAACGTCTGCCCTTCGCAGACTTTATGCTTTCTTGTCCCCATTTTGGTTGGATGACTGGGATTCTCCCACTTTACAACTATCAGAGAGATCCCCAAATGTATCTGCATTTGCAGAATTGTTGTGCATTCTGAAGGTGCTCTTACAGAGGAATGTAATGAAAAAATGTGGCACTTCTTTGCAAAGAAGAGCCTTCTCTTCAATAGACATATTTGAAAGTTTGTTAAAGGGTAAATTTTCTATGGAGTTATTATGCAAATATGAATTAGTTATTGAGGATTGTTTTGGCACATTTCACAAAGAAAATAACTTTGCTTATGCATGGAATTAAAAAAAAAAATTGTTATTTTATGGAATTAAATAACTTTTATTATATTATGGTTATAAATAGCCAACAATCTCTTAACCTAGGATAATAGATGCACCAACACCATATTAGAGCTTCTGGCTCTTTGGGCACTGCTTTCGGTTGATATTCATTTGGGGATCCCTCTCTTATCTGTATTTGGGGATTCACAGGTTATCATCTCATGGGTGAACAGAACTGCTTCATTGAACACCCCACTTATGAGTCATTGGTGTGATGACATTCTTTCTCTGCTACATCATGTGCCTTTAGTGACCATCAATCATATCTATCGCGAGCATAACTAGCAGCCTGACAGTCTCTCCAAAAAGGCTCTTTCGTTGGCCCCGGGGCATGGGGAATTTTTTGGATCTTTAGATGGTATGATCATTGATCATGGGATATTTCAGTTATTTTGGCTTGTGAAGGGCTTTGCCCTTTCACTCTCTTTTTGAAGCACAAGCATTCAGTCTGAATGAATGGTTATTTTGCTGACATGGATGTGCCTCTTAGCCTTCTTGTTATGCTCCTGATTCATATGTTTCTTGGTCTCTCATGAATTATTTCAGATAGATTTTCTGACCTGTTGCTACAGGAATGATGATAAATGTCTGCCCTTGGCAGACTTTATGCTTTTCTATCCCCATTTTGGTTGGATGGACGGAATTATCCGGCTTTACAGCTATCTGAGAGATCCACAAATGAATCTACATTTGCGGAATTCTTCTGCATTCTGAAGGTGCTCTTAGAGAGGAATGTAACGAAAAAAATGTGGCACTTCTTTGCAAAGAAGAGCCTTCTCTTCAATATACATATTTGAAATTTTGTTGAAGGGTAAATTTGGTATGAATTTATGATGCAAATCTGAAGTAGTTATTGAGGATTGTTTTGGCACATTTCACAAATAAAATAACTTTTCTTATGCATGGAATTTAAAAAATTTATGCTTATTTTATGGAATTAAAAAAATTTTATTATGTTATGGTTATAAATAGCCAACAAGCTCTTAACCTAGGATAATAGATGCACCAGCACCAAATTAGAGCTTCTGCCTATTTGGTCACTACTTTCGGTTTCCATTCATTTGGGGATCCCTCTGTTATTTGTATTTGGGGATTCACAGGTTATCATCTCTTGGGTGAAGAGAATTGCTTCATTGAATACCCCACTTCTAAGTCATTGGTGTGATGGCATTCTTTCTCTGCTGCATCATGTTCCTTTAGTGACCATCAATCATATCTAGCACGAGCATAACTAGCAGGATGATAGTCTCTCCAAACAGGCTCTTTCGTTGGCCCCAGGGCATGGGGAATTTTTTGGATCTTTAGATGGTATGATCATTGATCATGGGATATTTCAGTTATTTTGGCTTGTGTCGAGCTTTTCCATTTCACTCTCTTTATGAGGCACAAGCATTCAGTTTGAATGAATGGTTCTTTTGCTAACATGGATGTGCCTATCAGCCTTCTTGTTATGCTCTTGATTCATATGTTTCTTGGTCTCTCACGAATTATTTCAGCTAGATTTTCTGACCTGTTGCTACAGGAATGATGATAAAAGTCTGCCCTTGGTAGACTTTATGCTTTTCTGTCCCCATTTTGGTTGGATGGCTGGAATTCTCCGACTTTACAGCTATTAGACAGATCCCCAAATGTATCTGCTTTTAGTATTATGATTATTGTCTTATATTACAAGTATTAGATCAAGAAGCATATAAAGAGTAGTTTCATATATTTGAACTAATTATATAATTTTGATTCAATTTTTTGAATAACACATGATAGTCAATCTTTTGAATAACACATGATAGTCAATCTTTTGAATAACACATAATTATACAGTGATGACACACAAGGAAAAAAATACCTGCATTCAAAGAGAGAAGATAGTCAAGCCCTTTGTTGACTTGTGCATCACATCGTTAGTTTGAATCTCCTCCCTATACACTGATGGAAAATAATGCAAACCTAGATATGGAAGATTAGAGCACAAATAGTGTGTGTTGCATCAGAAAAGTAGAACGAGGGGTGTATTGAAGCAACGAGAATTGGACTCAATAAAACACAGAACGACGATCGTAATGAGACAGTCGGTTGAACAAAAGGGATATGTCGAGAAGGGCCAAAGTATCCAATAAATTTCTTGCTGGGTCGTGCCTCTAATACACTTTAAGCATTTACAACCTAAATTTGCATAGTTCCATTGCATGCTTTTTTCTCACATTATATTAAAAAAAATAGTATATATATGGCACTATTGTACATTCTACTCTTCT
>LPNX010642483.1:0-41591 GCA_001517045.1 Pseudotsuga menziesii
ATAAACCGATTACGACAAATTATTAAATGATTGAGAAAACATTAGTAAATTATTAAATGATTGAAGCGCCGTCGCTTAAGCGACGCTTAGAGGAGGATATCCGTCGTTTAAGCGACGCTTAGGAGGAGAGACGTCGCTTAAGCGACGCTTGAAAGCCTAGCCGTCGCTTAAGCGACGCTAATCACCATCATTACAAAAAAAAAATTATCTTCCTGATTTTTGGCACTGTTAAAATAAAAAATCCGCGCGCCGTCGGAAAAAACCGTTGGATTTTGGATCGAAATCTAGTATTGATGAATGTTGTATTGGATAAAATAGTTGCATAATCATATATCTTGATGCAAAAGAATTTTTCATTATGAATATACCTTATGAAATGTTTCTAAACATACAACTAATGCATTTGACTTGTAGGAAAGATCGTGTACAATCACCTACAATAAAAGAAGGACGAGACTTGTTCCGAAGAATAAGTGACGACAGTTCAAGAAAGAATCCAAGATGAATAATAATATGATGAATGTAGCGACATCATTGATGCAAAACCTTCCAGCTATGAAGAAGTAACCAAGAAGAAAGGGAAGACTAGTTCAAGAAGAATGATGTCTAGGATGCAATATCGATACGTGAAGGGAAGTTCGTAGTTCCATCATGCAGTAGATGGAAACATCGTGGGATACAAGGCAATATTTTTAGCACGAGGTATAGACTATGAAGACACATTTGCAGCCACTAGAAATACACATGACAGGTAGAATCATGTGGGTAAATAAAACAAGGCCTTGTATGAGCTTAGAAGACACCCATGGGATAACAAATACATGAGGAGCTTGATGAAGATCTAAACCTTTGCTACAAGGTTGAAGATGAAAGTATATAGAGGATGACAAGCTCAGAGATGGGTGTGAGAAAGAAATATTGAAAAAGTTTAAGATAGAAGATCTTGGTATACAATGATCCTATACGGATACATAGAATATTAGTAGAAAAGGAAGCTACTTGTCACTCTAGTACAGAATGTTTCAGTGCATAGAGTACAGAAGACAGAGGGAGAATGATGCTCCGCTTTAGAGGGAGTGACTGTAGAAGATCCTGAAGAGATTCGGGATGATGGACTGCAAGGACATGACCACACCTATGGCATCAAACCTAAAGCTATTGAGTGTTGCTTCATCAGAGTCGGTTGATGCAATGATGTATCGTCAGATGATTGGGTCCTCGATGTACCTGATGAATATGAGACTAGATATTTGCTTTGCTGTGAACAACTTGAGCCAATTACTAACAGATCTGAGACATGTTCACTTGATTGCTGCAAAACATATTCTGAGGTACCTGAAGGGTACAGTTGACTATGGGATCAAGTATGAGGAAAATCAGAAGATTAACCTGGAAGTTTATGTTGACTCAGATTGAGGAGATAGTGCCATTGATAGAAAGAGCACTTCAGGATGTTGCTTCAGTATGGGATCAGGTGTGATCTCCTGGTTTAGCAGGAAGTAATCCTTTGTGGCACTGGGTACAATCGAAGCAAACTATGTTGTAGCTTGTTCGGCTAGTTGCGAGGTAGTATGGATGAGGAATATACTGTCTGATTTATTTGAGCTCCATTTGGATGCTACTTGTATATATTACGACAACGAGAGTTGTGTGAATTTGTCTGAGAACCTGATGTTCCATGACAAGTCGAAGCATATCAAGATAAAATATCAATATATCAGGAATATGGTGTAGAGAGTTGTGACGGACAAACAAATAGCTGATGTGTTGACTAAGCCATTGGCCAGAGTGAAGTTTGAATACTTCAGGGAGAAACTTGGTGTTCTCCAGATCGAGGTTCCCTCCAAGGGGAAGTGATGAGTCTGTGAGCCATTCTAACATGGTGAGAGGATTTGTTCCTTCCATGGTCAAATGTAAGGGCTGATCCATTCTATCATGGTGAGAGGATTGGTTCCTTCCATGGAAGATGTGAGTGCTGAGCCATTCTGAGGTGACTGTGGGATGTGTTCCCACATGATCAAATATAAGCGTTGAATGTCATTCTCTGGGAGAATGGAGGTACCTGGTCAGTTACCAATAATACTCAGTCTGGGACTGAGAGCCATTTTGGTGTGATGTGTTTACACATGGTCAGATGTAAGTGCAGAGCCATTCTGGCGCGATGTGTTTACACATGGTCAGATGTAAGTGCAGAGCCATTCTGGCACGATGTGTTTACACATGGTCAGATGTAAGTGTAGAGCCATTCTGGCGCGATGTGTTTACACATGGTCAGATGTAAGTGCAGAGCCATTCTGGCACGATGTGTTTACACATGGTCAGATGTAAGTGCAGAGCCATTCTAGTGCGATGTGTTTACACATGGTCAGATGTAAATGCAAAGACATTCTAGCACAATGTGTTTACACATGGTTAGATGTAAGTGTAGAGCCTTTCTAACAAGATGAGGTCGGATGTGAGTGCTGGGCATTTCTGACATGTGTTTTAGATGTGTTCCTCTCATTGTCAGATGTGAGTGTTGGGCGTGCCTTTCTTACATGGTTCTTGGATGTGTTCCTCCCATTGTCAGATGTAAGTGCTGGGTGGGCCTTTCTAACATGGTTCATTCCATGGTCAGATATAAGTGTTGAAGATGATAAATACCTACATGAAGGCTAGGCCTACAACCAGCATAAAAAAGGGCTGGCTCTGTAGAACTTCCTGTGACGAGAAGAATGAAGAGATAGTATCATTTGATTGAGATAGCGAAAGCAGTGATGATGATGATCCAGTGATGATTCAGCTTTGATGATGATCTAGATCAAGTGACTATCCATACTTGATGATGATCCAGATCAAGTGATGATCCAAACTTGATGATGATCTAGATCAAGTGATGATCCAGACTTGATGATGATCTAGATTCAGTGATGACTTGACGATGAAGATGACTTGAAGATGAATATGACTTGATGATGAAGATGACTTGAAGATGAATATGACTTGATGATGATCCAGATGATATAGAGAAGAAGACTTGTGCTGATAAATTGTGTCGAGAGAATACCTTCCTAGTTAAGAGGGAGTGTTGATGTATTTGTAACTTCTGAATGTATTCACTTGTATATATTATGTATTGTACCCCGATGTTTATACTGAGATGTATTTGTAATGTAATTGAGTCATGTCATGCCCCGATGCTCCAATCAGGAGATTCAATAATGTAAAAAAGTCATGTAAAGTCATTGAGGTTAACCCTCCATTGTAAGTCGGGGCAATAGTCCCCACAATTGTGTCAAGGTTAACCCTCCTTGTTGATCAAAGGGAAAATTCCCCATAGTTGTGGGACACTAGGGTTCTTAGACTCTCCTAGATATGTCAACCCTAGTAAGTAATTTTTAAGTGGGGCCGACATGTTGAAGTGTACATAAAGTGAACGAAAGAACATAAATAGAGAGTGAGCCTCTCTATTTATCACACACACACTCACTCACTGGGGCACATGAGTGAGACAGGAGAAGCTCTCTCAAGTGTGAGAGAGAGAACAAGATGTGGAGATCATCTTTTATGTTTTCGAGTTTTACTTCTACCATTGGTGCTCATTCTATCTCTGAGGAAGTTACGGGGTTTTCTCCTTTATGGTTTCCCCGAGGAAAATTCTTTGTGTCTCTTATCTCTTGTGCTTATTCTTGCGCATGTTATTGTCTCAGATAAGATCCTAGATCATATTTCTTAAATGATAAAAATCTAATATAAGGGTCTTGGTGAGAAGATTGGGGAATCTCCTCTTGTTCAAAATATTTGGAGATCTCTTCTTGATCAGTTCAATTGAAAAGTCTCTGCAATAGAATAAATGAATGATCTGAGAACCTTATCTATCGACCAACTTCTGGGAACTTTAACTGCTTATGACATGAGGATCAGTAAAGATAAATGTACCATTAGAGGAGCTTCTTTTAAAGTAGACAAACATACAGATTCTGAAATGGAAGAGATCGAGGAAAATTTGTAAGAAGACTGAAAACTGGATTAGGAAAATATAAAGGGAAGTTTCCTTTTAAATGTTTCAATTGTGGTAAGGTAGGGCACTTTGCATCTAAATTCCCTTATAAGGAAAAAGATTATAATTATGTTGGTGAAGAGAAACACACATTTAAGAGATACAATAAAAACAATAACTACAAAAATAAATGTTTGTGTGAAAATGATGTTGATCCCTCAGAAGTTACGCACAATGAGTCATATTGTGAAGATAAATTGAATGATTTTATTCTTATGGCCATAAAATATCTTGAGGATGAATATGCTAGAAGTGATATGAACGATGAAGATGTTTTAGTTGATATGGAAGGTGATTTTATTAGTGCATTGGAAGAAATTGACAGACTCATACTAAAGAAGAGAAAATAAAAACAATTGTTAATTCAGCATGAAAAGAATGTTAAAGAACGGAGTACAGATTGTATCTTGTTAAAGGTAGAACTAGAAGAAGAAAGAAAATAAGTGATGTTCTAAAAGAACAATTATCACAGAAAAAGATGAGATGTGAAGCATTGGAGGAAGAAGTAGTGAAATTTAGAAAAGAATTGGAGAAATTTCAATCTCTCTATCATCAAAACTTGTCAAGTATTAAATATTCAGAAGAACTAAATAACATCCTGAGTAAGAAAATATCTCCTTTAAACAAGACTAGTATAGGTTATGAAGAAGGTACAAGTAGTAGTCAATCAGAAAACAAGGAAACAACTAAGGTGATTAGCTTTCAAAACAACAATCAGTCAGAGTACACAAAGTCGGAAAATTTCATCAAAGCTGAAGCGAATAAAAACAACAATGAAGTTAAACTAATGAGTGGTAAAGACGATATATCTACAGGAACATATAACAATGCTCTGCAGTCAAGAAAGCATGAAGAAGAGCTAAATAACAGAATGACAAGGCTATCTATTTCAAGAAAACAACCAAAATTTAGGTACCAAATTATTTTCAATGGTTATTGTTATTGTTGTTCTGACATTGGTCATAAAGCTGTAAATTGTGTTTTTAACTTTAGAAACATACAATGAAGAATTTTTAGCAATAACCAAATGCTACATCATAAAGTGAAACATTCAATGAGCCAACAAGAGCATCATTCTATTCCATCTCCAACTAGAAGAAGAGCTCATGCTAGAAATATAAATTCTTTTGAGTTGCTGTACAACATGCCAAAATATTATATTTGTCATAATTTTGGACACAAAGCCATAGAATGTTATTTAAAGAATTATGAATCAGATTCAAGAGTAGATTATTCTGTTAAAAAGGAAAAAGTATGGAAGAAGAAAGAAAAAAACCAGTGTGGGTTAGTGCTTTCTTCTCAAAGACAAAAGGACCCCTGGTATATTGGCAGTGGATGTTCCAAACACATGACTGGGGATCAAAGTAAATTTTTATCTTTGAGTGAACACAAATTAGGATATGTAAATTTTGGAAATGATGCTCTAGGGAAAATTAGAGGCAAACGGTTGGTAAGTCTGAATAGTAAAGGAAAATCTCAAGATGTATTGTTTGTAGGTGGCTTGAAGCATAATCTTCATAGTGTCAGTCAGGGATGTGAAGTTGTTTTCACCTCTAAAGAGTGCAAAATAAAATATGTATCTTCAGGACAATTGGTTTCCAAGGTTATAAGAAAAGAAAACAATGTCTATGTTTTGAAAGAAGATAAGGAAGAGTGTCATCTAAGAAAGTATGATGAGAGCTGACTATGGCATAGAAGACTTGGAAATTTGAATTTTAATCATTTAATCAAGCTTAGAAACAATGGAACAGTAAAATATTTTCCTAATATATCAAAACCATATGACTCTGTATGTAAACCCTATCAAATGGGAAAACTAACTCGAACTCAGTTTAAATCCAAGAGCTTCACATCAACAGATAAACCTCTTCAATTAGTGCATGATGATTTATGTGGACCATAAAGAAATGAAGGCACAAGAAAATAAAACTATTTTATGCTTGTTATTGATGATTATTCTTGACTAACATGGGTTTCTTTCCTGAAAGAAAAATCTGAAGCATTTGAAAAATTCAAAGTATTTAAGGCTCTGACTAAGTATCAAACATGAAATAGATTAAAAGCAGTAAGATCTGATAGAGGAGGAGATTTATGTTCAAAGGAATTCTAATAATTCTGTGATGAACAAGGAATCAAAAGAGAATATACAATTTTAGGGATTCCACAACAAAATGGAGTAGCTGAGAGACATAATAGATCAGTTAAGCAGATGGCAAGGTCAATGATGAATGAAATACATATTTCTCAAACATTCTGGGTAGAGGAAATTCACACATATATTCATATTCTTAACAAATCCCACTTAAGGCCAAATAGTGATAAAACTCCTTATGAGTTGTGGTTTGGGAGACTTGCTTCAATCAAGCACTTTAAAGTCTTTGAAAGTAAATGTTACATAAAAAAAATCATGAACATCTTGGAAAATATGATGATAGGGATGATGAAGGTAACTTTTTGTGGTATGCTACAAACAATAAAGGATACAGATGCTATAATAAGAGGTTACATAAAATGGTTGATGACATTGACATTAAAATTGATGAAGGTGTGCATGTCAAAGACATTTAGATAAGCAGTGTTGAATCAAATACAGAGGATATAGCTAAAGAGGAAGAAGAACAGGTCCAAGAATTAGAAAAGGAAGACTTTGAGTTAGATAATGAAGGTGCAGATTCACAACAACAATCAGTAAAACCCTCATCAAGAATTATTTGAAAAAATCAACCTGAAAGTGAGATTATTGGTAACAAGAATGAAGGTGTACAGATAAGAGGAAAGTTACTCAAGGATTCAGAACATTCTCACATTGCTTTTATATCTATAATAGAACCCAAGAATTTTTATGAAGCCAGTGAAGATGAAGATTGGATAAAAGCCATAAATAAAGAGATTAATAAGATTAAAAAGAATAATAGTTGGGAACTTGGTCCTAGAGCAACAGACAAGAATGTGATTGGCTCCAAATGGGTGTTTAAGAATAAAATGAATTAACAAGGACAAATTGTGAGGAATAAATATAGATTGGTCTGTAAAGGGTATGCTCAGATTGAAGGACAATATTTTTATGAAACCTTTGCACCTATGGCAAGAATGAAAGCTATCAAAATGTTTCTTGCTTATGCCTATCACAAGAAGTTCAAAATTTATTATATGGATGCCAAGTCATCATTTCTCAATGGATATCTAGAAGAAGAAGTTTATATGGAAAAACCTGAAGGATTCTCACTAACAAACAATCTTGATTATGTCTGCAAACTAAAGAAGGCTCTGTATGGGTTGAAATAAACACCTAGAGCCTAGTACTATAGATTACAAAAATATTTAGGAGAAAAAGGATTCAAGAAAGGCACTGTTGATAGTAATTTGTACATCAAAACAGAAGGTGATGACTTATTTGTTGTTTTGGTTTATGTTGATGATATTATTTTTGGATGTACTAATGATTCTTTTGTTCAATGGTTTTCTAATGCCATGCAATCTGAGTTTGAAATGTCCATGATTGGAGAACTGTCATATTTTCTTGGTCTTCAAATCACTCAGATTTCTAAAGGTTTGTTTATCTCCCAAAATAAGTATCTAAAGGAAATGTTGAAGAAATTTTAGATGGAGGATTCTTCACCTGTTAGTACCCCTATGATTGTTGGTTGCAATCTTAGCAAAGATGATATTTCACCTGATGTTGATAGAAGAACATATAGGTCAATGATAGGTAGTCTTCTGTACATCACTCCATCTCATCCTGATATTATGCATGTTGTTGGACTGGTAGGAAGATTTCAGTATGATCCTAAGCAAAGTCACTTGGTCGTTGTGGAGAGACTTTTCAAATATCTGAAAGGCACAATGACTTATGGTCTCTGGTATCCTACAAATCAAAATTTTCAATTAATTGCATATTCAGATGCTGACTAGGAAAATTGTTCAAATGAGAGAAAGAGAACAAGTGGAGGTGCATTCTTCTTAGGTGATTCATTAGTAGCATGGATGAGTAAAAAGCAAGGTTCAATATCCTTGTCTATTACTGAAGCGGAATACATTGCTTCTGCCACCTACTGTACATAGGTACAATGGATGATTTAGAGTCTTGCAGATTTGGAGGTCAAATATATTGAACCCATTCACATTCATTGTGACAACACAAGTGCCATTAGTGTGTCTAATAATGCTATCTTGCATTCCAAGACTAAGCACATTACTATCAAGTATCATTTTCTAAGAGAGCCAGTCACAAACACATTAGTTCAATTGAATTTCATTCCTTCTAAGGAACAAACTGCTGATATCTTTATTCAACCATTATCAAAGACTCAGTTTGAATATTTCCACCAGAAATTGGGTGTCATACCTGATCCAACTAATCTCCTCACTTTGATAGGGGGTGATTGTGTTTTTTAAACATCTAATAGGAGTTTTAAGTGACAAGTATTTGAGTCTATATTGATAGGGGGAGATGTTTTTTTAACAATATTTTTTTGACATTGATTTCAAAGGGGGAGAAGTTCATTTAATTGGCAAAAATTGGTTGACAAATCAGAAGAAGGTGTTCCAAAATTTTTGGGTTTCCATCAATGCCAAAGGGGGAGATTATTGGGCAGATTGTTGGCTAGACTGACACAGAGGTTTTCTGGTTTTCATTGATGGCATTCATATTTAAGATGATGAAGATCAATGGTGGAAATAAATTCCACGGATCGGAGATGCAAGGTAGAATTAATTTTTTGTATTTACGGAGTCTGTTAAAAAGTGAAAATTTGAAGAGCTAAGATCGACACAAGGAAAGATCCATGACACTAAAACATTCCGCGGGTTGAACATGCCCAGATGAAGAAAAAATTTCAAATATTGGAATAGGTTAATTGATGGAAATATTTGGTGGTTGAGAAAGGAGCAAAGATATATCTACGGTCATGGATAATTACGCAGATTGAACTAGCACGAAAAAAGTCGGGATTTTAATTTGCGGAAAGTGGTAGAGGATATAGAGATTAACAGTTATGAAAAGAGATTGGGTTGATCGACAAACAAGGTGAATTCCGCATTCTGAAGATGATTGCTCTATCAGAAGTGAAAGAATTAGTGCAATGTTAAATTTTTCAAGTTTGGACGGTTCCGATGAAGACAGATTATAAATCAATGGTTGATGTTAATGACTTCCAAGATGCAATGACATATGGATGGATTCTTTTGTTCATGACCTCTATGGAGGTTGACTTCTCTAGCTCATGTCCGCTATGACAGATGGAAAAGGAAGTTTGTGAAGCACTTAAAGGCGTAAATCATGAAAATGTAAAAATTGGTATGCGTATAATATAACGGTCACAGGTAGTTATAGAATGATAATTGATTCTTGATTAGGAATATGAAAGGTTGGGAAGTTGAAGTAGTTGAGGTGTACATGTATAAAGGTGATCTGAAGCGAACTGTGTAGGGTTAGTCGTTCAGTGGAGATACTGAAATTGGTAAGTAAATAAGATGATCTGAAGAAGAGATAGAGTGAAGAGCAGAGACTAAGTATGCATAGGACAAAGACCAGAAAATGAACAAAATAGAGAATGGGTAGCAGAGGAAGAACAAATGAGAAGCAGAGATAAGGAAAACCAGAAGAAGAATGAAGAAAAATGTTGAGTATAGAAGAATGAAATCATAGCAGAAGAACAAAATAGAGATGAAGTGGTAAGCATCGTTATATCAATATCATTGTATTGTATTGATTCAAAGCAATTATCAGAAAATAGGGTGGTAGGGTGGTTCTAGGGAGGATTGTTGTTCTCAAGATTTTGTGGGTGATAAAGAACTTTGAGAATTGGTGCTCTTTATAAGTCAGTGCTTGTAATTCAGTGGTTGTCGCCTCATTTGAGTAGGATCTCAAAGAAAGAGAATACATATAGAAGTTGAAGCTTTCCTGACATCCTAAGAGGAAGAGGTTTTTCCCTTTATGGGTTTCGTCATGAAATCTGTGTCTATGTGTATTTTTTATGATTGAATGATGATGGTTTT
Source organism: Pseudotsuga menziesii (assembly GCA_001517045.1). Lineage (NCBI taxonomy): Eukaryota > Viridiplantae > Streptophyta > Pinopsida > Pinales > Pinaceae > Pseudotsuga > Pseudotsuga menziesii. The sequence goes on from LPNX010642483.1 coordinate 10,037, forward strand.
CTTTACATGTTAAATCTACTGCAACAGAGTTTCTGCTAATAAAGAATGAATATAGAATTCCTCATAACATATTGACTGTCATAAAACTTCAAGGATAAAAGTTTTTTTTAATTGTATAATATTTTTTAAGCACAGAAATTAACTGATTCCCCCCCCCCCCCCTCTCAGTTAATTGAATACTTTCAAAACTCCTAATCAAAGTCATTTGGTGGTTGTTTAGAGGATATTTAAATATTTTAAGGGAACAGCCACTTACGGTCTCTGGTATCCTAGAAATCAAAATCTTCAGTTAACTGCATATTCAGATGTTGACTGGGAAAATTGTTTGGATAAAAGAAAGAGCACAAGTGGAGGTGTATTCTTCTTGGGAGATTCGTTAGTTTCACGACTGAGTAAGAAGTAAGGATATATATATTTATCCATTACATATGCTGAATAAATTATTGCTTCCACCTACTATACACAAATACTCTGGATGATCCAGACACTAGAATACTTGGAGGGGGAGCTGTGCTATACAGTATTATTTGACACTGATGTCAAATGCGGATAAGTTATATTTGCTATAGATGATAAACAGTTGGTGATTACATGTACATCGTGCATCCAAAATTTGAAGGTTGCCATCAATGCCAAAGGGGGAGATTGTGGGAATTATGATAGGTATTGCAATCATATGGAAACACATCAGATTGTGATATGGTTGTCATTGATGGGAAAACATAGATTATGATCCACATAAGCTAAGGACTAAGATGAATAAGAAAAATATGTGGATCATGTGGTGGAGATCTCAAGATGTGAAGATCAACGGAAAAAGGGAATTTTGTTCGTTGAAAGAGCAAGGAGTTGAGTTTCAAAATCAAAAACTAATCACCAAGAAGGAGATCATGATCAATGGATGGGGTTGATCGTGGAAATAGATAAATGGATGACAACGATTCCACTGGGAGAACTAGCATGGATTAATAAAATTTTGATATGTGAGGAATTTTTATGAAGTTCACCTTATGGTATTTGAAGTCCACCGTTGGCCTACATCTAATGGTCCTCAATGAATCCACAGATTCAATTAGTAGGTGAGCTAACGATCAGGATGGGAGCAAAATTTTAATGTAATCTACTCTATAACATTTGGAGTCCACCGTAGATCTACATGGATCTAGCTCCAAGGGTTATCAATCATTTCACTCGTTGAAATAGGAGGTGAGTTAACTCAAAAGAATACATGGCTTGTGCACCTTGGTAAATCCAAAAAGTTTGAAATAAAAGTTGATTCAAAAATATGATGGTTAGCAGTGAACCTGCAAAGAAATCAACAGTTGAGAAAAAAAGTGGAAGGCGGAAAGTGGAAGACAGAATGCAGAAGATGAGAAATCAAAGTCTAAAGTTATATGGGTTTTCGCAACCTGGAGTCTACTAGTGGAATGCGGAAGGCGGATAGAGGAAGGCGTAAAGCGGAAGGTGGAATGCAGAAAATGAGAAATCAAAGTCTAAATTAATATGGGTTTCTGCAACCGATATTTTGTTAGAGGAAGACAGAAAGAGGAAGGACTAAAGCGGAAGGTAGAAAGCAGAAGATGAGAAATCAAAATCTAAAGTAATATGGATTTTCGTAACTCGGTGTCTGCTAGAGGAATGCGGAAGGAGGAAATTGAAAGATGGAAGGATGAAAGTGGAAATTGTGGAAGTTGTTTAAACAATTTTTGAAAACCCGGGATCTACACTCTGCACCTAATCTAACATCGACGACTAGGAAATCATGCATAAGAAATCGACGATGCTGAAGGAGTTTGCAAAAAATGAGGTGTAGAAGTAGGTGTTTGATTTCAGGTGAACGGTCAGTAGAGAGGCCACACAAAATCGACGACATGGAAGAAGTCATGTGGAAAAGGATGTACAAAAGCAGGTGTTTGATTTCATATCAACGGTCAGTAGAGAGGCCGCACAAAATCGACATCACAGAAGAAGTCATGCAGAAAAGGATGTGCAGAAGAAGGAGTTTGATTTCAGACCAACGGTTATAGAAAGGCCACACAAAATCAACAATGCAGAAGAATTCATGCAAAAAGAATCCTAAGAAACCAGAACTGTGAAAACTCTGATTTGTCAGAAGAATCCAAAATTGTGAATATGCGTTGCAGAAACTTATGATTACACATCGATTGGACTCCTTGTATTTCATAAGGAATCAAATGTTTTTCATCGGTTGTGAAGATGAACAGTCAGACATATGAATAAGTGATTGATAAGTATAAGAGGATGCATGTGAAGAGTCGATGTTGCATTGATAATCATCAAAGTGCATATTGCACAATGAAAGAGGACTCTGGGTACTTTCAAGAATATACAAAACAGATCCAATGAGGGGAACCAAGGTGCATAAGAAAATCTAGAATTAAATCAAAACAGAGTTGGTCTGCATTGTTATATCTGTTTTTCTACATATAGTAATGAACCTATTTAAATATAAGGAACAAGGGTGGTAGGGTGGTGCTACGAAAAAAATGTTGTCTTCTCTGTACAAGTTGAAGCCTGAACAAGAGGAAGTTGGTGCTTTCACCCAGTTGTAGTTGGCGAATGTTATTTTAGTGGGTTCTAGAAAAAAATGAAGGTTGGTTCTCTCCACAAGAAGGAATTTGTAAACAGAGGTTGTAGCCTCATTTGAGTATGTGCTCAAGTAAATATGAATATTTTTCTGCCTCTATCATGTGTGTATGATTGATGATCATCATTCCTTCTATTATACTTGTTGCGTTATCATAACTGTAAATCTATAATCAGTAATAATCTTTTAAATATTGAAAATGGTTTAAGATTTAGAAATAACTTATTCACCCCCACCCTCTCAGTTATTTGAATAATTTCAACAATGTTTACCTTGTGTATGTAATTACTCTTACAATTATGTGTGAGAGAGGTGCGACCTCTCTATAAGACTACCAAACAAAGGTGTGACCTCTCTATAAGAGTATTGAATAAAGGTGCAACATCTTCCTTCCTTTCTCTGAAGTTAAATAACTATATTAATTTTCAACTATATCATAATATGGGTATCATTTAAACTAGACCAGGTTATCTAGAGGAAGAAATAAATGAAAGGAGGCTGATAGGACTAATCAACGATTTGGATCCAATCAAAGAAGAGGCTTCAAAAAATAACCTACAGATTATACGAAGATACATTGACACCTAAATTATTAATACTTATAGAAATCATCTGGATCAATGGCTGTCACGGTAGAACTTACACTTGGATTCAATGGATTGAGCTAGATTTGGACAGTAATGCCACTTTAAGAAGACATGCTACTTGGAGACATCTTAATTTTATGTTTTTTTGTGCCTTACGATTTTGAGTTTTCACAACTCAAGTAATCCTTGTTATGTTTTTGCATCCATTTACATTATATTTTAGCTAAATCTAAAAGGTCCATCTTTATCAAATGTGTCATCTTATAATTTTACTTAAAGGTTGTTCAATTTATTCCTTAAATAAATGTTTTTCTTGAGCATGTATCTTATATACATGTTTTAGTACGGTCCATTGACAAACTAAACATGTACATAAGATACACACTCAAGAAAAAACATTTCTTTAAGGAATAAATTGAACATCCTAAGTACAATTATAAGAGTATGAATTTTATACAAATGGACCTCTTACATGTAGCTCAAATATAATCTAAATGGATGTAAAAACATAACAAGGATTTCTTGAGTTGTGAAAACCCAAAACCGTAAGGTACAAAAAAAAAAAAAAAAATTTGTCCCCTGGTAGCATATCTTATTAAAGTGGTATTACTATCCAAATCTATATCGATCCTTTGACTCCAAGTGTACTTCCTAGAGTGACACCTATTGATCCAAATCATTTCTATAAGTATGAAGAATTGGGGTGTCAATGTAGGTTAGTTTTTGAAACCTCTTCTTTGCTTGGATCCGAATCATTTATTACTCCTATCAATTTAGAAGTTAGAATTTTCCCATCAATTTGTTTATTTACAAACTTAAATTCACATTATGAATTTCATCCTTTCTCAAAATCCAATCATATATCACGATTAAAAATGGATAAAACGAGTAAATGGGCATCAAAATTAACCCCTGGGTGGGGGGAGCTTCCATTTTAAACATGATCCATGTTCCCACACCTCAAATGGTTTGTATTTATTATTAGAAGATGCATGATTTTCTCTAGGCCATTAGCGGAGAGGGATCATTTTTATCCTCAACACATGTACCAATGCCTCCGATGATCTAGATTGATCATGGAAAGATACATGATTTGATCTAGGCCATTGGCATGGAAGGTCCCTTTTTATCCTAGAACATGTACTAATTCCTTCAATGAGATAGATTGATCCTAAAAAGGATACATGATCTAATATGAACCATTTGCATGAAAGGACCCTTTTTATCCCCAACAGAAGTACGAATGCCTCCAACCAATGACCAAAATTTAATGTCTTCTCTTCATTTCATGTTAAGGGTAAATATGCATCTAACTATTTTGTGATGAAAAGTCGAAAAAATATTTGTAATTCAACTAACAAGAGCAAAATATGTATACACTTCAACATGAAACATTCTAAACAGAATATTTCTCATCAAATTGTTTACAATTCTTATAATGGATTAACCACTAGATACATACATTTTAATTTTAATAAAAAGTGATAACATGTATAGATTATAATCAAACCATACAAAAATTTGTGTGAGAATGGGAACAATTAGAGCATAATCCATAATGCATAAGTTTGGTTATAACAATAATTACACTACCTTTTGGATAACTTTCCTAAAACTTCCCAAGCATGCATCAAAATTGTTGTTCCAATCGTTAATGCTAAAAATGATATGTCTTTTTGACATTGGGATTGGGATCTGGCATATGGAAAGAAAGTTATGGGGAATTCTCAAAATATTTTACATGTAAAGTATTCACATTGATGTTAAAGTTGAGCTATAATAAAAAATCAAGGAAGTGAAAAAGTGTGATAGATAAAGATGGATAGAGCCTGGAAAAGGGGAATTACTATTTTGAGTAAAGCAAGGATTTGATGATGTAGAAAATTCATATTATTATTTTGACACAAAAACACATATCATTACCAATGCAATAAAATTACTATAAATCAACATGTTAGATGCTTTTAAATAAATGGAATATGTAAACATAAAAAAAAAAGAGATGACCAAATTTTCTTAGGTTCATTAAATGATCATTGTTTTCTTTCCAAAATTTTCACTAAGCCACACATTTTTGGTGTGGTGAAAGTACATATGGGTACTTTAAAAATAGATTTATTAGGAACGTTTCTTCAAACAGTTTGTTGGAAAACATAAACTTCTCAAAGAAGGAGAAGCCGTTCATACCTTAAGAGATTCTATTTTTGGGGTGGGGAATGTAGATGGTAAGGATAAAGAGCAGCATCTCTTTCTCCAAGTAGGTCATATTTTGAAGTTCTAGGAATTTAGTAGATGATATATGATTTTGATGAAGGTGAAAATCACTGAAAGAGAGTCCACCCCTTTGAGGAATATGGGGCATAGATAGAGAAAGAGGGATTATCCTTTCCTAATACTATCGAATATAATTCAACATTCACAGTCAAAAACAAATTGGCACATGTGTGTGTGTGTGTTACTAATATATTATCACTATAAACATTTCCAATATTTATGGTTCAAGTGACCCTTTTAGGAAGGAATGGTCATTCCTTCCTCAAAGAGACATATTTTGGGGTTTATGCACAATAGGTTCCTTGTATGATTATGAATTAGTCACTCATGTGATCTAGCCTTTTTCATTGAACGTCCTTATATGTATAGACCCTTTGAGAAAATAATATTCTCTTATTTTCATATTGATTTCTTTCTACAGAAAAAAAAAACAAAGGAAAACATGAAGAATAATAACTCTTATCATGGATTTGTATTTATTTTGGTGAACCAAAATATTTGAATCCTTCATGAAGGAATTGGCACTCTTTATTCAACAATTCATTATCATAAAGAAACGATAAAGTACAACTTCAAGAAAGAGTGTGTGTCATTTCCTAATCCATTCCAAGGGACTTCGTAATTTGGTAATGTCCCTTTTTCCAATTTTTATTACAATGACCAATTTTTCACTTGTTTCCCTATTTCGACCTTTGACTAGTTTGATGTCTAGGTCTCCAAATTGGCTCAAATGCTCCCAAATATTCTGATAAGGTGTATGACTGATATTAAGAGTTGAATATGATGTTCAGGTATTATTTATGACCATACAATTACTTCTGAAAAGTTGTTTTATATTCTGATAAAAGAATGAGTCTTTACTAGCAAATTGGGGGTTCCAATTCCCCCTAGGTAAATGTTGGAAATGGCTTCTCAAATGCTCACAAAACCACTCGAATTTCTGAAAATAGGTATAGGATGTTTAAGGGACATTTTTAATTTCTAATATGAATCATTATTTGGTTTATACAAGCTATTATGACCCTCTCCCAAATGGCTACAAAATCACTAATTCGACCCTTGGGGAAATGGCACTGAATCTTCACCAAAAACAATTAAACTAAGTAAAATGACCTCAAATGCTTATGTTCTGAATATGAAACTTGTAATACTCATAAATTACATCCCATTAATCATAAATATATCAGATATACACTCTTCCATTTGAAATAATCAACATTATCATGGCATACATCAATATAGTGGGGAAATGGTCATTGTTTGCTCATTAATAGTCACTTTTACATGAAACCCTTTGATATTTAAACTTGATACTTTTTGATAATGAATAAAATATCATATTTATATTATTACAATCATAAATGGACAATGAAAGTCTCTCCCAATTCAAAATCATCAGCATTATAATGGTTCACAACAAGATAGTGGGGAAATGGCACTATTTCTTCATTGTTTAACATTTTTACATGAAATATTTTGGTATTTCAACATGAGATTCTTATGAAATTTAAATAAATATAATTTACATCAGAACATAAAATAATGGGGCATTATAAGCTTCCCCTAATATATTAGTAGCTCACCCAAAGTGCAATCCCTCCATGAGCAAGAATATGCCATAAAAACTAGAAATGGTTGAGAGAAAGTGCAGCACTAGAAGGAAGTAAAATATTAACTGTATATTACACCTGCAAATAAAACTCCATTAAATCTCCATGAAATACCTGAGTGGACTCTAAAACACAAACTTGCATGGGAATCTTTAACCCTCGAAATTGGCTAAGGCAAGAAAACTAGTCATCCACTAGCTCTCACAATTCAAAAATGAAAAATTATCAAATGAAGAAAATATTCTCTCTTGGTTGATCCCTATATTTAATAAACATAATTAGCCTTATAAGGTTACCAATCTATCCATAAACTCAATCCAATTCAAATTAGGGTGTGTGCTCAAGATTTTTCATGTGTCCTCCCTTTCCTAGCCTTCCATCTCCGCCCAATTTGAGTAGGAACCCATTGGATGCTCTATTTTCACCTGAAATGTTATATATGTTAGATATCAGCCTTCATATATGATTTGTTTCATATGTTTCATATCATCTTCATCATTGTTGTCATAGAGCTAGGGAATCTAGTCCAAGTGTCTTAGTAGCTCCAAAATGCCTCTTCCTCTTCCATGGGAGTTACTCTTCCACTCCAATTCGACCTTAATTGATTCATGCAAAGTATATTGACATTCCAACTCATCCCGATACCCTTGAGCTTCTTATAGATTCAAAATAACAAGAGGATGATGCCATGTGGCAAAGAAAATCTAGCTTGTGTGGGTCCCACATCCTCCATGTGTCTTCATGATAAATTTCGACTTTGATTTTCCCTTGTATTTATTTATATATATCCTTTATTAAATATTTACTCCATTATAATGTTGAAACATCATTTATTTTCACCCTTATTCCAAATCCCAAAGCTTCCACTCCCAACATAGGAAACTAGTAATTTTCCTCCTTAGCAATTATTTGACCCTTAGGATCAATTTGACAAACTCTCATGTATATGGAAAATGTGATTAGGCAATTTTGACCCAATGAAAAAATTGTGACGTGAAAAATACTCCCTTCCAAATATTTCTTGTCCTCAAGCAATTTCAAACATGGGTGTTGAAGAACCTACGTTCTGTATGATTCTTTGAAGTTTCCACTGAGTTTCCCAACTTTGAGTCTTTGAGATTCCATGAATATTTTAGAGAGGAACCACCATGCTTGCTGCTGCACTAATCTGATTAAAATCACTTTATTAAGTGGAGAATCCATCTCCCATACTGCTTATTTCCCCCAAAAATTGAAATCAATGGGACTAAAAACTATCCCAAGGTCCTATTGCTTGTATTCCACTCCAACAATTAAGAGTGCTCTCCAACCATACCATTAGGAAAGAGAATTCCAGGATCCCATTTTCGTTTATGAATTATTAAAAACATCATGAGTACATAATATATATCATCAAAGTACATAACAACATAATAAAAATGTACATCAAGGAGGTGCCTCATCAAAAAATCATGAAAGTTCTTATACCTCCAAGTATGTAGACTACCATTTTCCAATTGCATACAAGTTTCAAGTGACCAATCAAATATGCTCCAATGAAATAGATGAGGATCCCATGTCCTATAATGTTTCTCCAAAAGTATGTGATATGCATAAAAATATTCAGCCATGTATTCTTTCATCCAAGAAGTGAATGAATAATCTCCACTCAAATCTGAATCAAATAATGGGCAAAAAAAACGAGACTTCAAATGCATAAAAGAAGTCTCACCCCTACATCCATGAATGAGAGAATCATATATATAACAAATTATGTGGCTGGAAACAAAAATGTTCTCCAATCATAAATCTATTCACCCTAGTGTTGGATGAAGTTCCCCCAACATCAAATGAACCAAGTGTTGAGCAAGAAAAACCATGAGTCTTCAAGTGACTCAAATGCATACCACAGGTGCATACATGTAGATGTGCATCATCATAAAGTAACAAAGGATGCAGCTGAAAATGTGAATAAGAATGTGTTCCAACCATGTTATCATTAAAATTAAATCTAGGAGTTTCATACTCCTCATGTGGCACCATCAAAAACAACCCTTTCACCCATACTTCATTGAGACTAATGCTGCAAAACATGGAATTGTAGGATGTAGGAGAATGAACTAACTTGCCCAAATGATCAAAAAGTGCAGAAGTTTCATCACGAGAAGGATCCATATGGGTAGTATCATGAAGCTCCTTCAAAAGTGTGAAACCTTTGTCATAGATTGGTTCCAATGTAGAGGAATCATGCTCTTCTTTAAAAATTGCATAACCTTCATGAAGAGACAATTCAAGTTCCTCTTCCACCACATCAAGTGTTTGTATATATTCAAGTTCATATTCAAACACATCGATCAAATTTAAATTTCCACATTTCTCATGATCCACAATGTCATGAGAATCCTCCAAACAATCTACCATTTGAAAATCTGAAACATAGGAGGAAAAACAAGTATCTTGCAACTTTTCAAGAAGTTGCTCATTTTGAATTGTGAGTTTATGATTATCCTCATTATTCTTCAAGTATGCATCATGTAACAATTCATTAATCTCAAACAAATGGTTTCCATCAAATAGCAAATACATGGAATTACCTTTGATGTGGAACATTGCTCTTTGAATCTTCTCCATGTCTTCAAGGAAGGATGTTTCCTCCAATGAAGTAGCTCTCCAACAAGAATTTGACACTAATGATTTAGTTTCATGGAGTATGTTAAGGGACTCTTGAATATTATTTTCATTCATATTTAAGGACCCTTCAATAAAATGAGGCTCTTTCAAATGAACCTCCTCATATTATTCCTTCTTGCTTGGACCAACTTCATGAAGCTCAAGTGTTGATGGGGAAGTTGATCTTGTTTCTTCTTCAACTGCTACAAGGTATTTGTTTTCATGTTTAATGGAAGTTTTGCTTGAAAAAACAGTTTTAAAATTTATCTCTATGTCACCAACATAGAGGTGTAAGCACCCATCAGTAGGTAGTCCTAATTCATAGTTCAAGCATCCATCAATATATTCTATTTGTTTAATTTCCCAAGTAGGGTGTGCCTCGAAATGATCTTCAATATTTTCAATAGAAAATTCTTCATACTCATGTAATGTCTCTTCATATTTTTCAAATTCACTTTGTAGTGAATTTCGATCCTCTTCATGTGCTACTTCTTCTACTTCGACTATTTCAGAACTAGGTGGTTCATGGGTCTCCTCCTTTTTCTCATTCAAGCAAACTCATGCATTTTCCCCCTTGGTTTTCTTAAGATCAATATATTTTCTCCAACTTTCGATAGCCAAAAATTCAAATCCTTCCATAATATTCTTGGCCATGTCTTCAAAGTTAGGTTCCATGATTTTTAATATGCTCCTCACCATCATATGATGTTCCCTTTTCATCCCTAGTCATAGTTTCTTCTTCAACAAAATCACTTTTGGGTTTAAATATTTAATGGTGGTCCTTGAAATATTTTCCTCATAAATATTAGACCAAATCAGGTGCCAATATCATGCTCTTATACCACTGTAATGTCCCTTTTTTGAATTTCTATTACAATGACCAATTTTTCACTTTTTCCCCTATTTGGACCTTTGACTAGTTTTGATGTCTAGGTAAATTGGCCCAAATGCTCCCAAATATTCTAAGAATGTGTATGATTGATGTTAAGAATTGAATATTATTTTCAGTCATTATTTATGACCCTCCAATTACTTCTGAAAACTTGTTTTATATTCTGATCAAAGAAGGAATCTTTACTAGCAAATTTGGGTTCCAATTCCCCCTGGGTAAATGATGGAAATGGATTCTCAAATGCTTCCAAACCTACTAAAATTTATGAAAATAGTAAAAGGATGTTTAAGTTAATTTTTTAAGTTCTCATATGCATGATTATTCATTTTATACGAGTCGTTATTACCCTCTCCCAAACAGCTACAAAATCACTAATTTGACCCTTGGGGAAATGGCACTGAATCTTCTCCAAATGCAATTAAACTGAGTAAAATGACATAAAATGCTTAAGTGATAAACATGAAACTTTTAATACTCATAAATTATATTCCATTCATTGTAAATTTATCATATATACATTCTTCCATTCAAAATAATCATCATTATCATGGCATAAATCAATATAGTGGGGAGATCGTCATTGTTTGCTCATTAATAGTCACTTTTACATACAACCATTTGATATTTATACCTGATAATTTATGAGAATTAATAAAATATAATATTTATCTTATTACAATCATAAATGGACAATTAAATTATCTCCCAATTCGAAATCATCAGCATTACAATGGTTCACAACAAGATAGTGGGGAAATGGCACTATTTCTTCATTGTTTAACATTTTTACATGAAATATTTTGGTATTTCGACCTTAGATTCTTCTGAAATTGAAATAAATAGAATTTAAATCTGAATATAAAATAATGGGTCATTATAAGATTCCCCAAATATATCAATAGCTCACCCAAAGCGCAATCCCTCCATGAGCAAGAATATGCCATAAAAACTGGAAATGGTTGAGAGAAAGTGCAGCACTAGAAGGAACTACAATACTCCCTGTAGATTATACCTACAAATAAAACTCCATTAAATCTCCATGAAAGACCTAAATGGCCTCTCCAAACACTAACTTGGATGGGAATATTTCACCCTTGAAATTGACTAAGGCAAGAAAACTAGTCATCCACTAGTTCTCACAATTCACAAATGACAATTTCTCAAATTAAAAAAGGCTCATATATTGGTTAATCCCTGTATTTTATAAACATACTTAGCCTTATAAGGTTACCGATCCATCCTCAAACTCAATCCAATTCAAATTAGGGTGTGTGCTTAATATTTTCCATGCGTCCTCCCTTTCCTAGCCTTCCATCTTCCCCCTATTTGAGTAGGAACCCATTGAGATTCCCCAACTCACATGAGCACCATATTGGATTCTATATTTCGACCTGAAATGTTAGATATGATAGATTCCATCCTTTATATCTGATTTGTGTGATTGGGGCCATAGCATATTCGTCATTGTTGTCATATCGCTAGGGAATCTAGCCCAAGTGTCTCACTAGCTCCAAAATGTCTCTTCCTCTTCCTTGGGAGTTACTCATCCACTTCAATTCAAAATTAATTGATTCATGCCAAGTATATTTAACTTCCAACTCATCCCAATACCCTTAATCTTCTTATGGATTCGAAATGACAGGAGGAGGACGCCATGTGGCATAGAAAATCTAGCTTGTGTGGGTCCCACATCCTCCATGTGTCTTCATGATCAATTGCCACTTTGATTTTCCCTTGTATTTATTTATTTAGATCCTTTATTAAATATTTATTCCATTATAATGTTCAAACATCATTTAATTTCCCCCTTATTCCAAATACCAAAGCTTCCACTCCTGACCTAGGAAACTAGTAATTTTCCTCCTTGGCAATTATTTGACCCTTAGCATCAATTTGACAAACTCTCATGAATATGGAAAGTGTGATTAGGCCATTGTGACCCAATGAAAAATTTGGGACATGAAAAATTCACATATATAAGTAAATTTCTAGACAGATATGTTACTAATATAATATAATTATAAAGGTTACCTTCTGGTCCAAGAGGCCCATTTAGGAAGGAACGATCACTTTTTATAAAAGATACCTACCTTGGGGTTGTGGATCACATTTGAATTATATGATTGGAAATTGGTCTCTCCTTATACTATCTCAGTTTTTTCAATGAAATCCCATATCATACCCTTTGACGAAGGATTCTTCACACATTATCATAATGATCACTTTTTAGATAGAAAAAGAAACCCTTATTAGTGAGAGGTACGTCCTTCTATGGTGGATTTATTTTGGGTTATAAATATATTTTACCTCTTCAAGAAGGAGTGTGCACTCTTTCTTCATTGTTCCATCATCATTAGACAATACCATAGTACTAAACCTCACATAAGAAATAATTATGTCTACTTTGATGTATATTCTCATAAAAAAACATAACATTGCATCTCTTTTAGGAAGGACTCATGCTTATTTACTAGATCAAACCTTTTCTAATAAATGTCCATATGCGGCCATTTTATAAGTTTTTTAGGTGAGGATAGGTCCATACTTAAGGTTGTAATATATTATTACCTATGAAATATGTGTATGGGATCTTCTACTGGGGGATTACCTTATCGTCATCGCATTGAGCGCCTTCCACTGAAAACAACAGAGGAATTTTTGAGGATTGATCAACACCTACTTACCTCATGGATTCATTTTGAGTAAAAAATATATTGAAACCCTTTAGGAAGGATCGTCCACTCCTTCAATTATTGATTCCTTCTAAAAAACAATAACATAGTACATATTCAAGAGGAAGTTGTTACTAGATTTCAGAATATTTTCTTCTTAGTGAGGAACACATATCTTGTTTAAGTAAGGATTGGACACGCTTTATCTAGTGACTTCTTTCCCTTTTAGGAAATATTGGTTTTTTCATTTTCACATTGACCATCTTATAGAGAACAATAACATACAATACTATTATTTTCCTAGATAACATAGATATAATTGATACTATATAGTGGAAAATAGCATTCTCTTTTCAAATTAATTGATTGATCTTTTTAAATCATATGTATATTCATTGTTTTCTTATTATTTTGAATTTCAAAAATTCCTTCTAAAATGGATCTGGGTTCTCTATAAGGTGTGTACCTACTTTTGAATGGATTAAAAGTTGTCAAAGGAATCTCTTTTATAAAAAGAAAGATATTGCATAATATCAACATTCATGATGGATGTATCATTATAAATATTACCAAGGTTTTAAATGCAAATGTTCAATTTCCCTATCCATCAAAAGGTTCCAATACATTGTTAGATGAATTTGGTGGTTATATTCAGTGGCATAGATCTAAGATCGTTAACTGCATTGGATCTTCTCGACAACATAAAGACGTGAATGATATTCTAGTTTCCACTTCCACGAGTGAAGAATATATTATTCGGAGTGACAATAAATCTTATTTTATCATGAGAAAAGTTATTTTGTTACATAAACATTCAAAATGAAAGGCTTGCATTTCCATAGGTTTTGTAACAAATATCAATGAGAAATATTTTGTTGGAGGAGCGTTTTTTGTTTCTTTCCCCTTTGCTATTCTAGTGGATGAAGCGGTGTTTTCTTGTATTTATTGATATACAAGATTAATATTGGAAATATTGTACTATGTGTAGTAGGGATTTCTCCGTTGCTATAGGGCAGGAATGTCTACCTTCCATCTATAGGACGGAAGGATAGGTTCCTGTATGGAAATGCAGAAAAGAAAAGAAGAAAGGAAACTAGACAGTAATGAAAAATGATAAATAAAGAACCCCTCTCCAAACAAGGTTAGGGTTCCACTCCAATAACCTGCAAACAACTATTAGAAATAGAATACCTACAAAAACATGTTAGAAATAAACCTGTAAACAAGAATGGGTTAGGAAAAACTATAAAACACTAAAGCAAATGCATGAAAAGAACACTAGTATACCTCCTCTTTGGTGAAATGGGCCACCATGCCCTAGTTGGAAGAAGCACCTCTCTCTCTCTCTCTTGGCAATGGAGGAGCTATGGCTCAATGGGAGAATGAATGGATGAGAGGGGGATGTGGGTGGCTTGAGAGACAAAGGGTCTCAAGGAATCCACGGCAAACGTAACAGTATGCAAGGGAGGATTGTTTTGAGAGTGACCCCCACCCCTCTATTTATAGCTTTTTGGGGGATTTTTAGGGTTTTAAGCCCTTGGTTGGGGCTTTAGCCCCTTTCTCCCTAACTTTAGCCCCTTTTGGGGTTCTTAGCTCCTTTTAGGGGTTTTAGCCCCTTTTTGGAGGCTTTAGCCCCTAGGAGAACTTACTTAGGCTCTTTTTGGGGTTTTTAAGCCCTTTTGCTCATTCTTAAGCCTTTTTTAGGGTGTGGGGGTCTAATGGGGTGAAATGTGGGTCATATATGGGTGTCCTTGGGTGGTGTAGGCCATGTGGAGCTGAGTGAGGGTTTTTTTGGGTTAAAATATTACCCCCTGATGTGTGAGGGTAGGAGCTCATCATATGGGCAATGGACATCATAGGATTTGTTGCAAAGAGGTGGTGCTTCTAGGGCTGGGGCATGGTGGCTTTTGGTTTTTGTATTAATATGGTTCCCATCAATGGGTGAGATACAAATAATGTGTGACATGTATATGGATGAGGTGGGCATCCCCATGCTCATGACAATGTCAAAAGAATAATTTCATCTATGCTCTAGAATACAAGATTCGATCATGTACAATTGATGATACAATAATGGTTTCCTCCATGAGAGGCTAGATACAATACTGATCTAAAGAACTGCTACATTGGACCCATGGAATTCTCATGGAATGCTATATCTTCATGACTGATAGCTTGTTGGATCTGGGACGGTACATAGCTGTATGGAATCACTGATGGAGAGTCAGAGTCCCTATGGTACAAGTATGCTACATCAATCATAAATCTATATAGAAGCATTGCTGGGGCTTCTGAACACTGTCTCCAACACAACCCAAAAATCATAAGGGACATAACCTATTTAGGTCCCTCGAATAGACTCATCAATGTTCTAGAGTCAGGTGACATCCAGGGTCTTCAACCAAATACTGCACGGACCAATAACCTGTACGAATCTCAATGGTGCGATGATGTAGCTAGAGTCAAGCACGTGAGAAACAACCATCCTGAGAGGCACTAAGGACTCCTCTCAAGTGGTCCAAGGAACTCCTCAATGAGGTTAATGAAACCAAGATATAGAGACCTCTAGGTCTATCCTCTGGAATATGTGTGTTGTCGTCGATAGAGGGAGACCTGCCCCAAGTCAAGGAAATGGTGTTTCCTTAACCAGAGGTGCGAGGGAGATAACCGAAAGATGTGAGACAATCTGCGGACTGACCCACTGAATGCGGGGGGGGGGGGGGGGGAAGAGTTGAACAAGGGAAGGGGGAGTGTAGTATACTCAAACTTCCTTTGTTTAGAGTATGATGGCAAGGTGGACCAGGAAGCAAATGAAACTGACTCATGGGAATGGGATCATAGTTGTAATAGCAGGAATGTCACTGCAAATGGGAAATACTTGGGGGAGGTGGACACTTTTGATATTGATGGGATCCAAGGAAGACACATTGTAGAGTACTCTGAACAAAGGTGACCCAAACGGGGAATGCTACCAAACTATTTTCTGTGGAGTGGTGTCTAGAGACACTGTTGTGGTACGATCTCATGGATTTTTGGCAAGCCCAAGAAAGTAAATGCTCGATGGTGCTTTCAATTTTTAGAGATTCTGAAATCACGAAGAAGACTCCAGTGGGGGCTCTTTTTCGTTGGTAGTCTCCTGTGCCTGAAAAAAGATAAAGTATACATAGGAGAGCTCACCCATCCTGTAGGGGATGAGAGACTTCTTTACCGTTGGTAGTCCAGTCAGGCCGGAAAAGGTTAAACCTATACTGACTGGATGGTCATTCAGATACTTTTATGAGAATGAACGAAACCAAGTTTGCTTGGCAATCTTTTCTTGATGAGAAGGCTAGAAAAGAGCTTAATGACAACCCACAGTGAGCTTTTTTGTAAAGTGTGGCCCCTCTTCCAAAGAAATCATAAAAGTATGCAGAGGGGAACGTTCTTGGCTTGAATATGCCAAGGTGGTCCTTTTCATTTAATGGTCTACATAGTCTGCAAAAGGAGATAAACATGACAATGTAGACACCCTTTCCTATACTTTAATGAGTGGGAAAGGAAGCAGCTGTGCTCGTACATCTTTTCATTGTTTTTAGGAGTCAGAAAAGAGCTTAGACGAAACTCCAATGTGGTCAATCAATTGCGGTGGCACAGGCGGTGGCCCATGTCGGGACAGTGGATAGTGGTCCAAAGGTCATCTACATAGTACGAATGGAGCAGGTGGCTCTAAAACATACCAATACATGCATGGGATAGATCATGGCAGAGGCATGCAAGTCGATGCGGAAGAGGCATGCAAAGCAAGGTGGCTCTCGGATAGAGGTCAGGAGAGCTGTGTGTGAGTTGCGGTGGACGGACTTGACTACATGTGATGTGAGTGCAAGTCCGGAGGCAGTTATATGCCAAATACGTGCAAAAAAGAAATAATTTTTTTTTCGGACAATGGTCTGGAGCTCCGCATAAGGTGTGGTGGACTAATCAAACGGCTATATGTTACAAAAAATAAAAATGATGTTCCTTAACGGGCGGTGGCTCGAAAACCCACATGAGTAGCGATAGGAAAGAGTGATGCAAGTACAGGTCCGCAGACACTTGCATCTCCATGTTGTGGCTCGTAAGTCGAGGTGACTTCCAGGAAGCGGTCTTGAAATGTGTTTGTTAAACATAAGGAGATGGAAATTTGTGACCGGAGGTGTGAGAGGTGTCTCGAACTGGTTCCGGGTGACTTTGGATTAGCAACTGATAGTGCTTCCCCTTGCTTGTGCTAAAAAATGTTGAAAAACAACAAAAGAAAATGAAGCGACTCATTGGTGATGTTAGGCATAAAATCTCTTGAGGTAGAGCCCGTTGCAGGGGTTCTCCAAGAGTTGTCCATCAGAGTCAATAAGGGTATATGCCCCTTTTCCGAGGAAATGGTGGATGACGTATGGGCCATACCACATTGACTCAAACTTTCCTTTGCCCAACTTGTCATTGGGTTTGTCGTAGACTAGAACCATATCACCTTTGTTGAAGGTGCAAGGGTGGACATGGGAGTCATAGTGGACCTTTGACCAAGTTTTTGTTGCTTCAATGGATTGGAGGGAATCTCGACGGTCTTCTATGGTTTGCTCGAGTTGGAGGATTCATTCTTCTAAAGGTGAAGTATCAGGGAGGAGTTCTACCGAGAGGCAGAGGGATGGGATTTGGCACTCTATAGGGAGTACTAATTCCATGCCATGTACTAGGTGGAAAGGAATGAAACTAGTTGCAGTTTTTGTGGATGTGCGATAAGCCCATAGGGTGGAGAATAGCATGTGATTCCAGTTGGTTTTGTGGTTTCCCACCATCCTTTGGAGTATTGTTTTGATGATTTTGTTGACTGCTTCAACTTGGCCATTGCCCTGGAGGTAGTAGGAAGATGAGTGCTAGTGTTCAAATTTCAACATGGTTGACAACTCATCCCACACGATGTCTTGAAAGTGTGCTCCATGGTCTGAGAATAATTGTTTAGGAACACCAAATCATGAAATAACATGGTTAAAGAAGAAGTGCGCTGCTGTTTCATCTTTGCAATCAAATGTGGGCATGGCCTCGCCCCATTTAGTGAATTAATCAACTACCATAATGATGTATTTATTACCATTGGATGAGACAAGGTTGATTGTCATGAAGTTGATTGCCCATTTGCAAAAGGGCCCAACTATGACTACGTGGTGTAATGGTGCTAGACGGGTTCTTGCTTTTGGGGAAAAGAGTTGACAGCTGCGACAATGCTTGACTGTCTCTATGCAATCAACAAAGATGGAAGGCCAGAAATAGCCAGTGCGTAGAATCTTCTGGGTAGTTGCCAGGCCTGAAAGGTGGCCACCACAGGATCCACTATGACAGTCATTGAGGATGGTCTCGGCCTCATCACGAGTGAGGAAATGACATAGGATGGTATCAATGCCTTGACAATATAGAATATCTCCAATCAGCATGTGGTGAATGGCTTGATGTCAGATGCATCACCTATCCTCACGGTTTAAGTGCGCTACGAACTTCTGTGTTCGTAAATAAAGAAGGATGTCCCCATACCATGGGTCGTCCATGGATATGATGAATAGGAAATCATCAAGGAGATCATCCTTGGGGGGTGATGACATAGTTAACAGGGGTAGATCGGTCATGAGCATGGCCAGCATGAGTGCCTTTGTGCTTTTAAGGGAATCGAACTCTAAGTCAAATTCTTGGAGGACGATTACCCACTTAGCTGCTCAACCTTGTAGAAGGCGACAACTTAAGAGGTACCACATTAGATTTGAATCAGCCACTATGTGAGTACGGTTTGAGATGATGTAGTTGCGAAAATTTTGAGCTGAGAAGACGATGGCGAGGGCCAATTTCTCCTTGGGTGAATATCGTAGTGGGGGTCCTGTTAACTTTTAACTGATGTAGTAAATCACGTCTTCATGGCGAGCATCCTATTCTTGGACCAAGACTCTAGCAATGGCATTGTTCGAGGCCAACACATAGAGAATGAAGTCTCGAGTGAAATCCGGTGCTGAAAGTAAAGGTGCAAAATCCAGGGCTTGCTTGAGTGCATCAAACGATTGTTGTTCTTGCTGATCCCAAACAAAGGGGATTTTCGTGCGAAGCAGGTGAATGAATCTGTAATCTTTTGTTGCGTACTATGGTACAAAGTGGCAAAGGAAGTTGGCCTTGCCTTGGAGGCTCTGTAGTTGGTCTCGAGTTTTTGGGGAAGGAAGATCAAGGATAGCCTAAACTTTGAGGGGATCTACCGTTATCCCTTTGTGGGATACTATGAATTTGAGTAGACGGCCTGCTGGGACATAGAAAATACACTTGAGGGGATTCAGGTGAATTTTGTACTTGCGAAAATGTAAAAAGACTTTCCGCAAGTCATTTATATGTTTTGCTTGTTTTGGTGATTGAGCAGTAAAGTCGTCCAGGTAGACCAAGATGATGTGAATTAGGTGGTGGAAACAATATGTCATGGCGCGCTGGAAGGTGGCTCAGCGTTTTTCAGGCCAAAGGGCATGACTTGATATGCGAAGGTGCCCCATGGGGTTGTGAATGCGGTCTTGTAATGATCTTCTTTCCAGATCTTAATTTGGTTATATCCGGAAAATCCGTCCATGAAGGAAAAGGCCTCATGACCAGTGCATGCATCGATAATCTGATCGATGAAGGGTGTTGGGAAGTTGTCTTTGGGACACGCCCCATTGAGATCGTGGAAGTCTGTGCAAATGTAGATGGTACCCTGTTTTTAATTCACAGGAACAGAATTAGAAACCCAAGTGGTGTAGGCAATGGGGTAGATGAAGCCAGTTGTGCGTAGCTTCTCTATCTCGGCTTTGACCGTGGCCACTTTGGAAGGATGGATGGGTCATTGCTTTTGGTGTATGGGGGCTACATTGGGCCAAGTGTCGATGTGGTGCTCCAGGATTGATGGATCTAACCCGAGAAATTCAGTGTAAGACCAAGAAAATATGTCGTAGAATTCTTGGAAGAGAGATTTATAGGCAGCGACTTCTTCCTGGGAGCAAGATGCCCCCAGCATGATTTCTTCAACAACCTTAGGATTGGTTGAGATGTTTATTTTGATGGTTGGTGAGATGTTGGTCATGTTCCCTTCTTCGAAAGCGTCTGGTGCCAGAATGGGTTTTTTGAACTAGTCGACTTTCCCATGAATGAAATCCTTGGTTTCCATGGAAAACTGGTTAGACTGCGACACAAGTTCTTCAAGGAGGAAGAACGAGTGATGGTGCATGTTGTCCCATGGGTATTCTAGGGCGGTTAGAGCTTTAAGTATCTCCTCATAATTGCTAAAGAAATGAAGAGACAGGTCTGATGGACCGTCGTTGGAGGTGGAGATGATAGGGTTGGTTGAAGTGGACGTCATGTAAATGGACATGGTGTCCAAAGAAGGAGGTGGGGGGTGAAATTCTTCGATTAGGGTGATCTCAGATTCAAGGGAATGTTGACGGAGGTCAGCTAAAGTGATTTGGAACTCCAGCAAGTCTTGACAATGGTGAGAATAGTGTCCATACAGTCCACAAAGAGCGTAAGCATGGTTTGTTCTCAATGCCTTGTTCCTGACTATATGTGCAATTGGAAGTTCAAGAACGGGGAGGTTTTCAGTTGTATCCATGGCATTCAAATGCGCATGAATCATTGGAATATCAGGGTAGTTCTAAGTTGGATTTCCCTACTCTTCGCAGACAGTGCAAGGCGGGATTTGTTGCGGCTCTGCGGTAGATTTCACATTCTTGCCCTTGACCCTTTCTAGGTGGGGCGGTGCGGGTGCGAGGGTTGGGTTTTGCGGGCCGGGTGGAGGATGAGACTCAACCGCAATGGGTTGTATGGGGGTTAAGAATGCCTGAAGAATTGGTGGTTGAGCTGGTGGATCAAGATACCACACGGGAATTCCCAATGTAAAGTTGGGTAGGATTAGGGTGGCCATTACTGGCTTGCTCATGACACTAGGTGGGGGAAAAAGGAAGGGAATTGTATGGACTAGAGAGGAGCCCAGATAACTCCCTGGTGGTTTTATGTGGGGGTGAGGTTGTGGTTGTAATTGCGCGTATTTTTGTAGCTGCGGATGATGTTGCGGCTGCTGCTAATGTTGCGGCTTCTGCTGGTGTTGCGGCTGTTGTTAACATCGCAGCTGCAGGCGGTATTGTGGTTACAGTTGGGGCTGTAGCTACGATTGTTGTTTGGGTGCAGCAGTGCTGGATTAGAGTATGCACAAGTTTGAAGTCTCGTTTTGTGTCATTGGTGGTGACACTAAGGGGAAAGAAGCCATCATGGTGGGATCGGAAAACAACCCAGGGCCCACATTCAATAATGGGGAGGCTGGTATGTTGTCAACCATGGTGTTGAACGCAGGGACGGCATTGGCGTGTGTGTTCATCCCTTGTGGATCAATGGTGTTGATGGTAGGGATAATGTTGGCGGGTGCTGTTAACCCTTGTGGATCATGATAAGTGAGTTGATCAACCGTCACAATCTTCCCTTCGTGGGGGAAAATCATGAGATGGAAGACAGTTGATGCGACCGCTCTCATGGTGTACATATAACTTCTTCTGAGGAGAAGGTTATAGTCTAATTGAGTGTTGACAACCTCTATGTCAATCAAAACTGTCTTCTCAGGTAATGTGATGGGGACACGGGGGAGGATTCCTTGGTCTTTAGTGGGATGGCCATCATAAGCCTGCAGAGTTGTGGATTATGGTTACAGAATTGGGGATCCAAGTTTCTACCAGACTAGGGTAGACATAACGCACGTAGATGCCCCCTCATCGACTATGCACTAGTACACAACCAAATTATGGATAGATACCAGGATTTGAAAGGCGATGGTTGATGGCATGCAAGGCTCTTCATTCTCCATGTCGAATGTGATCAAATTGGAGTCGGAGGGGTCTACAGCACCAAGGGCAGCTAGCAAGGCTCTCCGCTGTGTTGGGCATTTTTTGAGTATCTCAAGAGCGGACATGGCAGTTGGTGTTTGGGCCAAATCATCCACAATGTTGTATCTAATAGCAACTCTAGCCATGGAATTATTGGCAACCTGACGTATGCGGGAGTGCAGGAAAGGGGGTAACTGAAGAGGTGCACTGACCGATTTGGACGTAGATGCCGTTGATGTGTCAGTGGGTTCTGTGTTGGTTCTGTACTGATTTCATCTAGTTTGTAGGTTGACCTCTTCAGTCATCATAGTTAGCAGGTGGTGGACACCTGTATCAGCCATGGGGGGTGCCCCCGGAGCGTTGGGATTGGGTTGGCGAGGGGGTGCAGTTTCTACCAACCCTTGGACTGGTAGTGGGTTTTGGAGCACCATAGGAGGAGGTCCTTGTGGTGTCAGGTTGGGTTGGGCTTGGTCTGTTGTGTTGGTGGCATGTTGCACCTCATTTCTGATGGCCTGCTTGGCATGGCCCATGAAGGGACACTCGAATGTGTAGTGACCATAAACCTCACAGAGTGTGCATGGTTGGTTCATATGCAATGGGGCGTTACGTCTCAGTGCACTTGGTCATGGAGGATTTTGGGCTGGTTGATTTGCCGTGGAATTATTGGGAGGATTTGGTTGTTGACCGCCTCCCTGTGGTTGATTGTTTCCTGGCTTCCGGGGTCGGTTGTTTCTGGCTTGCCCTTGTTGGTTATTGGGGGCTGGCTAGTTGGGACATTTTTGTTGTGCAAACACCTGTCCCAACAGACCAGCTGGAGCAGGGGCAGGGGCTTGAACCGCTTGCACTGGTGGTGCATAGTAGATTTGGGTGGGTGGTGGTGCCACAAATGTAGGCATTTTCCCTGCGTATTGTTGTGTCTGCTACTCCAAGGCCTAACGTGCTACAGTGACGCGGGTTGTGCATAAGAAGTCGTGGATCTAGACTGGGACACCATTCTTGCATAGTCCGGAGTTTGGTTTTGGTAGGAAACACTAGTAGTGTTTCTTGTCTTGGTTGTGGTGGTACTGCAGGTGGTGTCAGACGGTGCTATGGCAATTGGGAGACCGAGCCTATGATGCCATCTACAGCATGGGATGCCTCGGTGTATCTCGGTAGGAGGTACCCGCATGGGGAGCGTCTAGAATGATAGTGTAGAGGTACCCAGACTATGCATAAATCAGATCGAACTACTGGGATTTCAAGATGGCTTCTTCTTTGGACTGGGGACGTTCAGATGCGGCGTCCTTTCCTATGGGTGGGAGCAAGGTCTTGAGGAACCAATCTAGGAATATCCTGTCATCGAGTTGGATCTTACACAAACTATGATGTCGTCGCCACTCATGGATGTGGTCGGTTATGTGGGTCGCAGTGCTTTGACGGCAAGATAACAAGATCTCCACCCCTTCGTCATATCTAACGTCGAGTTGGAAATACTGCAGGAACATTAAAGCCAGGGAGTTCAAATATGGGTACTTGGCTTATGGTAGATCAATGTACCATTTGACTATAGCACCTATGAGCGTGCATTGGAACAGTCTTAGCATGATCGAATCATCTATGATGTTGTTTGATGAGCACCATAGATGAAGTGTCATGATTTGGTTTTGGGGGCACTCCCCTACCTTCTCTTCAAACTTGGGAATATCTGAGGGCAGTTTGGTTGGCATGGGCAGCCAAAAAGTTTGATGGTGGATGTGGTCGTTTGTCAACGAAGCCAAATCAGGAAAGTTGAGACGAGCCATGAAGGGGAGGTTTGACCCCAGGTTAATGTGAGTTGCAATGGTGGTGGGGTTTGCAAGTGCATAATGCACCTGCATAGCTGGGGGTACTTGGGGCGCCATTGTAGATGGGCCAATGCCCCTAAGTGTGGTGGGAGGGACAGTGTGGGTCGAAGGGCCAATGCCCCCATGTATGACAGGAGGGGCAGTGTAGGTACAAGGGCCACTGCCCCCATGTGTGACAGGAGGGGCAGTGTATGTGGAAGGGCCACTGCCCCCATGTGTTGCAGGTGGGATAGCTTGAGTGGTCACTATGGGTGGTGGAATTTGACTGATGACAGTTTGCATGACCATGCTGGGGCCACCTATAGGGTTGTTGGTAATAATTTGTGGTATGGACATGGGTCTACTAGCTATGGCTATGCCGAAAAATGGATCCAGGTTTGCACCAGCCATGGGGCTTGATGGTGCAGTGTGCAGATCTGGTTTAGACTGATATGGGCCTGAATCTAAATTAGAGGCTGTGTGGCCTTCTGATGGTGTGAGAGGTCATCGAGAATGGTCTCGACGATGTCGGTTCAATGTCCCGAATTTTGGTGGTTCGCCTCTTAGGCGCGAGGAAGAGCGTGAGGGTTTATTGTAATCTCATAGATCACATAAGGTTACCAATAATACATACTAAAACATATATATCTATAAATTAGAGACAGGAGACAAGAACATATAGGAAACAGATTATATTATTGCAATGAGTTCATACAAGGCAGAGAACTAAACTGAGTTCTCGTTTGGCTCAACAGCCTAATATATACAATTTACAAACAGTTACAGAATAACTACCTATCGATTCAGTGAACCGACACGACTTTTAGTTAGTAGACTTAATCTTCTAGTTTAGTCGGCTGACCGACTTAGTCGGCTGATCAACTAAGTCGGCCCATCGACTAAGTCGTTCTTCGTTCCAATAAACTTATGTCGACTTGCTTCTTCCTACATCTCCCCCACAAACAAAAAATTTCTTCATCCCGAAGAAATAGGGAGGTACAAAAAATATGTCTCTGTCGGACTCATCCAAAATGCTATTGTGGAGGGTTGTGCAGACGAATGGTTGGTCTTTTCTAGACGCAAATCTCAACAATGGTTGGGGCTGTGATAGCAAGTTGATGCTGAAAATATGTCCAACTCTGCAAAGCTTTCTGGATGTCGATAGTTAACGTAGTTAAGTTGGACAGGACCGACATCTTCTCTGATAAAGGGAATTTCATGATATTCTCCATGTTGGGGCCCAAGGACTGATTCTACTCTTCTACTGCGTTGATAAGTCATTTCATCTGTGGGATGATGATGTCGAATTTTTCTAAGTTGGGAAGGGCTTGTTGGACCCACTGGTGTGCTTCTCGTTCCAGCTTTTGCAATTTGGTTGTCTCCAGCACAATCTGTTCTTCTATCATCTGCTTGAGTGCTGCCTCTGTCGTCTTCCTGCTCTCCAAAGCTTGAATGCCTTGGCAGGTATTTCTTCGTCCATCTCGACCTACAGAGCTTTTGTTGGCTGATCAACTAAGTTGGTCTTTGTTCCAATCGACTTATGTCAACTTGCTTCTTCCTACAGGGATCAATTGTGTTAGATTTGTGTATGAAACTGGTGGAAACGATTTTTTGGAACCCGGTTTCAAATGGATTCCTATTGGTTGTAGGTGGTCACTCGGCCACCAAGACTTCTAGAAGACAGTGCTTGGATTTTTCCTCACAAGTGTTCTACTCAATCAATGGGGGTCGTTGTCCATTTTGCTTGGCAATTCCTCTCAGTGGCTAGCTACTTTAGGGTTCCCGTGGTACTCCTCATAATGAGTTTCTAGGCTGAGCCCAAGTACTTCCCACAGTTGAGGCAGTCAGGGACTTATGTCCTCTATACTGCAGATTTTTTACTTAGTGTAAATTTGTAAATTTTAGTGGCTCTCTCAGCGTCATGAACTGAGTTGGGTTGATTTATGTGGTATGGTGTGTATGTCTTTCTGTGTTTCTGTTATTTGGTGGCTGCAAATGGTTTATGAATATTATGTAGAGTTTATCATATTGTGATTGAAAGCAGTAAATAAACAGAAATTTTTTAAACAAATACCATTTTTTACCCTGAGTTGTGATAGCCTAACTAGGTGACTACCTTACACCTATATTCTTCTTCAACCAGGAGAAGGTGCTAGGATCTCAACACAATGGGACTAGGCCCATCTGTAGATCCACAGGTCACCTCCCAAATGCAAGGTTGGTCAACAAGGAGGATGCTTAGCCCCGTGAGAATCCCTCCTTCTCTACCCCCTCTACCTTCCAAGTCATCTGTTTTTAGTGGTTTTGAACAATATTGGGTGAAGGGCCTATTACTATACGAGCTGTGCCCTTCGTCTTATCCTAGAATACACCGAAGGGTGATGACTGGGTAGAGGAGGAAGGGTAAGAAAGATTCTTGATTTTAGGTAAGTTTTAGTTAGGCTAGATTCATTAGCCCATTAAATTTTTTTAACTTACGCTTAGTTCTGTGAATGAAATTGTAGTAAAATAAAACAGAAACAGAAATCAATAATTCGGATGGACAGAGGCGGCTGAGTCACACTGACAATCCCTAGTTATTAACAACCAACTTCTGAGTGACAAGTCGCACGTTTTGGGTCAAATGTGGCAAGGGGTCACCAAATTTTTCTAGAAATAGGTAGGGGGTCGCACAAATTTCACAAACAGAAGTAGTCTGTCTTTCTGAAGGAAGTTGCACCTTTCGAGGGAAAAAGGGCGACCTGGTCGCACCTGTGAGGCCTAAATGAGGGACCTAGTCCCCTGTTTAGGCCTGATAAGTGTGACCTGCTCTGGATTGGGGTTTTTTTTTATCTCGAGTCATATTCGGCCGACAGTAACCTGTACTGTGGCCAAATGGACTCGGATTTTCCTTATGGAGGCTTTGGCAGTAACAAAAACCGTAAATGAACAAGACTTAAACTAGATTTGACAAAAAATTTAACTTAGGGAAAAACTAAACTGAAACTTGAAAATTTTTAAAAACAAACCCAAGGATATTGTGGGATCGACCTGGTATGGTCTCCAGTTCTATAGCAAGGATTTCTCCCTTGCTATAGGGCAGGAATGGCTACCTTCCATCTATAGGACTGAAGGATAGGTTCTTGTATGGAAATGCAGAAAAGAAAAGTAAAAAGGAAACTAGACAATAATAAAAAATGACAAATAAAGAACCCCTCTGCAAACAAGGTTAGGGTTCTGCTCCAATAACCTACAAACAACTATTAGAAATAGAATACCTGCAAAAACATGTTAGAAAGAAACCTGCAAATAAGAATGGGTCAGGAAAAACTATAAAATGCTAAAGCAAATGCATGAAAAAAACACTGGTATACCTCCTCTTTGGTGAAATGGGCCACCATGCCCTAGCTTGAAGAACCACCTCTCTCTCTCTCTCTTGGAAATGGAGGAGCTATAGCTCAATGGGAGAATGAATGGATGAGAGGGGGATGTGGGTGGCTTGAGAGACAAAGGGTCTCAAGGCATCCACGGGCAGCATAACAGTATACAAGGGAGGAATTTTTTGAGAGTGACCCCCACCCCTCTATTTATAGCTTTTTTGGGGCTTTTTAGGGTTTTAAGCCCCTGGTTGGGGCTTTAGCCCCTTTTTTGGTCTTTTAACCCCTTCCTCCCTAACTTTAGCCCCTTTTGGGATTCTTAGCTCATTTTAGGGGTTTTAGCCCCTTTTTGGAGGCTTTAGCCTATAGCAGAACTTACTTAGGCTCTTTTTGGGGTTTTTAAGCCCTTTTGCTCATTCTTAAGCCTTTTTGAGGGTGTGGGGGTCTAATGGGCTGAAATGAGGGTCATATATGGGTATCCTTGGGTGGTGTAGGCCATGTGGAGCTGAGTGAGGGTTTTTTTCAAGTTAACACTATGACTAGTTAAAATAATCATATATTTTAATACTATAACATTATTGTCTACTGAAAACAATTTCAAATGATAATCAATCTAAAGCTGCAGAGAAAGTATCAAGTCAAAATCACAATATCAAGTTTGTGGGAGAGAAGGTTAATTTTATACATCACTATTCTTTAAATCCAAATTATATTGCTCAAGAAATAGTGTCAAGTGTTCTTGAAGGAGATATATTACAATTTAAACCACTAGACGATATTGAGTTTGGTATTTTAGTTCAGAAAGTGTTCTAGAATTTTCAGGATTGTGGTTTATTTGAATGTTCTCTTGTAAGATGGCATGCAAGACATTTTCTTGACCTCAATGATGTTCCCTTGGATTTCATGCTCAAAATGAATACAGAAGAAGACATGGTCAATTTTTGGAAGATTGTTGAAAAATTCCCATGGTTTGCTATGAAAAATAGCAAATGAATAAATCAAACATGTTGGTTTGCATCTAGTATCACAATCCTCCTTTAGCAAGGTGATCAAAGAATATTTTTGAAATGTTAGAATTTATAAATAAAAAAATTTCAAGGTGTAATGAGTGCATTATAATACATGATACGCCAAATGGGACCATTCATCCAGTTGAGGTGGAAAGGTTGTGAGGACATCAAGTATCCCATAATAAATATATTGAAAGGTGTCACCAAATGTACTAATCTCATAGATTATATTCATGAAAAGTAGAAAGTCTTATCTGAGTATTGTTCATGACAAAATGGATAAGTCAAAGACTTCCCTTCAAAGGATGGGAAAGAAGGAAAAGTATTTTAGTAATGTTAAGAATCTTCCCATATCATTGACTGGTATGTTGACTCATGGGAACAAGACTAGGTGATTTGGCCGGTTAAGTCTCTCATTTTTAGAGATAAGATCTAGTTTCACTTTGACATCCTTGGTTAAATACTTAAGGAGTATTGAAAAACAAATGGTTTATAAATATGGATATTTTATCTACAAAAGTGGAACATCTATGAACCAATTTCATGACGCTTTGTTGTGATCAGAGTCATATGAAAAATTTGTGATCTATAAACAAGATGTTATAAAAAATGATATATTGTGTGTTGATGATACATATCAATGCATTCCAAATAAAAAACTACCACACATTGAATTTATATGTTTTTTAATAGCAAGGAGAGTTTTTGAGATTGTTTAAGTTGGATTCCTCCATGTTGTACATTCCTATGAAGACATAGATGAAAATTATGGAAGATTATCAGCAATGCTAATGTGCAAGGATATATTGTCACTTTCAGAGAGTATGGATATGTATAGGACATGTGGAGATCAAAATTTATATGCCCATTAATTCATGAATTTTATGATTTTAAGAATTTTGTGAAACCCTGACTTTTTAACATAAATGCCAAGATCATCAGTATCCAAAAATTCCAGTTTTTTGCATTTCTTCCCATAGATAACATTCTAGCCATGCAATGCATGGAATCGCTTTGAGATGAAAAGTGGTCAAATCCTATTCATTTGTGGTGTTCATTATCAAATGGTAGTCCAGACTTACTAATGGGGTATATTAGGTAATCGCATCTACAACTAAAATGACCTTCAGACATGGAAAAAATTAAAAAAGGAATATAAATGTATATTTCATTCTTGAAGCGATGGATTAATAAGGGAGGTGAGCATTTTTGGCATCCCAAGTTGAGTTGTTGGGAGGATATATATGAATATTTGGACAATCCCTTCAAGAATGTTGATCTATTGATAACTAAGTTTTAGCCATTAACAAGCCAGGATATACATAATAGTGAACCTACAAAATATTCACATGAAATTATGGATGCCTACTTTAAGGAGATAGTTCCTACATTTAAGGATTGCTATGTTGGACCCACATGGAATAAGCCTAGATATGAAATAATTCCAAGACACTAGTAGAAAATTGGGTGATAAATGACCATATTACCAAAAACGTTGGTCACCATGAAAAATAAATGACTAAACGACTAGAACGTTGATCACCATAGTGTTTTTTAAGTGAAATATAACAAAATTTGAGCAATTTTAAGTTATTACAACTGAAAACGACTAAAATAAATGACAAATTTAGTCATGGGATAAAAACAATATGACAAGATATAATTATATTTGATGTACCAGTATTGCAATAAGATATTAGAAAGATAATAAAAAAAACATTCTTTATATATTTGTGTTTTGTGAAATGTGTTCATGCTCAACATCGACATGTTTTGAAGTGTCAGAACATGGAACCAGAGGCGAACATGTTGAACTTTTCCACATTATCATTCCATCTATACCTTCTTCTAAAAAGAAATGCAATATTTGCATGCATAGTTAGTCTCATCATTTGTGTCATTGTTTGACCTCTTCGGCACATTCATCAAGCTATATTTCAAGTATAATTTAATGTTATCTTCCCATTTTTAAATTATTAATAATAACAATAATATCCTTTGCACCTTTTTAGATAACTGAATATGTTTTTAATATATAATAATTAAAATATAATATGTTTTCATGTTAGGATATTTAGATACTTAGGATTTAGTTAAGATCAATGTGTTATAATATATCTGTTAGGAAAAGTGTGTTTATTTAGTATGCATTAGTATGCATTTGTAAATATCTAATCCAACGGTCATGATATGCTATAGACATAGAGTAATCTGACTGTTCATCTTCTCTTAGATCATACCTACCCTTTATCTGTGGCTTTCCATGATATTTATTTAAAGAGAATGGAGGGTCCTTGGCTGGTTGATCGATTATGAGAAGCTCATTTGTAAATTTCTTGATTTTGCATAATAAACTGCCTCAAGTAGCTATTTGGCTAGGGTCTTGGAGTGTTTCCCTCTCGAGGGTTTAAACCATGTCAAAACATCATGTGTCAATCTGTGATTTGTTTGTGTGAATGGATGCTCTAGGTGTTCAGTATTTCGGGAGTACCCTATGTACTCGAACATGCTATGAAAGCGATTATGAAGAGTCGCTTCCATTAATGATCTAGATCTTAAGATGATGTTACTAAAGCTTTGAAAGTGTTTCAGTTTCTGAAACTTATGTGTATTTATGGGTTGTGGGAATTGTTCCATTGCATTTGGAGCATCATTTAGATTGGGAAATTGTTTTCATTTGATCGAAAATGGTTTTCATTTACTCCAGATACACATATTTGATCAGATCTGAAGGTATAATGTTACAGTGATGTTTTTTTTTTGTTTTTTTTTAATTCTCATTCTTTATAAGTTTTATTATTAGATCTTTTTTTTTTATTCTTTCCTTTCGTGTCTACATATGTTCTTTATTGTGCATCTTGCACGATCATGGAAAATCAGAAACAGAAAGGGAAAGGGTTTTTCTCTACTGTGTATGCTCTTTGTCGTGCACCTTGTGCGATCAAAGTGTTGCCACCTAAGTTGTACTTAGTGGTTTTTATCAAGTGAGCCCGGTGAACCGAACAGGGCTAACTTGTTCGGACTTCAAAAAGACCTTTGGAAGTACTTCTGGGAAGTGCTTGTTGTACTATACCACATGTTCACACCCCATGAGGGAATTGTAATAATTGTTCTAGCATGATAGTGTCTATAAAAGACTCGGTCTCTTAGACTTTATTTGTCAATCCGATCAGCCTAGCGTGTTTTTTCCCTCGGTTATTATTGGTTGTTGAACAAACG
>LPNX010642504.1:2781-76325 GCA_001517045.1 Pseudotsuga menziesii
ATCTGTAGTCGGCCATGTTCTCCAATGTTTTTAGACACTTGTTCAACATGCATGACTGGGGATTCCCTCTCCTTATACCTTGTTGGGGTCCTGGTAGTTTCGTTGGTTGGTTGTAAGGTGGGGTGTTCTCTTATTTTTCTCTCAAAAATATTGGGGATAATTGAGACTAGAAAGCACTGTCGGGTGGGTTTTTTCTGTACTTTTTGGATAGTCCATCACCCTCTTGCTTGTGTTTCATAGTTTTCCATTTCCCATTCATATAGTTCAGCATCTGAATTATAACCAACTAAGTCGGGATTACCTAAGTAAAGCTCCCCTTGGGCGTTTGGTTCTGTGTAGTAAGTATTGTTTTGGATCTGATAAAGTTGTCGGATATCGACTTCCTCATCAATTGGTTCAACCCAAGGTTGGCCTTGGGAGGGGTTAATAGGTACTATGACCTTTTGACCATTTCCTTTGAGTTTAATGCGTTCTTTATCTAGAGAGATAGAGGCTTTCATCTTTCTACCCCAAGGTCGACCTACAAGGGCTGGGAAGGAGCTAGATCCTTCCTTTGGGTCAATAATTTTGAAATCAAACTTAGTCGATATGCCTTTAATGGTTGTGTATACATTTTTCCAAACCCCAATGGGTTCAATAAGGCCCTGGTCGGCTAGTTTCAGATAAATGCCTGACTCATAGAGTCGAGGTCATCCCATCCTTTCCCATGTATCTCGGGTCATGATATTTACCTGAGACCCAAAATCAAGCACCACTTGTCGGACATGGAAACCTTCAATTTCCAAGTCGACAAGAGGATCGACATCATTTTTGTCTTTTTGATTTAGGCTACAGATGTTCTTTGTTTGTTTCTCAGAGTTAGTGCTTTTGATTTGATGCAATAAATCAATGAACTGACCGACAGATTTATCTGTTTGAATGAGATGGGTTAAATGCTGGGTCGAGTCGTGTCAACTGTGACTAATGTCTTCGTGCTATGCAAGGTTTGTAAATATGTTTGTGGCTTCCTGATATGTGTGTTGTTCCTTGCAAGGGTTAGGGTATGTATTTGTGTGTGTGATCTTACTAATCTGAGGATTGTCAAGCCCGGTTTTAGTGCCTTGTCGAGTGACGATGTGCAAATTCTTAGTAGTTATGACATCATTCTTCTGGACACAAGACAAGACATTAACATTCTTTTTATTGCTAATTTTTTCCAACATTGTAGGGCAATCCTCCAAGGAGTGATCGCCTACACCACAATGTGTACAAAATTTAAGATCAGTCCTGTCCTTGTACGGACAGTCTGCGCATCTGTGCCCTTCTTTGTAACAAATAAAGCATTGAGTAGGTCGACGACTTCGTATTTCTCGATTCCCAATGAACCGACCTGTTCTTCCAAACCCTGGTCATCGATTGTCATTCCGACGGTCGTAGCATCGGCCATCATTTTGTTTCCCATTCTGGTTATTATTATTGTTCTGATCTGTGTTCTGTGCTACATCATTAGTCTGGTAGACGGCCTGGTAGTTTTCTCTATTTTTGAGGTTAAGATGGCAGTTGGCCATGTTGTGATTTGCAGTTTCGCATATAGCACACCAGGAAGCTTTGCCATTCTTCATATTGTAAGGATAGTAGGCGGTGGAATGGTCTCCTCGTTCCTGGAAGATGTCGCAAAACGCCTTTGTCTGTACAAAACGGACATCTTGTCGACTGAATTGCTGTCGACAGTTATCTTTTGTATGTCCGGCTGTTGAACAGTTAGTACACCAGATGTCTTGGTTCTTAAGTGTGAGCTCCTTCAAGGACTTCTACATATTTTTCAGTTGTTCTTCCAAGCGGTGGTTAGTCGGGTAGGCAGGTATGTCTTCATCCATCTCGACCTGCAATGCTTTTGTCAACGCATCTTCGTACAACTTGAAGGTCTCCAGAATGATGTGTCGGTGAACTTTCTGTGAAAGTCCTGCAAGGAACCATTGAATGAGTAATTGTTCATCGATGACATAGTCCAACTGGCTCAATAGATCCTTCCATCGTTTATCGTAATCGCGGACTGTTTCTCCTGGCTTCTGTTGGGTCGTCTTCAGCTTCTTGGCTGCCATGTGTTTAGCGTCTGGAGTCTTGAAAAATGATAGGAATTGCGCCCTTATCTCTGATTTTGTTGCTCTAGGTTGCCTTTCGGTAAATGTCATATACCATGTGAGAGCTCTTTTCCGAAGGGCTCCTGCAAACTGGGCTATCTGTCGGTCTTCTTCTGTTACTTTGTTAGCCTCCCATATCGACTCGCAGACAAACCAGTGTCGTCTGGGGTCTTCGTCACCCTCATAAAGGGGAATCTGAGCAGATCCGTGACCCATGTCGGAGTCACTGTCACTACTCTCTGAAGTTGTCGGAGGTGGAGGTGGAGGAGGTGGTGTTGTAAGGGGTGGGGTTGTTGAGTCAGCCGAATCTGTCGGGGTGACGATGGGGTTTTGGTAAGCGAAACTTGTGCCTCCGTCGGTGGTTGATTCTTTCTCGCTATAGAACGGATTGTTGATAATTTGTCTTCTCGGTGACCCACTGTCACTTTGCGTGCTCAGGTCTGACTCGTGGTTTTCTTCGAAAGTTGTATGTGGCAGGGGGGGTGCTCCTTCATGTGTCGGCAGGAGCAAGTGGATACTACGAAAGGAGGGTGCCGTTTGAAAGGTCACCCAGTTTCCTTCGACCGGTCGGCGTATAACAAGGTGTCGTCTCGGGTACGGTTCATCACCTAGTCGACTCCAGAGTGTAATGTCTCCAGCTTTTAGTCGAAGGTCATCTTCTATAATAGTTTGTATTCTGGTACGCGGACTTACTGTGGAAAGGGTTACTCCTTCGTCGGGAACAATTAGTTGGAGAGCTTCTGGCTGCTCTATCCACATTTCATCATCTTCAGGGGATGCCTCTTCTTCTTCGCCTTCTCTACGTCGGTCATGACACGACTCTGGCGGTACTTCATCATGGTCGGTCTCCCTAGGGTTTTGCTGCAGCTCTGCGGCCCTTTCTCGTCTAGCTTCCCTTTTCTTCTGTCTTTCATCCCTTTCGATTCTCTTAATGTCCAACATACTGTAGTACAATACTATGCCTTCAGTTCCTCTTCGGTCGATTATGCATTACTGGTGACTACGACTCTGGTCAACTAGGATCCACTATGCTCGATGTCCGACACACGACCAGCTACCCCCCCATGGCCTACCCAACGCTTTTTAGAAAGCTCAGATGGTGTCTACTTACTCAGGAAGTATTCCCACTCCCTTTCAACAATGAATTTTTCCCACTGCTTCTGCTTCTCCGCCCAGTTAGTGTTTGAGGGTGGTTCACGTAATAGAGGTCGAGGTTCAACAATGTGCCCTGCTCCTCTCTCTATTAAGAACTTGAACAGTAAAGCCGGTAAGGAACACAAGAATTGATCAGTAAATTCTGTGAAAATTTTCTGTCGGACGATTTCCACAGAAGTCCTGTCTTCGACTGCTTGTTCCTCACAGAAGTCGTCGGCTATCTTTTCGAACCACTCCGATAGATTCGTACGGCCTCCTCGGATCAGTTTCTAGAGTAACTGTTCTTCTTTAGTCTTGTCTGGTTTTCTCATCCAAAAGCCGCTTCAGTAGATGTGGCACGGATTCGACAAATTTTTCGTGAGTCTCGGTGAAAAATCTGGCTTTAGCTTCTGCGACTGTCAATCTGTTCCTTCTCGCGTAATTTTGTAGATAGTTAGCATTTTTTTGCTCCCACCAGTCCTTTATCTCCTGCTCTGATATCATATGTGAGCATATATTCCAGTTATGTACTACCGGCAATGGAACCAATGTTGTAATCTTACAGATCACATAAGGTTACCAATAATACATACAAAAATACACAGAATATACACAGATACAAGAGATAAGAACAGATAGGATGAACAGATTATATTATTCAATAGTTCATACAAAGCCAAGAACTGAACTTCGTTCTTGTGTGGCTCAACAGCCTAATATATACAGGTTACAAACAGTTACAATCATAACTACCTTTCGGTTCACCGAACCGACACGACTATTAGTTAACAGACTAACTACTGTATTTACTCAGCCGACCGACGTAGTCGGTCTCTCGAATTAGTCGGCTGATCGACTAAGTCGGTCTTCGTTCAAGTCGACTTATGTCGACTTGCTCCTTCTACAAGTGGAGAGGTTCTAGTCCAGAGGGAGATGAGGCTAAAAGCCGTACACAAGAAGAACTTGGTCAAGGACAAGAAGATCACTGTTGTTTCAATCACGAATCACCTTATACCACAAGTGTCTTGTCTAAAGACACCGAAATATATGTTTGATTCCTTAACCAATATATTTTAAGGGAAGAATATAAACTAGAAGATGAATTTGAGAAAACAGTTGAAGAATGTGAAGATCTAGAATGCAGAGACCATACAGTCATACTTTACAAGGGTCTCTCAAATCAAAGAACAACTTGAAGTGGTAGAAGAAGAAGTGAAGGATGCAAAAGTTGTGATAACCACCTCGAATGACCTCCTAGGATCATGGGATTCATTCATTTAAGGAATGTGTGCCAGAAGGAAGTGATTACTTTCAGAAAGACCCCAGGAAGAGCACACACAAGAAGATGTTCAACTCATAGTAAGAGAAAAGAAGATCGGAAGATCAAGATCTCACCATCCAAAGAAGATCCCTCAAGTGATGAGGAATATGAAGAACTCAACTCTTGAAGAAAATCTTGTCCATATTAGCATTTGGATAAGAAACAATGCTATTATGATTGAAGAAGATGATGAAGCTGAAAGGTGAAAGGAGTCTACCCACGAAACAAATAAAGTTAAGTATTCAATTGTTATTTCATGATATTGTTATGCATTTGTTTATATTTAGTTGATGTATTATGCATGATAGAATGTTTTCATTATTGACAGTATACTAATAATATGCCTGTGATGGGAAAGATCGCGTACATAATCACCTACAAGAAAATAAGGATGAGACCTGTTCCGAAGAACAAGTGATGACAGATAAAGAATAATATGACGAATGCAGCGACATCATTGATGCAGAACCTTCTAGCCATAAAGAAGTAACCAAGAATAAAGGGAACACCAGTCAAGAAGAATTATGTCTAGGATGTAGTATCAATACATGAAGGGAAGTTCGTAATTCCATCATGCAGTAGACAGAAACATCGTGGGATACAAGGCAAGATTCATAGCACGAGGCTTCTCATGAAAAGAGTGCATAGAGTACGAAAGATAGAGGGAGTATGATGCTTCACTTCAGAGGGAGTGACTACAGAAGATCTCGACGTTCGACATGGTACACCAAAATGGATAGCTTACTGGTGACTCTAGGCTTTATTGAGAGTAAAGAGGATTCCAACCTTTTCCTGAAGGTTGAAGGTGGAAGACCTGTGATGCTCCTATTATATGTCAATGACTAAGGAATACGAGACCAGATATTTGCTTTGCTGTGAACACCTTGAGCCAATTCTTGACAAATCCAATACATGTTCACTTGATTGTTGCAAAGCATATTCTGAGGTACCTGAAGGGTACAGTTGATTATGGGCTCAAGTATGAGGCGAATTAAAAGATTAACCTGGAAGGTTATGTTGATTCATATTGGGCAGGAAGTGCCATTGATACGAAGAGAACTTAAGGGTGTTGCTTTAGTATGGTATCAGGTGTGATCTTTTGGTTTAGCAGGAAACAGTCTTGCGTGGAACTGAGTACAGCTAAAGTAGAGTATGTCGCAGCTTGTTCAGCTAGTTGTGAGGAAGTATGGCTAAGGAAGCTACTGTCTAATTTATTTGATCTCCAGTTAGATGCTACTTGTATATATTGAAACAACTAGAGTTGTGTGAAGTTGTCGGACAACCCAGTGTTCCATGACAAGTCGAAGCATATTGAGATCAAATATCACCATATCAGGGATATGGTGCAGAGAGGAGTAGTGAAGCTCCAATATGTTGCGACAGACGAATAGATAGCTGATGTATTGACTAAGGCATTGGCCAGAGTGAAGTTTGAGTACTTTAGGGAGAAGCTTGGTGTTCTCTAGATCGAGGTTCCCTCCAAGGGGAAGTGATGAGTCCGTGAGCCATTTTGACATGGTGAGAGGATGGGTCCCTTCCATGGTTAGATGTAAGGGTTGAGCCATTCTGTCATGATGAGAGGATTGCTTCCTTGCATTTCAGATATAAGTGTTGAGCCATTCTGAGGTGACTGTAGGATTGGTTCCTACATGATCAGATATAAGTGTTGAATGCCATTCTTTGAATGGAGGCACCTATTTAGTTACCAGGAATACTCAACCTAGAGTTGATATCCATTCTAAAATGGTGAGAGGATTGGTTCCTTCCATGGTCAGATGTAAGGGCTGAGCCATTCTATCATGGTGGGAGGATTGGTTCCTTCCATGTCAGATGTGAGTGCTAATCCATTATGAGGTGACTGTAGGATGTATTCCCGCATAATCAGATATAAACGCTAATTTCCATTCTTTGACTGGAGGTACCTGGTCAGTTACCAGGAATAATCAGTCTAGGACCGAGGGCCCTTCTAATATGACTGTGGGATGTAATATCACATGATCAGATATAAGTGCAGGGCCATTCTGATGTGATTGAGGGATGTGTTCCCTCTTGATCAGATATAAGGGCTGATACCATTCTTTGGGAGAATGGAGGCAACTGGTCAGTTACCAGGAACCCTCAGTCTAGGACTGAGAGCCATTCTGACATGGTGAGAGGATTGGTTCCTTCGATGGTTAGATGTAAGGGCTGGGCCATTCTGACATGGGGGTAGGCTGGGCTCTCCCATGGTCAGATGTAAGGGCTGATGCCATTCTTTGAGAAATGGAGGCACCTGGTCAGTTACCAAGAACCCTCATTCTGGTACTGAGAGCCATTCTAACATGGTGAGAGGATTGGTTCCGTCCATGGTCAAATGTAAGAACTGGGCCATTCTAACATAGGGGTAGGCTGGGCCCTCCCATGGTCAGATGTAAGGACTGGGCCATTCTAACATGATGGTGGACGTGTTCCTCTCATGGTCAGATGTGAGTGTTGGGCATGCCTTTCTGACAAGATGAGGTCAGATGTAAGTGTTGGGAAGGCCATTCTGACTTAGGGTTAGATATAAGCGCTGAAGAAGACCGACATGGAGGCTACGCCTACAACCGACATGAAAAAGGGCTTGTTCTATAGAAATTCCTGTGACAAGAAGAATCAAGAGATAGAACCAGTAATGATAACCCTTTGATGATCCAAATCAAGTGATGATTCAGATCCAATGATGATGATCCAATAGTGACGATCTAGCTCGAGTGATGCCCCAAATAGAGTGATGTTGATCTAGCAAAGATGATCCAGATCCAGTGATGATGATCTAGATCCAGTAATGATCCAGATCCAGTGATGATCATCTAGATTGAGTGATGATCTAGATCTAGTGATGATGATCCAGATTGAGTGATGATCCAGATCAAGATGAAGATGACTTGAAGATGATGAGGACTCGATGATTATCCAGATGATACAGAGAAGAATACTTGTGTGGATAAATAAATTGTGTCTAGAGGATACCTTCCTAGTTAAGAGGGAGTGTTGATGTAATTGTAACTTTGAAATGTATTCACTTCTATATGTTATGTATTGTACCTCGATGTTTATTCCAAGAAGTGTCGATAATGTATTTGAGTCATGTCATGCCCTGATGCTCCTATCGGGAGATTCAATAATGTAAACAAGTTATGTAAAGTCATTGTGGGTAACCCTCCTATTGATCAAGGGTTAAAGTCCCCATAGTTGTGGGGTACTAGGGTTATTCAACTCTCCTAGAGATGTTGGCCCTATGTTGAGGCCTGGAAATTCGCAGGCAGAAACGACAAGGGATTCTCCCCAGTCAACATTCCCAATTAGCCCATAACTGTTTGGTGTAGGGAATCCATCCAGTTTGTAGTCTCGCTACCGTAGGTCAGGTAACAAAAATAAAAGGCTCTACCGGTTGTGGCCTGATCCACCGTATATATTTTTCTATTTTTTATTTAAAGGATGATGTGCAAGTCCCTACTTAACATGCAGAGTAATAAATAATGCAAGGATATATACGGTGGATCGGGCCACAACCGGTAGAGCCTTTTATTTTTGTTACCTGACCTATGGTAGCCGGACCGCAAACCGGATGGATTCCCTACACTAAACAGTGACGGGCTAATTGGGAATGTTGACTGGGGAGAATCCCTTGCTGTTGCCGCCTGCAAATTTTCAAGCCTCAATAGTTTTTGGTGCTGGAAGGAGGGCCGCCAGTGCATGGCTGGCCGAGGAAACCCGTTTTCTTGAGACTATTCCACCGGTAACAGTTCAGAAAGCAGTGTGTTTCATAATCCAATTCCGAAAGAATGGGGTAGAGAACAATTGTATTCTATCGACAACGAGGTTATTAATGATCTGAGAAGACACACTAGGGCATACGTGAAAAATATTGGAGGATTGTCGATTATACCTGAATTGCCCAGAAGAGAATATAAAAGGAAAGATTGTCCTCTATTTGAAGACTCAGTGCTAGTTGGGGATTAGGAAGAACTTGTAGAAAACAACCTTACAAGAAGTTGTACTACCTTTGAATCAAGTAGGCCCGGATACTCCTCATAGTTCTCCTATTCACACTCATATTCGCTCACCCCCTCACTCTCCACCTAGATTCATGGCAGGTGTAAACGCAAATCAACCACCGAACCCACTGAACCCACCACCTGCCTAGAAATCCAGATCACCTTTAAACCTAACACCTCCATTGCATGATTTACCTCAATATTTTGAAAAGATGTTTCCCAAATTCGACCCAAATGAGAAGATACTAGTAGACGACCACTTGCAAAGTTTCTATTTGGCAATAGAAGGGTTAAGGGCTGGGGAGTATGAGGATGTAGTTTGTAGACTTTTCCCGCACACCCTTAAAGGAGCTGCAGCATCATGGTACTTTGGTTTGCCTGCAAATTCTATCCCTGATTGGGATACCTTTGAAAGGATTTTTAGCAGTAAGTATGCGACCCAAAAAACTCATGCAGCTCTCATGAAAGGACTATGCGCCTTAAAGAAAGAAAGAAAGGAGAAGGTGCATAGTTTCACCCAAAGATTTGTAGCATATCTTAATAATTTTTTTGAAGCTGACAAACCTTTGGACAAAGTCCTGATTGAATACTATACCTCAGCTATACGACCCGAGTTGGACATGTTTTCCAAAACGAAGGCTAAGCCTACTCTGGCAGAGACCTATGAGGAGGTGGAGAAAGTAGAGGCTGAAAGGGAAAGTATCGAAGATTATCCCGAACGATCAGGAGAGAAAAATGTGGGAAGGAAAGATTTGTTGTTTACTAAGCTTAAGGAGGAGCAATCACAAGATTTTGAAGGAATGGAAAAAATGATACAGAATCTTTCTAACAAAATCATAGACTTGGAAAAGGAAACGGAAGCCCAAAAATTCTACAAGTCCTATTACAAGAAATGGGAGGATAACAATCAATCCCAACCTCCTCCACACAATTCGGCATCTATGAATGTAATAGAGGTAGGAATGGACAATTTTTGCACTTTCCACCAACAACCCCACTCTAAAAAGAATTGTCCTCAATGGATAAACTCAATGACGTTGGTTATGAATCAGCTGTTGGATTCTAAATTAACAGAAGATGAAGATGAAGAAAGGAAAGACAGTGATACATCAACGAAAGAAAAAGAGGATGAGACCATGGTTCTATGGGACTGTGTTTCATTGTTTGACGCTGAGGAAGAGAAGGTTTTGGGACACGAGGACATCATGGAAACAAATGTAACTACAAGAAGCCAGGGGTTGGATAAAGAAAACAGTCTCATGCTCCCAAATATTAAAAGGATTCAAAGTAATGTTAAGAAATTTCAAAATAACTCCTCAGCTAATGAAGTTCCGAAATTTACCATCACCAGCAAAGATCCTGGATAGACTAACGTGTTCACCAAGCCCAATGAATGGAAAACAAATAATGGTAAACCAAATCCAACCGAACCTAAGATGGAATATGACATTGTGGAGGATATAAAGAAGGTAAGGGTGAATATATTGTTATTTGAAATGTGTAAAGTGCCGCAGCAGAAAGAAAATATTTGGAAAGCGCTTGAAGCATCATAGGAGGGGCTACCAACGAGCAATCAACCCAAGGAGGGAAAATTTGGAGAAGCAAGCGTAGAAGTTAAGTCTAAAAGCAGGAATCCACCATTTCTCCTCTCTTTTGAAATTTTTAACCACAATGTACATAATTGCTTGGTAGACTCAGGGGCATCAGTTAACGTTATGTCGCTGTCAGTCTGCAAAAGGATAAATGGGCATCCTAAACCATCCAGCTAGAGGGTTGTTCAGTTGGATAGAACGAATGTGAAGGTAATTGGTGAGATGGAGGATGTTCTAGTCCACTTATCTTCGAATGCTAAGGTGTGTCAAGTTATTGATATTGTGGTGGCTGACATACCAGGCGCTTATGGGCTTGTTCTGAGCAGAGACTAGTCGGAAAAGCTAAATGGATATTTTGCCTCGTACTAGTCACATTTTTGGCTTCCGTATAAAGGGAGCCCGAATCAAATCAAAATTCTAATGGAGCCCCATATGAAATACAACGTTACTCAGTTTGAGGAAAAAAACGAACCAGTGGATTTTGTTTTGGGAAATTACTTTATTGAGTTAGAACCGAGGAATTACCAAGCGGAAGAATCTAGCGACACATCAGACGCTCAGCCTGATCTCCTTCGATTTTCACAGGCTGATGAAATTGATGGTAAAATAGTAAATTTAGCAGTAGAAGTAGATTCCCGTACAGTAGTTAGCGATTTCTGGACACTTTTTTTTGATGGATCTAAAACGTTAGAAGGGTCAGGAGCCAGCTATGTCCTGATAGACCCCGAGAAGAACAAACATTTTCTTTCATGTAGGTTAGAGTTTGAATGTACAAATAACACAACTGAATATGAAGCGTTGGTTCAAGTTTTAAGGAAAGCAATTGAATTAAAGGAAAACAATCTGAAAGTTTTTGGAGATTCTGAAATAATTGTAAAACAAATTCAGAATCAAATACATTGCATTTCTCCTCACTTAAAAGCTTATCAAAATGAGGTATGGGATTTACTCAAATGTTTCAGCGCATTTAATATTGTATCAATTCCAAGACTTAAGAATGTAGCAGCTGACTTGTTGGCCACATCAGCTGTTAGGATTGTGCCCTCTAATAATCGATGCTCTATTGAATTGCTTTTCAGGCCCTCGATTCTAGATATGATTA
This sequence comes from Pseudotsuga menziesii, assembly GCA_001517045.1. NCBI lineage: Eukaryota > Viridiplantae > Streptophyta > Pinopsida > Pinales > Pinaceae > Pseudotsuga > Pseudotsuga menziesii. The sequence continues at coordinate 14,070 of LPNX010642504.1, forward strand.
CCAACCTACGAGTGTTCGACGACGATCAGCAGATTATAGAATGCTTAACGAATGATGATGTATTTGAAGGGGCGATTATTGATGATGAAGAACATCAAGCCAAGCTGAAATTTGATAATTTCATCCCTAAAGGAGTCAGAACCTTAGAACGGATGTTTGATTTAAATGAAAAATTTAGAAGACTAGCAAACGTGAAGACTCACAGCTCATCTCTACAGTTTGAATTGATAAATTTAGGGATTGAGACAAAGCCTAAATATGTGAATCTTGGAAAATGTTGTTCACCAATGGAAATAAATAAGTTCATCGGTCTTTTTAATCAATATAAAGATGTTTTCTCCTAGACATATGATATCTAAAGACATACGACACTAGTATCATCCAACATGTTGTCCCCATCAAATCCAGAGTCAAACCTTATCAACAACCTTTAAGGAGAATGCACACAAAATCGGAACCTCTAATCCAGAGTGAAGTTAAGAAATTATTGGATACTAGAATCATTTTTAAGGTTAGAAATTCAGAATGGGTCTCAAATCTGGTACCAGTTAGGAAGAAATCTGGAGAAATCAGGCTATGTGTAGATTTCAGAAACTTAAATCGCGCTTCGGATAAAGACAATTATCCTGTTCCACCCATGGAGCAACTAGTACAAATGGTCTCAGGATCTGAACTATTTTCTTTATTAGACGAATTCTCAGGCTACAATCAAGTATTAGTAGCCGAAGAAGACAGATTGAAAACAACATTCAGGACCAGGTGGGGAACTTTCGCTTACAGAAGAATGCCCTTTGGGCTTATAAACGCTGGAGCTACGTTCCATAGGGCTATGGACATAGCTTTCCACGGTTTGATTAGTCGTAGTGCTATAGTGTACCTCAATGACATCACAATATTCTCAAAGAGGAGAGAAGAACACGTGTTTCATCTAAAGCAGATTTTTGAATGCTGCCGAAAATAATGGTATCTCACTTAACCCCAAAAAGTGCGTGTTCGCTGTTATGGAGGGTAAGTTGCTGGGTCACGTAGTTTCAAAGAAGGGAATCTCCATAGACCCAGAAGGGATCAAGGCCATTGAACAGATCCCCTTGCCTCATAATAAAAAGGGCATGCAATCATTAATGGGGACAATAAACTTCGTGCAAAGGTTTGTGCCAGATTTCGCTCAAATTGTTAAACCTTTGCAGCAAGTGGTAAAGCAAAGTGTACAATTCAAGTGGATTGAGGTTGACAAGAATGCATTCAGCAAGATTAAAACCGCTATTGCACACGCACCCTCCCTCAAAATCCTAGATTTCGATAAAGATTTTATTATGTACACTTTCACATCTGATGATTCACAAGCAGCTGTGCTTACCCAGAAGGAAGATGGGGGAAATGAATTCCCCATATATTTTATGAGCACTGGTCTTCAAGGGGACAAATTGAATTACCCAACTATAGATAAAAAATCTTACGCAGTGTTCAAAGCAGTGAAACAATTCAGGCCCTACATACTAAAAAACCAAACCAAGGTAATTGTCCCACACCCAGCTTTGAGGTCTATTTTTGTACAGAAGGAGTTAGGAGAAAGAAGGGGTAATTGGGTAACAACTCTTCAGGAATATGACCTCGAGTTCAAGCCATCTTCTATAGTTAAAGGGCAAGGGTTGTGCAAACTGATGACTGAAAATAGGAACAATGAAGAACATGCCTGGGAAGACGAGGCTGAATTACATTTGATGGATGTATGTCCTCTTTTCACAGCCCTGGAATCTTGGTATCGAGACCTTGTTCATTACCTTCAGATAGGATCATTTCCAGAACATTGGAATTCTAAGCAAAGAAGCGGACTGTGTCTTTAATCAGCTTCCTATCAAATTATTGAAGGAGTATTATTCAGAAAAAATTACGACGGAGTTCTTCTTAGATACTTAGAGAAAGAAGATGCGAAGAAGGTAATGACAGATTTGCATGATGGGCCTACTAGGGGACATTTTTCAAGAGATACTACACCTCACAAAATTCTCAGAGCTGGATACTATTGGCCCACGCTTTTCAAAGATGCACATGCCCATGTCAGGAAGTGCGACACTTGTCAAAGGTGTAGCGGAAGACAAGCTAAAGCAGCAGGGCCATTGAAGCCTGTGATAATAATAGATCCCTTTCAACAATGCGGGTTAGATATCATTGGGGAGATAAGGCCGAATTCTTCCCTGCAACACAAGTATATTCTGACAGCAACTGACTACTTCACTCGCTGGGTTGAAGCCATCCCATTGCGTAAAATAAATGAGAATGTGGTCATAGACTTCTTACAAGACCATATTATGACCAGGTTTGGATTTCCAGTTTCTTTAGTTTTTGATAATGCTACTTACTTTTCCTCAATAATATTAAGTTCTTTTGCTCATGAGAAAGGGAATAAGTTGCATTACTCTGCTAATTATTATCCATAGGGAAATGGCTTAGGTGAATCTACCAACAAGAACCTAATTAGGATTTTAAAGAAGACGGTGATAGAAAATCAGAGGAGTTGGCACTCAGCTTTACCAAACACCCTTTGGGCTGATAGAGTCACCCCCAAGTCTTCGATAGGAGTGTCTCTGTATACCCTTGTGTATGGTAAAGAGGCCATTCTACCCCCCAATATCATGCAACCCTCTTCCATAATAGCTCAAGAATCGAGAGGATTGGATAATGAAGTATTGCAAATGAGGATATATAATCTCCTGAAGGCAGAGGAGTCTCGATCTAAAACCAGAGAGAACTTTAAGCAACAACAAGAGGTAGTAAAAAGATGGTTTGATAAACACAAGGTGGGAACAAAAGACTTTGAGGTGGGAGATTTGGTTCTCAAGTGGGACCACCCCCATGATGGGAAAGGAAAACACACGAAATTCCAGCAGTCGTGGGTAGGTCCTTTCCAGACTGTGGCAAAACTTGGCCCTTCAACTTATAAGATGGAATATTTACAAGGGTGGGAAGAGAACTTACTAGTAAACGAATTGGTTCTCAAACCTTATTTTTCCTAAGTTTTGTTTGTGTTCTTCTATCTTGTATATAAATAATATGGCTTGGCCGACTTCTTTTAGTTATGTAGTTCAGTTTTGTTTTAGTTTAAATTCTACTGATTTCAATAAATGAGGCAAACCCCCAGTTGCATGGAGAACGTCAGAATTTTGAAATGATTAAAGTTGTTGGATATGAGACTGTGTATTGCTGCTTATCTAAGAGAACTTCTTCCATTTTATCAGTTTTCTCGAATAGCTATGTATGTATTGAAGTCCTGCTTAAACCCTGTGAAATAAACCAGAAACAAAGGTTCTAGAATACTATTTTGATGCTCCATCCATGTCACATTTAAAATGTCCTAGGGAGTGACAACAAAGGGCCCATGAAAAGAAGCAAGGTAAACAGTATATTATATATAAATTATCCCATGCCAACAATTGAATGCCAAAAGGAATATAAGAGTCGAAATCTCCTATGAAAGCATTATATACCAAAACAAATGCTAAACCATATAAGTACTAAATCGCCGAAAGTTCCTCTCCGTCTGTGAGCTGAAACATGAATACGTCTTGTTAACACCCCTATTTAGCAAAGGGATGAAAAGACCATGATGAAGGAGAAATAATAGTGGCTTGTCAAACTTTGGTTAAATGGTATAGTATAAGAGTATGATGAGGAGCGAAAACGATGAAGTTGTCAAAAGATCTAATGGTGCAAAGTGAAAAGTTGAAGATCAACGGCCTACACTATGTCCGCTCTCTAAAAGGTGCAAGGAAGATGAAGTATGTCCGGGAATTTAATATGATACATGGATCAACGGTTGTTGATTCAGCTCAAAGAGATCCATGGTCCATATAAACTCCGCCTCATGAAGCTACATGTTTGTTAAAACAATAGAGCCCGGCGGAATCGAGTACATGTCACTCGATCTGACGGCGGGAAAATAAAGGCGTATCACATCGATGATTGGGGATGACTCCGGAACCGAAAATTACACGATAGATAAGACCCAAGCGCTTGGCGGAATCGAGTACGTGTCTCTTGATCTAACGGTGGAGAAATAAAGGTAGCTCGCATCAACGGTTGTGGAAAACTCTGGAATGGAAACTTGCATGATGGATAAGACCAGGACCCCAGGTGGAATTAATTATATGGCGCTTAATCTGACGGTTGAAAATTAAAGGTGAAGTGGATGAATGGTTACAAATGGATCCGTAGAGGGAAGATGCGAGGTAGATAAAGGTAAAGAGAGGTTGCGGAATATAAACCACCGTCCACGTGGCCGATCGTGGTGTACTCCGGAGGTGAAAGTGGTTTATTGGAAAGCACCAAAGGAATGCTCCAGAGTGGTGTCCTATAAAAGGGAAGTTGACTTGTCCCGTGGTTATTTTATTAGCTCCGGACGGGTGAAAAGGACTTGAGGATTCGTCAACCTTCGACTGTCAGTTTCGAACATACACCGCTATAGTTAACAGGTAAGGCTTAAGCACCTATAATTCATCAGTCTAATTGCTATTTATCAACTGAATTATGGACAAGGGGGAGGAGTTGCAGGGGTCTGGTCATGTTATTGATGACAGGGAAGATTATTTGGTCGACAGAGATAGGGGTGTATGTGACCCTTTCTTATCTATAGGAAGCGTGTCGGTTAGTAAAGAAATATTGTGGTATTACAATTCACAAGGAAATGATGTATTGAATGTCTGTAAATCCTTTTTGTACTACTTCGCTCTCGAACAAACCCTACATTTTCCAGAATTTGCAGACTGGTGTGTTGTTAACTACTCCCCTTCTCAGAGAATTATCGTGAGTTAGTCCACCTCTCGAATACTCTGTAAAATCAATGCCAAGGTCATCCGCGAAAACCTCAATTTGCCTAAAAATTACCCTGACAATCGTGAGCCCGTGAATGAGTCGATTCTTGCTGAATTTTACAAGAGTTGTGAAACTGAAATTCGTTACCTCTTCTTGTCTAATATTTTGAAAGAAGGTCAATCTTTAGAGGGTATTTTCTTGCCTTACCCTGTGCATCTTTTTAAAAATGAAGTTCAATTAGTAGTATCTCTGGTCTGTCAAATATTCGGTCTCGATGATGATTGTTGCGTGAGTGAAGTCATCCTTGGTTTTTTATTGAAAATGAGTTCCTTAAGTTCTAAATCCCAGTCGATTTCTGTGTTCAGTATAGATGAGTACCTAGCTGAAGCAATCCATCTTTAGTTAAGTGAGTTTCCAAAGCTTCAGTTCTTTAAATTTCAGACTTACTTGTTCAACGTGCTGTTACAAGACAGAAACCAGTTGCAAAAGAAGTTCAACGAATTGAAGGAGAAAAACATAGGTAAGGATCCCCTGCAAGGAGCAAAGAACATCATTTGGGACACCCTATCTATAGAAGTTATCAAATTCCGGCACTATCTAAATTTCATCGATGACCAAAACATACTGATTAACTTGGCCCACCAAAGACTAAAGTTAGTGAATGAACATATGGAAAGAAGACCTCTTACTACGACTCAGAACACATTGAACTTTCTAAATTCATTGACATACCAGAAATTACATGACATGGGAATAAAGGACAGGATATCAATAGCACTGTGGGCTAAGAAGTTTATCCACAAGCATAATTTAATGAAATTGGTCTAGGACAGAGCTGATGAAAAGGCTGCACAGGTTAATAACTTCAAGCAGGTTTTCAAGGAGCTATTGAAGGACGGCCTGCCTTCATTTTGGGACGCAGAGGGATGGTTGTTTTCTTAGGAGCACTATCACAACTTTCTAGTTCAGAGCCACATGGACCATTCCAAGTTTGATGACTTGGAAAAAAGCCTAACAGGGAAAGCTATTGTGTACAAATTGACGGAAGATTTTGAAATTCTACAAAAGTTCCTAATTATCAGAAGAGGATTGCCCAAGGTGTCATATGAAGCGTATATGGATCTTGAAGTGTCAATCATAGAAACGATGGAATGTGACACCCCAAGCGCGGAGCAGTGGAAATCTGTAGAGAGGTTTGGAAAAATGAAATACATCCTTCATTCGTAAAAACAGGCATTTTACGAAGACATGGAGCTGACTGGGCGAAGACATGGAGCTGACTAGACAAAGACCTATTATCAAGTTGATTTTTACTTTATGATCTGTTAGGATTGAAGCTGTAATTTATTCCTAGAAGTTAGGGATTCAGTTACAAGACTTTAAATTAAGCCGATCATTCAGTTATGAATCTTCTTGGAAGATCAAATTATTTTTTGTATATATTTGCATCTATTTTATGAGATGGGGGTTGGAACCCATAGTGTTGTGGAATGATTTTGGAGAACATATATTTTTGAATAACAAGGAAAATACATGAGAGTTATAAGAGATTCCTGTGTCATTGATATTACAGTCCATGCTTCTTTCCTTATGTGATTTTGTTTTTCCAGCGTAACACTTCATTCTGTTTTTCTTCGTATCTGAAATATAGCTTTGGAAGATTAGAATTCATATGTTTATGCTCTGGTCATCATTTCGGATATTTTATACATCCTTCCACTAAAGTTGATATAGAATTCATCATTGATGCTCTATATTAATGGGTTGTTTTATTGACTTAGAAGAAGTTGATTTCCTAGATGTCAAAATGCGGTTTTTTGCCCAAAGTTTGTCAGGTGAGGCAAAGAAATGGTTTAAAGACTTGCCAAATGGATCTATAGTAAATTTTTAGGCTTTCTAAAATGCTTTCTTGGACAGGTGGGATGATAAACAAAATCCTCTGCAGCTTTTATCTCAGTATAACAGTCTTAAAAAAGGAGGTTTTGAGTCTGCTCATGAATTCTCAAGCATATTCATGAGGGCTTATAACTCTATTCCAGAGGATATAAATCCTTCTCCAGCAGCTTCTAAACTACATTATGTTGGGGCCTTTTGATAATGATTTTGCATTTTCATTACAAGAGAGGAAATCAGCAACTCTTGCTGCCATGTTTACTGATGCCCCAGAAGTGGAAAGATGAAGCATAGAGATATGGATAGGAGGAGAAAATAAGAAAATTTGCCTTCTACTTCATCCTCTTCCGCTGATGTTAAATTTGAAATGATGTTGAAAACCATGGAAAATTTGATGGATAGGTTAACCATGGATACTAGGCCTTTCAACAGAGAACAAGGGGATCCCCAAATTAGGAATCCAAATTTCAGAAGACCAAATCCCCCTGTTCCTCCCCAAAATAGATAGAGAGACCAGAGAAATCCAACAAACCAAGAAGAACAGCCCATCCGTCCACCTTTCCCTGAAAATTATGTTGTTGATGAAGAGGATCCCCCTAAAAATTGGATTCATCTGTTTGGAGAGCAGGATTCAGAAATATATCTTACTGAAGAAGAGCATAATATGTTTGCACAGGAAGATGCAAGTGAAGAATTTGATATGGAAACTGAGCAGTATCAAAGAGGTTATTTACATGCTATGGATGATGTGCAGAGAAAAATCAGATTGAGGAACAGGGATGTCCTCATAAATAAAGGAAAGGCAAACCCAAATCAGCCTTCCTCTAGTTCTTTGAATGTAGAAAAAGGAAAAGAACTACAAAAAGAGCCTTCTGTAAATAAGGAGGTTGAAAATGATGTACAAAGAGATAAACGAATCAAACAGACGACTCCATTTGATGTGGAAAAGATTGGTGCTGGTTTTAATCTACAAAATGAGATTTCGAAGCTAAAGATCTCTGTTCCATTTAATGAGTTATTGAGAAACATTGAGTACAGGGATACTATCACAAAAATGGTCAAAAATCAAGGGGAATGGCAATCCGATATTTTAGAGCTGAATGATGATAATCCTGCTATTTCATTTGGGTCAAAGGTTGAAAATTTAGACAGTGAAGAGGTTCCTCCTTTTTATTTAAGTCTAAATGTGCATGATAAAGTGGTTCATAATGCCATGTTGGACTCAGGAGGATCACATAATCTGATGCCGAAGGGGGTGGTAGAAAGTTTGGGATTGGAAGTAACAAGACCCTACAAAGATCTATATTCATTCGATTCTAAAAGAGTAAAATGCCTTGGGTTAATTAAAGATATCGTGGTGACTCTAAATAAGTTGCCATCTAAAACTATAGTCATGGATGTGGTAGTTGCAGATATTCCACCCAAGTTTGGGGTATTGCTATCAAGATCTTGGACTTCCAAGCTGAAAGGTAGTTTACAGATGGATATGTCATATGCTACAATTCCTGTTCGAGATGGGAGCAGAAGATTATATAGTGAAAAATGAACTTCTTACGTAGTAAGCAGCCAAGATAAACCTGAAGTTCACCACATATATGCTGTTGATACTGATTTGGGGTCTTCTATTTTCTTTAATGATGCTATCCCACATGATTTAGAAAAGGCATTGCGAGAAAAGCCTGAGGAAAATAAGGAAAAAGAAGTTTTGGAATAGGATGCTTTGGAAGCAAAACAAAAGAGATAGGGCCAGTGGATTATGTACTTTGATGGATCTGCTGCAAGAATTGGTGCCGGAGCCGGTGTGTATATAGTTTATCCTATTCGAGATTTCAAGGCTTTATCATACAAGTTAACATTTGAGTGCACAAAAAATGTGGTAGAGTATGAGGCTTTGTTATTGGGATTACATGCTTTGAAAGATTTGGGAGCTCAGATAATAAGGATCTTAGGATATTCTGAGTTGGTGATAAACCAAATAAATGAGAGCTATCAAACAAGGCATCCTCGGATGAGGGATTATAGAAATGAAGTGTGGGATATGCTTGGAAACTTCTTTACAGAGCATACAATTCAGGTAGTTCCCAGACTTGAAAATTTGGTAGCTGATTCTTTGGCTGTAGCTGCTGGAAAATTTGAAACCCCTATGGCTGGTCAGAGGGAGTACCAGGTGAAGATTGTAAATAGACCGTCCATTCCTGATAATTCTAAATATTGGCAAGTATTCGAAGATGACATGCATATCAAAATATTTTTAGAATTATCAGGAGAGTTTGTGAATACTCATTTTGACACTGAAAATAATAATGATGAGACCCTTGAGAGTGAGGAAGAAATTGAAACAAAAGAAGAAGATGTTAAGAAGATAAGGAAAACCCTGGGAGGTAAGGTTATTATCCAGCTGAAAAATAATTTCATACGAAGAGGTCTAATTCCTTTAGAAAAGATTTTTTATCAGAATGATGTCGCCAAGAATCCCAAAGTAAAACCTCTTGGAGATGCTATTCAGGATAAAAATATTGGTACTCAAGAAAATCCCAAAATCATAAAATTGTCCAAGAAACTGCATGAAAAAGAGAAAGAAGAGTATGTGAAGTTAATGAAAAAATATACAGATGTGTTTGCTTGGAGTTATGAAGACCTTAAAGAATATGATACATCTATCATACACCATACTATTCCTATAAAGCCCGGGGAGAAACCTTTCAAACAGAAACTTAGGATGATAAACCCTAAATTGCTCCCTGTCATTGAGAAAGAAATAAAAAAGTTATTTGATGCCAAAATCATTGTAACACTAAGGTTTTCTAAATGGGTTGCGAATTTGGTTCCTGTCATAAAGAAGAATGGAGAGATAAGATTGTGCATATATTTTCGTAATTTGAATAAGGTCTCTATGAAAGACAATTATCCTTTACCAAAAATGGATCATATACTGCAACAAGTGGTGGGAGCTGAAAGAATGTGAATGCTAGACGATTTTTCGGGTTATAATCAAATCAAAGTGTTACCTGAGGACCAAGAGAAAACTGCTTTCACCACACCTTGGGGCACTTTCATGTATGCAAAAATGCCTTTCATCTTGATGAATGCAGGAGCTACTTTCCAGCGAGCTGTGGACATTGCCTTTGCAGGAGAAATTGGAAATTTCGTGGTAATTTATATGGATGATATCACTGTATATTCAAAGTCTGATAGAGAACATTTGCATCATCTGGAGAAGGTTTTCACAAAGTGTAGGAAATATGGTATATCTTTGAACCCGAAGAAGTCTAATTTTGCATTAGAAGAAGGAAAGCTGCTGGGACATATAATATCTAAAGATGGCATAAAGATTGATCTTGAGAGGGTAAGTGCAATTCTAAAGGTAGGAGAGCCTAGAATCAAAAAGGAGATACAATCATTTCTGGGACAGGTAAATTTCTTGAGGAGATTTGTACCAAGTTTTGATGAGATTTTGATGAATATTACAAATATGTTGAAAAAGGATCATGAAATAAAGTGGAATACAGAAGCTAGGGAGTCTTTTTGGGAAATCAAGAAAGCAATCTCAGAAGCTCTTGTTTTGGTGAGTCCAGATTTTACCAAATATTTCTCAGTATTCTCATATGCTTCAGAACATACTATAGCAGTGGTATTATTGCAGAAAAATGATGAAAATTTGGAACAGCCCATATCTTTTTTCAGTAAAATGCTACATGATGGAGAATTGAAGTATGACATCATGGAAAAACAGGTCTATGATTTAGTTAAAGCATTGAAAGATTTCAGGGTATATGTTTTACATTCACATGTGCCAACCGCTGCAGTAAAAACAATTTTGACGCAACCAGACCCAGAAGGCATGAGGGGAAGATGGATAGCTACATTATTGGAGTATGACATAGAAATAAAGCCCGCAAAGCTTGTTAAAGGACAAGGGTTGGAAAAAATGATGACAAATTCAAATTGTGAATCTTTGCAAATCAATTTTTTTTCTCACCAATCTGATCAGTTGGATATTGAGATAGAAGTAATGGTTGATATTGTAACATCTCCTTGGTATTCCGATATTGTTTTTGTCCTCCGAAATTTGCAAGCACCTGAAGGATTGAGTAAGTCAAGGGAGAGATCCATAAAATTGAAATCTACTAAATTCTGTATTATAAATAAATATCTTTATTGGAAAGATCGTGGAGGAGTGTTGCTGAATTGTCTTTTGGAAGATGAAGCTCAGCAAATTACGAAAGAATTTCATCAGGGAGACTGTGGAGGACATCATTCTTAGAAGGTGACTGCAAACAAAATCCTAAGAGCTAGTTATTATTGGCCTACATTATTTTCAGATGTGTATAAAAGAACTAGTAAATGTCATCAATGCCAAATTTTTGATGGTAAGAGAAAAGTATTGCCTCTCCCTTTGAATCCAAAAACAGTTGAGGCTCCTTTCCAGCAATGGGGTTTGGATTTTATTGGTGAAATAAACCCCAATTCATCAGGTCAGCACAAGTGGATTTTGACAGCTACAGACTATTTTACTAAATGGATAGAAGCAATTCCTACTAGGAGAGCCACTGAAAATGTAATCATGGATTTCCTTGAAGAAAACATATTGGCTCGATTCAGGTGTCCAAAAAGGATAGTAAGAGATAATGCAGCTACTTTCAAATCCAAGAAAATGATTAATTTTTGTCATAAGTATCATATAAGCCTCAATCATTCAACTTCTTATTATCCTCAAGGAAATGGGTTAGCTGAATCTTCAAATAAAAGCCTAGTAAGGATCATCAAGAAGCTGTTGGAGGATAATAAGAGGTCCTGGCACACCAAACTAAAATATGCTCTATGGGACGATAGGATTAGCACTAAAAGGGAAATCGGCATGTCTCCGTTCCAATTGGTGTATGGGGCAGAAGTGGTTTTTCCAGTGTCATTAGGGCTTCCAGTTATGATATATTTCCAGGATCAGCAAGAAGAACCAAATCACATACAATGAAGGATAAATTAGATCATCGAGCTAGAAGAACGAAGAAATAAGGCTTATGACAAAGTGCAGTCACATCATGAGAAAATGAAAAATACTTTTGACAGAAGAATCAAGGAAGAGCAGTTTCAAATTGATGACCTGGTTTTGAAGTGGGACACCCCTAATGAAGAAAAGCATGGAAAATTTGATCCTATGTGGGTAGGACCTTACGTTGTGGCTGGATACAGAGGGCAAAATGCATTTCTACTGGAATATACAAATGGGGTTCTTCTAGAGAGCAACCCTGTAAATGGACGGTATCTGAAGTATTACCTATCCTGAGGAGGAAGGTAAAATTTGTATCATAGACTGTAAATACTTATTTTTTCTTTACAAGTCAATATGAATGGTAAGCTGAGTGTATTTGAAGCTCGCAGTGAAAGCCCTAATATTCAGGAAGCATACCATTCCTTTTCTAAAAATATATAAAAATGATATATTTAAAAAAAGCAAAACATGAGTTTTCTAGAAGTTATTATGAAAAATCAAAAGAAGGCACCTGGTCTACGAGTTATTTGATACCTCACAGGGAGGATATCATCCCCAGATGGAGCACTTGTTAACACCCCTATTTAGCAGAGGGATGAAAAGACCATGATGAAGGAGAAATAATAGTGGCTTGTCAAACTTTGGTTAAATGGTATAGTATAAGAGTATGATGAGGAGCGAAAACGATGAAGTTATCAAAATATCTAATGGTGCAAGGTGAAGAGTTGAAGATCAACGGCCTACATTATGTCTGCTCTCTAAAAGGAGCGAGGAAGATGAAGTATGTCTGGGCATTTAATATGATACATGGATCAACGGTTGTTGATTCAGCTCGAAGAGATCCATGGTCCGTATAAACTCCGCCTCATGAAGCTGCATGTTTTTTAAAACAATAGAGCCCGGCGGAATCGAGTACATGTCACTCGATCTGACGGCGGAAAAATAAAGGCGTATCACATCGATGATCGTGGATGACTCTGGAACCGAAACTTGCACGATACATAAGACCCAAGCGCTTGGTGGAATCGAGTATGTGTCTCTTGATCTAACGGTGGAGAAATAAAGGTAGAACGCATCAATGGTTGTGGACAACTCCGGAATGAAAACTTGCATGATGGATAAGACCAGGACCCCGGGCGGAATTAATTATATGGCACTTAATCTGACGGTTGAAAATTAAAGGTGAAGTGGATCAATGGTTACGAATGGATCCGGAGAGGGAAGATGCGGGGCAGATAAAGGTAAAGAGAGGTTGCGGAATAGAAACAACCATCCACGTGGCCGCTCGTGGTGTACTCCGGAGGAGAAAGTGGCTTATTGGAAACCACCAAAGGAATGCTCCAGAGTGGGGTCCTATAAAAGGGAAGTTGACTTGTCCCGTGGTTATTTTATTGGCTCCGGACGGGTGAAAAAGACTTGTGGATTCATCAACCTTCGACTGTCAGTTTCGAACATACACCGCTATAGTTAATAGGCAAGGCTTAAGCACCCGTAATTCATCAGTCTAATTGATATTTATCAACTAAATTATGGACAAGGGGGAGGAGTTGCAGGGGTCTGGTCGTGTTATTGATGACAGGGAAGATTATTTGGTTGACAGAGACAAGGGAGTATGTGACCATTTCTTATCTATAGGAAGCGTGTCGGTCAGTAAAGAAAGATTGTGGTATTACAATTCACAAGGAAATGATGTATTGAATGTCTGTAAATCCTTTTTGTACTACTTCGTTCTCAAACAAACCCTACATTTTCCAGAATTTACAGAGTGGTATGATGTTAACTACTCCCCTTCTCAGAGAATTATCGTGATTTAGTCCACCTCTCAAATACTCTATAAAATCAATGCCAAGGTCATCCGCGAAAACCTCAATTTGCCTGAAAATTACCCTGACAATCGTGAGCCCGTGAATGAGTCGATTCTTGCTGAATTTTACAAGAGTTGTGAAACTGAAATTCGTTACCTATTCCTGTCTAATATTTTGAAAGAAGGTCAATCTTTAGAGGGTATTTTCTTGCCTTACCCTGTGCATATTTTTAAAAATGAAGTTCAATTAGTAGTATCTCTGGTCTGTCAAGTATTGGGTCTCGATGATGATTGTTGCGTGAGTGAAGTTATCCTTGGTTTTTTATTGAAAATGAGTTCCTTAAGTTCTGAATCCCTGTCGATTTCTATGTTCAGTATAGATGAGTACCTGGCTGAAGCAATCCATCTTCAGTTAAGTGAGTTTCCAAAGGTTCGGTTCTTTAAATTTCAGACTTACTTGTTCAACATGCTGTTACAAGACAGAAACCAATTGCAAAAGAAGTTCAACGAATTGAAGGAGAAAAACATAGGTAAGGATCCCCTACAAGGAGCAAAGCACATCATTTGGGACACCGTATCTATAGAAGTTACCAAATTCCCGCACTATCTGAATTTCATCGATGACCAAAACATACTGATTAACTTGGCCCACCAAAGACTAAAGTTAGTGAATGAACATATGGAAAGAAGACCTCTTACCACGACTCAAAACACATTGAACTTTCTAAATTCATTGACATACCAGAAATTACATGACATGGGAATAAAGGACATGATATCAATAGTACTATGGGCTGAGAAGTTTATCCACAAGCATCATTTAATGAAATTGGTCCAGGACAGAGATGATGAAATGGTTGCTTAGGTTAATAACTTCAAGCAGGTTTTCAAGGAGCTATTCGAGGACGGACTGCCTTCATTTTGGGACGCAAAGGGGTGGCTGTTTTCTCAGGAGCACTATCACAACTTGCTAGTTCAGAGCTGCATGGACCATTCCAAGTTTGAAGACTTGGAAAAAATCCTAACAGGGAAAGCTATTGTGGACAAATTGACGGAAGATTTCGAAATTCTACAAAAGTTCCTAATTATCAGAAGAGGATTGCCCAAGGTGTCATACGGAGCGTATATGGAGCTTGAAGTGTCAATCAAGGAAATGATGGAATGTGACACCCCAAGTGCAGAGCAGTGGAAAGCCATAGAGAGGTTTGGAAAAATGAAATACATCCTTCATTCGTAAAAACAGGCGTTTTACAAAGACATGGAGCTGACAGGGCGAAGACATGGAGCTGACTAGACAAAGACCTATTATCAAGTTGATTTTTACTTTATGATCTGTTAGGATTGAAGCTGTAATTTATTCCTAGAAGTTAGGGATTCAGTTACAAGACTTTAAATTAAGCCGATCATTCAGTTATGAATCTTATTGGATGATCAAATTATTTTTTGTATATATTTGCATCTATTTTATGAGATGGGGGTTGGAACCCATCGTGTTGTGGAATGATTTTGGAGAAAATATATTTTTGAATAACAAGGCAAATACATGAGAGTTATCAGAGATTCCTGTGTCATTGATATTACAGTCCGTGCTCCTTTCCTTATGTGATTTTGTTTTTCCAGTGTAACACTTCATTATGTTTTTCTTCATATCTAAAATTTAGCTTTGGAAGATTAGAATTCATATGTTTATGCTCTGGTCATCATTTTGGATATTTTATACATCTTTCCACTAAAGTTGATATAGAATTCATCGTTGATGCTTTATATTAATGGGTTGTTTCCTTGTCTCTTCTGTTCCACCTGAATCAAATGAATGACTGTGATAATGTGATTATCTTGCCTTTGATAAATTGTGCATATATGTCTTTGTGATATCCTTGTATGTATGTGACTCCATTCCCAATGGTTATGTGTTGTTTCAGCCATCTATACAAAATCTTTGAGTGTTAGTTTATATCTGGTCTTGTTAAATCTGTATTGAGAGATCCCTCTCTGAAAGAAAAACCAGTTTCTTTCTAAAGTGGTTTTGTTGTTAGCTTGGAGTTTACCTTTCACAACCTGGGTACATTCTGAGTGCTAACACATCTCTCACACAAAAGGACACTAGGGATAGAGGAGCCTGAATCAAAATTCAGAAAGAAAGGCATGCAAGAGGACTCATATGAAAAGGACAAAAGTTCAAAAGCACGAAAAGTGCAAAAATGGCATGGGAATGAGGAACAAATGAATATTTCTATTTTACATATGCTACAATCTTATGGTGTCCGAGCTGGAAGCTACCTGAAGACAGAGGTAGAAAATGAAATTCACCTTTCGGCCTCAAAAGAGTTATCTTGACTTGAAAATCCGGGTTTCCACTCTCCCAAATCAGAATATCATCAATGATTAAAGGTACATATCTTTGCCATTTGAGAAATATAGATAGATGGAAGAATTCAATAGGCTCATTTGTTGTTAAATAGTCTATCACTCAAGGAATAATCATCCAGAGATCTAGGTTTACCAGTTTGTCGCCAATTGTTGCAGCTGCAACCGTTTTCCCCAAATTTTCAAATTTTGGACCCCCTTATGATTTTTAACGTTGCATTGAATCATTTGAATCCATGAACTTTTTTGTCGCGCTTTAATCTCGGACTATTTTTGAGGTTAACTCTCTTCCTGTTGTAAAAAAAAATTGCTTATGTTTGAAGCTGCTGTGGGTCACGGAGTTTAGAGTTTGTTTTGTTACCCTTCGAGTTGCATTTTCCTCTCGGGAACTTAGTTCCCATGCTAACCACTGTTTCAGAAGTTGTTTAAACAACTTATTGGAACCATGTTTCCTTAGGGAGCCTCCGTTGCAGAAATCGAACGATGACCCTAACTTATTTGTTTTCATGTCATTTTTTTTGGCTTGTTCACATTATCATAAGCTGTAGTCTGTTCATCTTCCGCAATTGCGGCTCCCAAACAAACTAGATATCCGTCATACAACTGCTTCGCCTGCCGATGCTTTTTCGGGTCTTCGTCACTTTGTCTTGGATTGGAGACCATAGTCTTTGCTCCTCCGCCCTTGCGGCTATGTAATGCATTGAGTGTCCGACGTTGATGTCCTTCCGCTCGCCGACTGGGACTTTTTCACCTAGAATTTGAGTCTATCTTTTTCGACTCCAATAAAATTAACGGTCTCACGGATCCCGTTGCCTGTTGGAGATCTGCTGACGTAGCTGTGGGTAAGACTACCTCGGCCGAGGTTTTAATGTTTTTAAGCCATCCGATGATTTTTCTCTCCCCGTCATTTCGTCAATTTTGAACCGCTGTGAACGAGACAGTGTTTCTGGCATTTGTTAAGGTTTTTATGACACTATTGGGCATATTTTGATGGCTAGTCATTTCGTTGATGCATCTTTGTTTTATTGAAAAATGTAGTCCTGATTAACAATACATGTCGTGTAATTGCAGATGAACTCAAGATATTTTTTATGAATTACTACTACGAGAAGACATGGCGGGGAGACGAAATAGCATAATCAATGACAACAAAAGCCCAGGCCTGGAAAGATCTGTCAGTTACCAAGCGGATCCCGCTTTGCCGAGTACTCTAAAAACATAACGCATGAAGTAAATCATGCGTACTCACAGAAAAGACAAAAATGGGGATATTAAAAAATTTTAAGGAATCCAAAGGTGACACGGTTGGGGGAAGCTAAAGCGGTTTGTTGATTTGGTTTAAATATAGGAATGTTAGAACTTACAGGGGGCTTTTTCCCTGGAAAAACTTGTGAACTATTGTTTGTAAGAGGAACTATTTTGTTTTACAATCAGAAATTGCAAATTTTCCCTGTTGGAGAAGGTACTATGTGGAATGTCTCAATGTGATTAAATGAGCGATGTTGAATGGGAACTATTTCATTTTCGACTGTGTTTCATTAACTGTGAGAGCGTTCTAACTTTCTAAACCTATGTTCTTGCCTGAATGTTCTCTAGTATATTCTGTGATGTTTTCCACTATGAGTAATGGGATTTTTTAATTGTTGATGAGCTATCTTATCAGGTATACTTTTATTCATGTTTATATGTTTTGGTTATAAGAACAGCTATCTGTGACTTTCCATAACACGTGGACAGTATTGCATTACTCATGAATTAATATCTAGCTCTCTAGAGATAGCCTAGTTAGTTTTTATTTTCTTGCAATGTGTGTGATTTAGATGCTTGGGAGTTTAAGACAAGAGGTAAGAACCTGTGCATCACATTGTGAATACTCCTTGCATTCTTTATTACTCTGCACGTTAAGTAGGAACTTGCACATCATCCTTTAAATAAAAAATACAAAAATATATACGGTGGATCGCGCCGCAACTGGTAGAGCTTTTTATTTTTGTTACCTGACCTACAGTAGCCGAAACGCAAACCGGATGGATTCCCTACACCAAACAGTCACGGGTTAATTGGGAACGTTGACTGGGGAGAATCCCTTACTGTTGCCGCCTGCGAATTTCTAGGCCTCAACACCCTAGTAAGTAATTGTTAAGTTGGACCAACATGTTGAAGTGGACATTAAGTGAATGAAAGAATATAAATAGAGAGTGAGTCTCTCTATTTATCACACACACACTCACTCACTGGGGTGCATGAGTGAGAGAAGAAGTTGTTGGGACAAGAGAGAGATAGAGAGACTACTGCTGTCGAGAGATCATCTTACTATTTTGGGGTTTTGATTTTGGTGTTGATTTTATCTCTGAGGAAGTTGTAGGGTTTTCTCCTTTATGGTTTCCCCAAGGAAAATCTTTGTGTTCATTGTCTCTTGCGTTTTATTGTTGTACATGTTATTCTCTCAGATAAGATCCTACGATCATAATGCTAGCTTGAATGATAAAAATATAACATGTAGAAACCTTTTTAATATTGTTCTGGATTGTTTTATTGTTATATGAGTTAAATTACATTTATTTTGTAGAGATTAATAAATTTATTTTTTGGTTGAAAAAAAATAAATATTAATAAATTTATGTACTATAATATATTATATATCATTTTTTGGATTATATGTGTAAGGTAAGTTATAAATTAACATTCATGTTCATGAGTATTATTGTAACGTCTCCAAATTTCGTAAATGTTTTTTATTTTTAGTAATGGTCTAGCCATAATTTATAGAAAGAATCCATACAATGTTTTAAGTTTGATTTGTAGCATAAATATATCCTAAATTCATAAGATTCTTTAAAAGGTGTTTAGTATTTTATGCATTGAGTGTAAATGACTCTTTATGATGATATTATGTTGCAGCTTATCATTATGTTCACACTACTCTACTTGGAATCAAGCTATGAAAATAAAAAACATCTTTATTTTTCGACAGTTATAATCAATATGCCTATTAGTTATGTTTCTAGGACACTTGTTAAAATTTCTCTATGAGCTAGAGTGTTGGTTATGGTCTTACTTAGCCTCAACACTAACCCATAAACAACCTCAACCTTTTCTATTATAGGTGCTCTAAGGAGGGTTCAAACCTTACTAGGCCCACTTCCTAGAGTTTATGCAAACAAGGGAGGATTTAGACTATACTTACAAACAAAGTATCTCCAAACATTAAGCGCTTTCCTAACCATTCGTTACAACAAGCATGAAAATAACAAGTGATAGTATTAAAGGTTAAAAGGATGAAATTGTAATTCGATAGGTTTAGAAACATTAAAGTTTGGGTTTTAATCAAATCAATGTAATGGAATTTAATAAGCCATGTAATGTCCCTATGAACCCCAGCTAGAAAGAAGACCAGTCATTTCATAAACCCGAAGGGTTTAACTACTTTGATTTTTGGTTTTCGAAATGCATTAATATGCACCACCCTGTGTGAGTGACTTTCACTCTTGGTGTTCGTGTTGGCATTGTTCTATAGGTTCATAGTGTTAATTGCAGGCTTTTGGCCTCTCCTTTTGTTAGTTCACTTTGCTTGTGCTATACGAGGGCACCATCCATGGTCTCTGGCTGATTTTTTTACCTGCACGGCATGTTTGTATTACATTCATTGTCTTCATCAAATGAAACAACAAGGTAATATAAAACTTGTTTCCTTTTCAAAATTTTCATGTTTAGAATCTGAAAATACAATTCTCATATCTATGAATGTATTTAACCTCAAGTTATTTGTTTTTGCATGAGATTTTCAATTGAGTTTGCTGCAATGAGGTAAATATTATCCTCCACAATAGCAAGGAATTTACCTAGTAAGACCTGTACCTACAGTTCTTTCTCCTTGTAGCTTCACACTTGATGTCTGCATGGCTTTGTGAATCATGGTTCGGCATCCCATTTCCATGTTTTCTTTGTTTTAATGATGGTAAAATTCTAATAGATACTTCTTCCTTCATCCATGGAGTTGATGCGGGGTTTTTTTATATACTACAATGTTTTGTTTCAGCATTTGAACTCTTTTACAGAGTAAACAATATGTTTCTACAAAGAGAGGAACCTTCATTGTCGGGGTTTTGTAAACTTACGAACTCCTTTCGGTGAATGTTAATATAATGCTCTAAAATTTAAAGGAAATCTGTGAGGTAATTTGTCATTGTAAAATCTACAATTATGAATGTCATTCCATTCTCCAGTTTGTAGTTTTTTTTTCTAAATAAGGTATTTGCAGGTTGGAAGGCCATCGATATTCTCTATAAATTTCAAGTTTTTTGTAAATAGTTAGGTTTTAAGAGGTTTAGGCCGTGAGGCCATTACTCTATTACTTAAGAAGACATTAGGGCCATGAGGCCTCTGTAATATTGAAAATTTGTTCAACATATGTTAGTGTGTTTTTTTTTTAAATTTACTATTTATTTTTAAGTTATGAGCCGTAAGGCCCTTGCGTTGATGGTAAAAGCGAATTGATTTTAAGGGATTGTCTAAAGCGGACTTTCCCTTATGAGTTCCAATCTCTAGTTTGATGATTAATGGTATTTTAGAATTTCTAACAAGTGTTTCCATTTTGATGTGAAGAAATCGATGAATGGTTTAAATTATTGTTGCATACTTTTCATGTTTTTGTGGTTTTGAACCTTTTATTTGGATAAAAAGAATTTTAAGAGGTTTTGATCTTAAGGTCTCATTATTGGATCTGTTATAGTTTATTTTGAATCCCCAGCTTAAATAAATCTACCATTGATTCTCGAAGGGCTTTCGGTTTTAGAAATCCTAACTCAAATTATTTTTTATCCTACAGTTTCGATGTTTTGTATATAATGGGTTTTAATACTATGATTGTTAGATATGTAAACTCTTATGATTTATAAATTGTGAGATAATATGATAAGTAACTCTAATATATATATACACACTCTCTAAGAGTTTAATTGATTATTGTTTAAGTTTGTTTGGAACGTGTAAACTATAAATAATCTTCTTAATAAATCTAGTTTTTTTTTAAATAAAACTGAAATAAAAGGATTCCTTTAACTTCGTTCGAAGGTTTACTAACCGGAAAAAAGAAAGAAAAATATAATATTATTTTCCTATGCGAACCTTTTTACAAGCTGTGATAAGCAATATCGAAAGCCTAGGTTTTTCACGATCAGATTAGTTGTTTACCAATGTGCTTAAAAAGAGATATACTAGTAAGACTAAGAGTAATGAAACTAAAAAGAAAAAATGTATAATGGTCTTAAAAATTGTTTATAAAAATATAAGCAACTTTCTACATATTTACTTTACGGAATAGCCACATTATTGCATTGTTGCGATTACTCTAAAAGGAATATGGCATATTTCACAAACACAATAGAGAATGATAATATTTCTAATTAATACTAATTATTTTAAGCAACAAATAAGTTATAACATATATCAACATTTATAAACTTCCATATACAGATATAGAAAACAAACAATTTTGAACCTGGATAATTTACAGAAGGGGGGACAAACACCCAAAGGAGACCATGCCTCCCAACCGTCTCCTAAAGAGCCGAGATTACTCTCTTAGGACCACCAAAGCACTAAGACAAAGAGGTCGTCTAAAAATACACACAAAAATTTCTAAAACTTAGCACTCAATGGAAGACTTCACTCAACAATTTCACTTCAGCTATGATTCTCATCAAATTCCTTGTGTTCCTAACTTTTTAGTTTGTAGCAATCACAATGTTCATTCACTTGGAATAGAATGTGGTGAGCCTCCTTCTCAATTCGATGGTATTTATAAGATTTCCTAGGTCTTTGGGTAAGTTTTGAAATTAACTAAGTCACCTGCTTAGTGCCTCCTCTAAGGGAACATGACCACATTTTTAGGGATTTTGCTTCCTGCAACAACTAGAAAATGAAATGTCAGTGTTTCCACTTGTCATTTAGCCTTCTACAACTGCTCATCCCTCCTAGTGGGTCAGTGAACACTCTTTCAATAGTCTCATTTGGATAAGTGTCTCTCCATTTAATTATTTAAATAAAATAAATATCCAATTACAATCATCCTTGACCAACATGGTCATCAAAACTTTACAATATTTTTAAATTAATTTGTTCTCAAATATATACAAATATTTATTTTTTAGTTCTAGGTAGGTTACAATTACTAGTAACTAACCAATTTCTCATGATTTTGAATAGTTTATTTACCACTTATTGCTTTGGGTGATGCTTCCAAGGATGAATAAGTGATGTTGAAACTAGTTACCACCTATGGTATTGCACCCATCACAAGACTCCACTAGTTCACAATATTGGAGTTTTCCCCGCAATAAAGCCTACTTAACTTGATACCTCATTTGCCAAACCTTAAGAAGTATTGTTACTATTTAGTTGTGACTAATAATTATAGATATGAATAATATATTAATGGCTTACTTTAGATATATAATCTCAAACAATGGTATTTTTTTCCTTGGAAAAAAAGAAAATTACGTTTGTAGATATACGTCTTACAAAAAAAAAATATCAAGCTCTAAAGTATGCATTTGGCATGACTAATATATACAAAATAGAAATGTATTTCATATTCCTTGATCTCTTCTATCAAATATGGCTTTGTCAAAAAATTCACCAATCTTATCTTTGTATAGTTGATGTTTGCGATGTACAAAAGAACAAAAAAATGTTATGTTCTTTAAACTCTGAGTGTCAATCATTGCATCTTATAAAAAATAAATACTGGTCCAAAATAAAGTAATCTCAAAATATTTATGATATTGATTGTTGTGGTTATGTATTCATTGAACCCTTTCAAGTGTCTTATGATATTTACTATTGTGGTTATGTATTCACTGAAACCCTTTCAATTGTCTTATGAGATTGACTTTTGTGGTTATGTATTCATTGAAACCCTTTCAAGTATCTTCTTGAGGTTCCCTGGATTCTATGAAGGGTTCTATGAAGGGTTGATTTTCTTCTTGAGGTTCCTTGGATTATATGAAGGGTTGATGGTAATAATGTAGAATATTTCCACCATTTTCATTCTTTTAATTTAAATTGGCATGAGCCAACTGATGACCCTCTGTAGATAGGGAGACTGTTGTTCTATTTCACTCTCTCTATACATGAATACACCAAAATAAAATAAATTCTTCATTTTTTTTATAATAGCATAAATAGACGAGTGTACCCTCCCAAGATAGGGAGGTTGTTGTTGTATTTCACTCTATGTATACATGCATAGATGAAAAGAAATTAAATTTTGCATTATTTTTTTATAATAGTGGAAATATACTAGTGTGTTAACATCTATTTTCTCTATTAGTCCAATTTACAAACAATATGGAGTGAGTAAAAACTAGAAGGTTTTGGAATCCCTTTTCTAATGGAAAAAAGAGAAGGATTTTTCAGAGCATAGAACTCATCAAAGTCATTTGTACCCTCCCCTAGTCTAAGTGTTAACTTGAAGAAGTGTGATTATGATAGAAAGAGAATAGTTCCCCCCCTTTAACTGTTCATCTTGTGATGCTCCATCAAAATATGTCCATGGCATTGATTTCTTTATGTCTTCCATTATTCTCCTTCTAACCACACTGGAAAGAAAGACATCATATTTAAGTTGTTTGAAATGACCCTATGAGGCACAATTTGTTTCTACTGAATTTTATTTTTTTTATAACTAACAATACATATATCCTAGTTAATGATGATGGGAATGGACCTATAAGGGATAATATAAGGAGTTGGAAATCCAGAGTTGCAATTCCCACTCAATAGAGATCTTAATTTCTTGTCTGGAATCATTTTCTAACACATGGGTATATTTAAGGATTCTATTAGTATACTTAAGTGTAGTATTTTAGGTTATTATTCTGGATTGAAAAAAAACATATAAATAGATAGGCAGGTGAATATTAAATATGAAAGATACGGGTGCATCCACGGGGGTGGGTTACAATTTTTGGCAAGATGAATTTGGAAAAAAAAAAATTCATGTACCTCAATCGAGCTTTTATTAAACCCTCAATCGAAGTCCTAGAAGCTCGATCAAGGGTTTATTAGAACCTCGATCAAGCTTTTATTAAACGCTCGATCAAGATTCTGTTAAACCCTTGGTTAATGGTTCAAGACCTTGATCGAGAGTTAAATAAATGCTCGATCGATGGTTAAAGAAGACCTCGATCGAGCATCTTTAATCGCCTATAAATAAGCAATAAACCCGTAATGTTATTCACTTCGTCTGTTGAATATGGGTCACATATTAATTGGGTTATAGATGTGATTAATCACATCTATGAATCCAATCAATCACATCTATAACACCAATTACTCCACAACTAATATTTAGCATAAAATCTAGGGGAAACACACTGCCCCCAGTAGTGATCCATTCCAGTCCTATTTTTTGTTTTGAATTAGTTTAATGAACATTAAAAAACTTTTAACAATCAATTTTTCAAACCCTTGTCCCCATGGAGGTTTCTAAAATGACGAAAGGTCTAGTGGTAGAATAAGCTAGAAATGTCATGGTTGTTTTTTTGTTTAATTTTCTAAGATATTTATTATTTGCAGAGTTGGCTGAATCAAAATAAAATGATGTTGAAATTTTTTACATCCCATAACCTCGATTGAGGGTTTGTTAGGACCTTGATTGAGGGTTTGTGAAACCCTCGATCGAGGGTTTAATAAAACCTCGATTGAGGTTTGGTTCATAGCTCGATCAAGGTATTTAAATAGCTCAATCGAGGGCTTGAAAAACAGAGAATTATCCCTCTTACAGGAAAATCAATGTTTATTTGTGTTTTGTAGGGGTGTAAACCTTGCCATTCATGGCACACAACTGAGTGGGGTTCAAATCGATAGATTCATCATTGAATACTCTACCCATTGAGGTATGATGCATGCGTTTTGGCATTCACATGGGTTTTTTGTTTTAATTAGTTCTAAAACATACACTTAGAAATGCTAACAACAACTTCGAAGTAGTTGAAAGAAAAATCCGTAGGGTAAAAAATAGACATCCAAAAATTTCGTAAAAATGCACATCCGACACATCGATGCGTCCTCTTCAAAAGGGTATCTCTGGTTTTTCAATTTTTAAAAACAGTGAAAAAAAAACTGGGAGGACACATATGTGTATAAAATCATGTTGAAATCAGATGTGGTCACTTTCGAAAAATAATAAATAATTATATATTGAAAAAATAAATTAACAAAAAATATGCAGACCACAATGCATTTTGTCTAGATCATGCTTATATATATATATATATTATTAATGTAATATTGAATTATTGGGGCTGGACACAAGCCACTTATTAACTTCTTCAAATTTTTAAGGTGTCACAGTTCATTAAATGCAAAATTTTACACTTTAAATGACATCGCAATATTTTTAGAAAAATGTCATTGAGAAGCCAACATAATATTGTACAATTTGTTTTTTTACTACAAGTCAAAATTCATATGGCGTATATGCGTTTTGAGGGCTTCTATCTAGCACATGAGAAAGAAATCAGGTTTTCATCGCCAAATTTGGCCAGAAAGTGTTACCCACCTTCATGGAATCACCCATACAATTTACTACTGAAATGTGTAAACTTCGGTGAATATTAGGATTAAAAAAACAGATTTTATATAAATATATGCGATATTAGAGACTACAAATGACCAAATAGTGAATTTACTTTTTGGAAAAGAATCCCCCAAAATAGCCAATTGGTGAAATTTCACCCCTTAAAATTTCCTCTTTGAATACTTCTTGCATACGATCCTTGTGAATAGACACCTTATGAAAAGGTGAATGACACTGTCGTCACCCAATTTGCACAAAGAACACTAGCTGAGACCTTCATTTTTTATTTTTTTTAATACTATTCCATATTGAGATTTTAGTCTATAAAGCACAAAGCATTAGAAGCCATTCCTTTGAAAGGAATTTAACTTTACACACTTTATGCACCATTGAACATCTAGATTGAATATGTCTGAATTTAGTTGAATATTTCATTTCTTTCGTGTATTCTACTGGATGGAGAAAAGTCCCAAATTAATTCATAGTGCACGTCACTTATACATGTCCACTTATATAATTATTCCACAAAAATATCTCTTCAATTTTGAGAGCTAAAGTCCTCACAATACCAAAAAAAAAAATCCTTAAAAAAGGATAATTTTTATTTCAATTGAGGAGAAAAGAAAATTGCATTCTAAAAAAATACATGTTTCTGTGTATTTTCCAGACAAATTGGATTTCAAGAGGTGAAATACTTTACATAAAATCACAAAATAACTAGTGTCTAAAGTAAAAATAAAACCTTTCCGAAAAAGTTTTAAAATTACAGAGCTGGAAAAACGATTCACCTTAAAAAGTATTTACAGCTTGTTTTAGTTTTTTTTACATAGAGGATTGGATAGATACATCATTGCATAGAGAGACATTTTCTACAGCTCAAATGGACTTGATGTGTCATGTCTATAAATTTGATGTGGTATATTGAGGTTCAATAAAAATAATATTAATAAAATTAAAACATAAAAAAACTTAACTTCTAACTAATGACTGTAATAATTTTTACCTAGGAACTTAACTTGAAAAATACAATTATCCTTTATATAGTATATAAGGCCTGAAATCCAAAGTGAATTTATTCTAACTTTCAATGAAAATGCCAAATAATTAATATTTCCAACACCAAATGCCTTGCGTTTTTCCTTGGTTTTTCCCTATTCCACCCATTCCCACCGAAAAACAAGAAATTGAAAGCAAGCAGTGATCCAAATTCACATGTTTAATATAAGATTATCATCCCATTTTGTGCTCCAAATTATGAAGTAATGCTTCATGGTGACATAAAAGCATAAATTCGAAACCCTTCCTGCCATGGTTTTTATTCACATTAAATTTAACTACATTCAATTAATCATAAAATACAAATGGCCATTCATTGATAAGATTTGTATATCGATCTCACAACTTTAACACATTAACAACATAATTTCGTGCCTGTTTGAAATAAATGAAAAGCAAGCTATCAAATTGGATTTTCCATGTAATGTTTGATCCCATTGCAGTCAAATACAACCTTCAATTCGATATTTGTTCCACATGACCTTCTCTTATTTTAAATGCATGCATAACAAGTGATCAACTCATACAGTTCCAAAACTTCATGATCTGGCATAAGCATCACATGATCCCTTGGAATATTCGACATAACATAATATGTGATGCATCATGTTGCCATTGGGTCTCGTCAAACCTATTGGCTCCAACGTGATCTAATTTCTCAGTGTCTTCATTTTTCACTGAGAAAAGGACAACTTTAAATTAAATAAATCTATGTCAAAATACAACTGATACATACTTACAAAAAGTATTTGAATAGTAATGCATTAAATATAGTCAAAAGCATCAAGCTCTAGATTGAACCAAAAAGAAAATACATCGGGATTCAAGATCCATACAAAAAACGTAGTCTGTCAAATGTGGAAAATTTTTAGCATCAAAACACCCAAGATAGCTATGTCCTAGCTAATCAGAAGAAAAACAAAAGAGATAGAACTATTCTTCAAACAACGACCGCCGAAAAAGGAGCACTGTAAAAAACCATCAGACCAGGAACAAAGGAAATTTAAAAGCACTTTAGCGTTCCTTTAGGAATGATCCCACTGAAAGAAATCTCCTTCCATCTAATCATGCCAATAGCCAAGAAAATCCCCTGCTTAAACATATAATCATCCTGTGTGTTATATTCATGGTAGATGTGTTGACATACCAGAGAGGGGTATTGATCCAAAAAAAATGAAACTCTAGCAATCTAGGGAAAGAGAACAGGTGTATGTAAGGCATGTCTTTTCAATTCCCATTCAATAATGACACGAGCATCCCCCAGAACCATCTGCAGTCCAATACCCTGGGCTTTAGCAAAAAACAGGAGCCCCCCAAAATCCATCATCTCAGAACGCGTGTTAGAACCTTTTCCTACATTCATGCAAATCCAAAAGGAGTGATTCATCTCCACTTGAATGACCATGCTAGAACCACACAAAATACCTTGTTCAACCCCATCGAAAAACCCAATACGATCCTCAATAAGAAACTCAGGCTAACAAATGTAACGTCATCTAGTACAAGGGTGTTGTAGTTGCAACCTTTTCCCGAAATTTTAAAATTTGGTACCCTCCTTTTTTTATTTTATCTTGCCTAGGATTTTTTGGTTTCCTCAAATTTGTCATTCCTCTGCGATAAACTTTGATTTTTTTAAGACTATGGAGTTTGTTTATTTTCAGAGCTTAACATTTGCTCTCCTGATGATTTTGTTTTATCACTATCGAAATTTTATTGAAGATTGAGTCGGGGCTTTAGTTATCTATTTCATCGTTGTTTCAGAGGTTAAACAAACTAATTTTACCATCACCCAGCCGAAAGTATTTTGAGCACTTAACGTTTTAATTTTTCAATGACTTGGTTTTTTTATCAATATTCGAGGTAAATCGATGAAGGAATCAGGGCATTAGTCCTCTATGCCACCGATGGACATTTTTTATCCTCTCCGATTTCATGGCCTTTATTGTTCAAACGTTTTTGATTTTTTGATGACTATGTTTTTATTTTCATTATGGGAATATTGTTTGACTACCGAAAGAAGTTTTAGTCTTCTACGACGCCGCTGTTTCAGAGGCCTTGTTGTTTGTCTTGTCGATACTATGGAGTATTTTGTGTCTTAAGTTGCTGATACATAGTTGTTAAAGATCCCGATTGCCAAAGGTTTTGTGATTCATGGAACCCGTAGTTAGTTTGTTCTCTCCCATTGCGGCTATCGATCAGACTATCTCACCAATGATTAGTGTTTTCAATTTCTGACGTAGTATTAAATAGTGATTCCGATTTCCAATATGGTGGTGTTTAGTGCTTTATATTGCCGACACTATGGATATGATTAGTTTTAAAGTCGCGAATCCATAATGCTTAGAGTCTTCGATCGCTGATGGTTATGTTATCATGGGGTCCACAGTTGGTTTGTGGCCCGCCGTTGCGGCTACCAATGGAACTGTCGAACCGTAGCCTTAGAGCCTCCAATAGCTAAAGTTTTTTTTGTCATGAAACCCGTAGTCTTTCAGCTATCCGCCATTGTGGCTATCTTGTGAACTAATTACCGATGCATTATGGTTAGTCCTTCCACTCGTCGATGCCGATGTGTTTAGTGGGTAGTGGTTCTGATCTCCGATGCATGATTACGGTGGAATTTAGTGCTTTATATCGCCGACACTATGGTAGCACTTAGATTTAATTTGCTAACAATGTGGAAGATACTGATGTTTTACTTTCCGACCCGTAGCATGTAAGGTTTCCAACGCCGATACATTTGGAATCTGCCGACCTTTAGCCTTAGAGCCTCCGATAGTCAATGTTTTATTTTGTCATGGAATCCTTAGTTTGTTTGTGGGCCATCGTTGAGGCTGTCTAGTGCACTATCTGCCCTACGTCTAGTTTTTTTCCTGTTGATAAGGTTTCTTCCTGCCAGTTTTGTGTGCTTTTACCCTATTTCATGCGATGGCAAAGGTTTTCCATGGGTTTTGGTTGAGTCATGATTTTTTTTTCGAGATGAAGAGCGCAGTCAGGGTTAGGTGTTTTGAGGATTGGCAGTTACAATGATGTGGTTCATGCTTTTATAATAGGAGTTTGATTTAGTTCAGATGCGACCCGGATTCAGATGAAGAGTCTGTTCTATTAGGGTTGTCATTTTGGTTATAGAAAAGGGGTTTTAGCACAAACTTGTAGGATTTTCTTTGCCTTGTCATTCTTTCTATTCATGCATTAATACTGTGTATAGTTTATTTTACAGAATGCATATGAAGGAGGTAAATAGACTGATACAATTTTTTCTTATGTTTATGACAGGGTGATTGCTACTGCAAAGAAGATATGTCCAAAAGACAAAACAGAAGAGTGTTGGCTGAAGAAAAGAGAAGAAGAAATTCAGGATCTAAGATTAACGGGATCTTGAAAAGACCAACAGATTATTGAGCATATCAATAGCAGTAGAGGCCCAGGCTTGGAAAAAGTTCATCAGCGACCAAGCTGGCCCCTCTTCATAAATTACTCTCAAATTTTAATTTAAAATGTGACATATTGTATGAATTATGAGCACATACTACAATACAAAAGTTTGGAACTGAAAGGTTGGGGAAGCCCAAAGGTCATCGAGGGGCAGCTCAAAAGTTTTTGGTTTTTTGTATAAATAAAGGAGAGTTTAGATGAGAGAGGGAATTTTTCCCAGATATATTTGTGAGGGTATGTTGTAAGAAGAACTATTTCCTTTTGCAATAAAGAATTACAATTTTCCTGCTAGAGAAAGCTTGGTGGAATGTTTCAAATGCTTTACTATGGATCAATTGAATGTGAACTATTTCATTTTCAGCTTATGTCCCTTAACGGTGAGATCGTTCTAACTTTATGAACCTATGTTCATGTTATGAATGCACTCTAGTCTATTTTGTGAAATTTACATTGTGAGTAATGAAGGTTCTCATAAACAATAAGCTATCTTGTTGTTCATATATCTATTAATGTTCATGTTTTCTGATTCAAGTAACAGCTATCTGTGATTTTTCTTAATGCATGCGTAGAAATACATTACTCATTGATAACTGATAATTTTTCTCCCTAGGGATAGGTTAGATAGTTAGTTTTAGTTTCATGCTGTGTGTGATTTAGATGCGAGAGAGGTAAGAACCTGCTCATCACATTATGATTCTCCTCGTTATCTCTATCAATCTGTATTTTTAGATAGGCACTTGCACATCATACTTAAATTCAAAAAACTAAAAATATACATGGTGGACCAGGCCGCAATCAGTAAAACCTTTATTTTGTTACTTGACCGACGGTAGTCGGAATGTAAACCGAATGGATTCCCCATACCAAATAGTAGCGGGCTAGTTGGGTACATTTACTGGGGAGAATCCCTCACTGTTGTTACCTATGATTTTCCAAGCCTCAACAGAGGAATAGGATCAAAACGAAGATCAAATATATATAGAGTATTATAAGTAATGTGGGCCAAGTCAATAGGAATCATATGAAATAAATAGTCATTTCTCGCACACCAGTATTCCGAAATACATTGGATTTCCAGCTCAAGAGGTAAGGTACAAGGTTCTTCGATATTTAAAAGAAAATATGAGAAGTTGTCTTCCCTCCATGTCCACCGGAAATGCCACAGAGTACAAAGATGTATCCACACACCCAAAAAGTAGGGACAGAAAGAAAAATAAGTGCTGAACAATATCGAAATCATTCAAATAGATGATGCATCAACTCAGTCCCTGATAACCCCATCGCTGCAATAAACCCCATGTAAGAATATTCTGATTCAAAACAAGTGATGTAAATCATATTGCTTTACATGGTGATTTCCTCTTCCACAAGATGGAATGCCACCAAGCCGACTGATAAGTCAAATGAGAATTTAGAAAAGAGGAATATTCCAAGCTAGTCATGGCAGTACCATCAACCTTATTTCCATCCCAAACCAAATAGTCAAATTCGTCTTTAAGATAAATACCCTCCTCCTAAAGGTTATGTATGAAATCAATCCATTCCTTCGATTTTGAGCCCGACAGCCCTGAGTGAGCTGACAACCAATTTAGTAGAATTTTCCACACAATCAAAAACATCTTGCTTTAAGACAGTGACATTGTTTGCTTGAAGACTAGACAACAAGCTCGTGGAAAACTTCAAATGCTCAGTCACAGCAATCAAATCCGAGCCAAGTGAAATATTGTTATCCCTACCCACGAACTAGAAAATATCACATAAGATAACAGGAATAGTAGAGCAAAAACTAAACCATTCATCCGATGCATTATACATAGTAAACTTTGCATTAAACAACCAAGATGCAGGCGATAATCTCCTCATATATTTTTATTTAAGAATATTGCACCATAAGTTAGAAATATTCATCCCTCTCCAAAGAGTCCTTGCACAAAGAGAAATATTGAATATCCCTACGGTTTTTATTCCCATACCACCCCATACCTTAGGCATAGACATATATTTCCAATCTGCCAAGTGGATCCTAGCAGAGTCCTAAGTACCCCTCCACATAAATCTAAAGAACTTTCTTCAAAGATGAGCCAAGATAGAAGTAGGAACACAAAATATCACAAACCAATAAATGAATAACGATTGTAGAAAAATATATGTATCCATAGTCAAGAGACCCCCCATTGAGAGCCATTTCTAGGACCAATGACTCATACGAAAGTGGAATTTTCTCACAAGCAAGTTCCAATTAGATCTTATGTAAGAAGAAGATTTGAGAAGGAATCCGAGATAAGAAATACTAACATTTAAGTGTTTACTCAACACATAGAATACATTCTCTATATCATGTAAAGTGTTTTAATCAACTGCAATGTTCTTAAAACAGTACTTAACAAGACTAAAGGTCATTCCCAAGGCACCACATAAAAGGTCATCCAATCCTTTGATAACAAGCCATTCAAAAAGTATCCCACATCCAAAAATGATGATGTCATAAAAAAAAGAGTATGATTAACAACAATAGAACCATATACCTTCACACATTTGATCAAATTGTCCACCTTTGATTTAATAAGAAGCGGACTCAGACCCTCAATGATTAGTAAGAAAAGATATAGAGATAAAGGATAACCTTAACAGATGCCATGAGTCCCCTTGAAGAAATCTGTAGGGGAAACATTAACCAGGATGACAAAAAATGCAAAGTTCACAAAATACATAATCCATCGAGTAATATTCACTTGAATTTTAATCCAAAAAAGGATGAAATGTAAAAAAAATTGATCCACCTTGTCATATGATTTTTCCAAGTCAAGTTTAAGTACCAGAGTAGAGAGCTTCTTTTGTTTAATTGATTGAATAGATTCTTGAACAATATCTACCGCATCAAGAATTTGGTGCTTCGGAAAAAAACAAAATTGTTTAGCAGATATAACCTTACCTAGAGCCCTTTCCATCCTTCCCGCAATAATCTTGGTGATCAATTTGTATAGAAAGTTGCATAAATCAATCAGTCTATACTCAACAAAAGATGAGGGTCTACGAACCTTCGGTATCAGAGTCAAGTAGGTAGTATTTAAGCAATCAGGAATGAAACCAGAGAATCTAGAATATTCAATGGCCACCACAAGCTCACGGCCAAGCAACTCAAAAAAATGGAGATAAAACTTCAAGGTCCAACCATCGGGAATAGGGCTCTTATCTTTAGAAAAATATTTTAGAGTGAGTTCCACCTCTCGCAAACCAATATGGCCCCCAAGTAGATCACAATCCTCCTCGGTAAACATAGTTGGATATAGTTTAAGAACCTCCAATTGGTTTGATATGTTGGAATACTTTGGATCCTTGTATAATAAAGAGAAATATGACTTGGCCCTATCTTTAATAGAATCATGATCCATGACAAAATGACCAGAAGCATCCAAATCTTCCAAAATTAAGTTAGAGATTGTTCTTTAATTTTCAAAGTTCTGGAAGTATTTAGTATTTTCATCCCCCGGATGAAGCCAAATACCCTGGCTCTTTTGTCAAAGAGATTCCTCCTTATGAGTCAGTATAAGATGTTTCTGATGCATTATATCTTTTAAATGATCATCCCACTCAGAGCTGAAAGCACCCACACCCATATCAACCTCCAATTTGGGAATTTCACCTTCAATAGAACGAAAGGAGAGGTCTTCCTTATTTTTTTTAATCTTTTTCCCACTCCCTAACCAAAGGCTCTAGCTTTGATCATTTGGAAATAAAGTCCTTAATAGGAGAGTAGTGTGGAGGAAGTTTCTTTTACCATATAATCTATTTATATTTGATTAAAGTATTGAAATTGTCCACATATAACCACATTTGATTCAATTTAAAAGGATATAAAACTTTACCCTTATTAAATTCCAACTGTAATATAATGGATTTGTGGTATGAAAAGCAAGAAGAGAGGTTCCAAGTTCAATATCTTCCCATACAATCACATAAATAGTCTGAAATAAAAAACCTATCGAGACATTTTTCTATGCCCGCACCACCACACCTACCATTAGACCATGTCCGAGAAAGAATTCTTGGCTCAATTTCTACCAAACCATTCTCATCAAAGATAGAGTGGAAAAAAATTGACAATGGATCAAGAGAACGACCAAAACCCTATCTTTCATCAAGAGACTAATTGAAATTCAAATCACCAACAAGAAAAGTTTGAGGAAAAGTAAGTAGGCCAGCAAACTTAACTCTATCCAAAAAAGAAATCCATTGATAATATGGACCATAAATATTCAGCAAATGAACCATGTCATCAAAACCCTTGATCCTCCTAAGTTAGAAGAATACCTACACAGGTATGGAAGGACTTTATCTTAGCCATCAAAGGGTTCCATCCCACCAAAGTGCCCCTGTAATTGCCACAAGCATCTAGAGCACTGAAAAACCATCCCAGAAATAATTTAAGCAATTAATCACATGCAGCATCCCCCGATGACATTTCTTCTTGAATAAATACTATCAACGAACAAACATTATCTAAAATTCTATTGAAAGCGACTCATTTTTGTCCTCGTCCAATCCCACGACTATTGAAGGAAAAAAAGTTCATTATATAACCTCTATAGAGGCCTCACATGCTCTAAGGGCCTGAGGGGAAGAAGAAACAGTGCAGTCAGACAAACCACATGAGGAGAGGGGAGAAAACCTAGGGTTAACAAAGGATTTCTCCCAAATAGCATCCTTAAGTCCCTTCATATCCTTAGAAGAGTTATTCCTTTTATGGAGAGTGAAAAAACCCTAATTGAGAGATGGGAGGGGAACAATATCGGTAGAAGGAGATTCAACCAAAGCATATATGGGTTAGGAGTAAAAGGGTGGAAAGTGGTAGGATGCAAAGACGCATAAAAAAATTCATGATGAGGGGAAATATATGTAACCCCTAATGAGTCATTGGGAAATAAATACAAATAAAGAGAGATATTGATCTCATTAACCAACGAAACATGAAGAGGAGAAAAATCCTTAATACTATAGGATAAGCCTCCCTCCCTCAGAGAGTTTAATGGACTAACATTATAAGAATCAAAATAGCCCACCCCTAAAACTAAATAAAAACCTGAACCTAAAGGAGGAGAAACAAGAGTTTCCTTCTCAACCAAACAAGAAGTCAGGGAATGTAGAAACACATCTAACAAAGATAGAGACTCGAGTATATCAACCGAATCAAGAAACTTCAGTAGGAGAGGGACATTGGATGCAAAATTACAAACAAAATCCATGGAAAATGATTTATCGATAGGAAGAGGAAAATTGATTTCATTGTCCAGGTGGGCCTATGTAACATCCAGAAGACCAACATCTCCCAAAGGAAGACCCTTACGAGGACAAAATTCCTTATAATGACCTGTCTATCGGTATTTGTGGCATTGAAAGGACACCTTCTAGTAGTCAAGTCTATGAATGAATGAACCCTCATCCCATATGATTTCCAGTGCATATGGAAATCCCTTATATAGGTCCATATCCACAAGGACACGTGACATGGAATGATCAAAATCTAACAGTCATTCTTCCTCCATTAGTATAAAAGTACCGATAGAGTTCATCGTCGCCATGAAGCCAAAGAAATTTCAACATTGAATAGGGAATGCAGGCAGTAAAACCAAGAGATGGTGATGAACCACTTGTTCTCAGGTTGAATCCTACATGCCATCACTTGAGGACCAACGAGGCAAAAACCAAGATCCAATACTGAGACTCAATAGCCACCCTATCATCAACATATAAGAACTGAAACAAGACTCAACTGTTATCCAAGGTGATGACTTTAGGATGGAATTTAATAATGGATTCCATGTTTCCCTAACCCATGCCAAAATGTTCAGGTGATACATTTTGACCTACTAAAAATGGTCGATGAGCACACATTGCAAGAGAGACGCCACCATGGCAATTGTAACATCCCTCCCATGAAGACAAACAGGCCTCCTAGAATTAACATTTTCAAAAACCAGCTTTGCTGGATAATGAGAGCCTGTTCTGTTCACACGAATGTCATTCCCGCCATATGTGCCACATGCCATCCCCGAGGATCCACAAAAATCCACCGATAAAGGAGAAACCCCATCATACGAAGTCTGAAGGGAACCTTCTCTTATCATAGGGGCATCCATAGTAGCCGCTGAATTCAACTTAGAGAAATGAAACCGCATGCTAGGGTTATCTTGAAATCCAAAATTCATCCTCGAACAATGCACCATCCTCAAAGGACAGCCACGAAAGAACCAACAATGAAAAAACAAGGAAAATGACAATAGAAATAGAACAAATTACAAATTGTTGACAGATAGGCAACCTAGATCAGCACCAATAAAGAAACAAGAGTTACAAAAGACCATGTTCCCACTTTTTTAACTAGGTTGGTACTAGGTCTACATATCATGTAGACTTGACTCCTGAGATACCAAGAAAAACCAATAAAGTAATAAAAGGTCCATAGAGCCCCCCCATAAATGCATACCAAGAAACAGTGACTGTGCAAACTTTATAGACCCGTAAAACAAGGAGAAGGATACCCAAGTCAGGTTTTCTGAAAGGTAATAACCCCATATGCAAGATATCATATAAAATAGTGAGAAACCCCACAGAAAAGGACCAGGTAACATTCAAGAGAAATAGAAAAGAAGGACCATTAAACCATCCACCTAAAAAGCCCACAAAAAATGGCCAGGAACCAGTGAGGAGAATATGAAAAGAAAGACCAATATACCAACCACAGAGAGATGAGCAGCGTGCTACCACCCTGATTGAGAGATGGGAGGGGAACAACCTCGGTAGAAGGAGATTCAACCAGAGTGTATATGGGGTTAGGAGTAAAAGGGTGGAAAGTGTTAAGATGCAAAAATGCATAAACAACTTCATGATGAGCGGAAATATATGTAACCCCCAAGGAGTCATCGGGAAAAAAATACAGAGAAAGAGAGATATTGATCTCATTAACCAATGAAACATGAAGAGGAGGAAAATCCTTAACACTAGAGGATAACCCTCCCTCCCTCGGAGAGTTTAATGGACCGACATTAGAAGAATCAACATAACCCACCCCTAAAAATAAATAAACACCCAAACCTAAAGGAGGAGGAACAAGAGTTTCCTTCTCAACCAAACAAGAAGTTAGGGAATGTAGAAACACATCTAACAAAGATAAAGACTCAAGTATATCAACCGAATCAAGAAAATTCAGTAGGAGAGGTACATTGGATGAAAAATTACAAACACAATCCAGGGCGAATGATTTATCGATGCTAAGAGGAAAATTGATGTCCTTTTCAAGCTTTGCCTACGTAACATCCACAAGACCAACATCTCCCAAAGGAAGACCCTTAGGAGGACAAAATGCCTTATAATGACCCGTCTATCAGTATTTGTGGCACTAAAAGGACACCTTCTAGTAGTCAAGTCTATGAATGAATGAACCCCCATTCCATATGATTTCCAACGTAGTTGGAAAGCCCATAGACATGTCCATATCCAAAAGGACACGTAGCATGGAATGATCAAAATCCAACAGTCGTTCTTCCTCCATTAGTATAAAACTACCAATAGACTTGGTCATTGCCATGAAGCCACAGATGTTTCAAAATTGAATAGGGAATTCATGCAGTAAAAAAAAGAGATGGTGATGAACCACTCATTCAGTTCTTAGGTCGAATCCTACATTCCATCACTCAAGGACCAATGAGGCAAAAACCAAGATCCAATACTGAGACTCAATAGGCACCCTATCATCAACAAATAACAACTGAAACAAGACCCAAATGTTATCCAAAATGATGACTTTACGGATGTAATTTAATATTGGCTTTCATGTTTTCTTAACCCATGCCAAAATGTTCAGGTGAGACATTTTGACCTACTAAAAATGGTTGATGAGCACATGCTGTGAAAGTGATGCCACCATGTCGATTGTAACATCCCTCCCACGAACACAAACATGCCTCCCAAAGTTATCGTTTTCAAAAACCAGCTTTGCTGGACAATGAGATCCTGTTCTATTCACACAAAGGTCATTACCCCTATATGTACCACACGCCATCCCCGAGGATGCACAACAAGCCATCGATAGTGGAGAAACCCCATCATGTGAAGTTTGAAGGGAACCTTCTCTTGTCATAGGGGCATCCACAGTAGTCACCGAAGTCAAATTAGAGAAATGAAACAACACATTAGGGTTATCCTGGAATCCAAAATTCAGCCCTGAAGGCTGCACCATCCTCAAAGGACAGCCATGAAAGAACCAACAATGGAAAAACAAGGAAAATGATAATAGAAACATAAAAATAACAAATTGTTGACAGACATGTAACCTAGATCAACACCAATAAACAAACAAGAGTTAGAAAATACCACATTCCCACTATTTTAACTGCGTTGGTACTAGGTCTGCATATCATGTAGACTTGACTCTCGAGATACCAAGAAAAAACAATAAATTAATAAAAGGCACATAGAGCCCCCCCATAAATGCATACCAAGAAACAGTTATAGAGTGAACTTTAGGGACCCATAAAACAAGGAAAAGGATACCCAATTCAGGTTTTCTAAAAGGTAATAACCCCATATGCAAGATATCATATAAAACAGTGAAAAATCCCATAGAAAAGGACCATGTAACATTTAGGAGAAATAGAAAAGAAGGACTGTTAAGCCAACCACCTAAAAATCCCACAAAAAATGGCCAGGAACCAGTGAGGAGAATATTGAAAGAAAGACCAATATCCCAGCCACAGAGAGATGAGCAGTGTGTTGCCACCAGATGCTACGATTTTAACATAGTTCCTCCATCACCCGCTCGCCAGACACTCCAATGAAAGTATGGATTTATCTTCANACCAGCCACAGAGAGATGAGCAGTGTGTTGCCACCAGATGCTACGATTTTAACATAGTTCCTCCATCACCCGCTCGCCAGACACTCCAATGAAAGTATGGATTTATCTTCACCTTTTCTTCCAAAAATAACAATACCCACTGTCATTAGAAAACGGCTTTGACCCTTGCAATCTTCTCTTAAGAATATATTCTCACTATCTTCTTTTAAATTAGGGTGGTTTTTTCTTTTATATTAGGGTTAGGTTTGACACTCCTATATCATACTCTGCACCAATTTTCTGGCGTTTTCTCAATTAACGCAATTATGGCTAACCATGCGATTATGCCTGACTTCTAGCTAAATATATAAGTCTTAAAAGTTGGTTTTATGTGTATCAAATTATTTTGAGTTTCCTAAAGTGTTTAAATGTTACTATCCAAATAATTTGATTAATAAAAGTAAAGTTTTAGTTGTTTGAAATTTGTATTATGAAAATTTTTATGTAATTAAAATTTAAAAATTAATGACACTATCTTATTATATAGGAATTATAGACTATGTAAGGTCTAAAATTTGCATCTAAAAATATAAAATAATATACACATTAAACTCTTGAGGTTCTTAGATATACATTAAATTCTTAGCTTGCTTAAAAGTATAATTTATTCTCTAATTTTCTAGGTAGATCTCATTTTTTTATTATTGTAATGGTCATTATCTTAATGCTAAATAAGCCATTCTCAATTCTTTTTCTGTGTATATCTCATCTTTATTATTATTGTATGGTAGATATCATCTTTATTATTATTATTGTATAGTATAAGGAAAACGAGATAGAACGAGCTTATATAGTATAGTTTATTCACAAGAATCAACATGATGCATGAAATATGAAAACTAGGACACACAAACCTTAATTTGCACCTCAAAATTGGAAAATTAAAAAGCTCTAGATTCTGCATCTTTGCAACCTCAAGGTGAATATTGACAAACCATATTTTGATGATTTTGAGCTTGTTACGTCAATGGGCGTATATATCTTAGAATTTTGGGGTGGACTACCATCTATGCTTTTTCATCTACAGATGAGAATGAGACAAGTGTACTGTCTAGATTGATTTTGTGGGCTTCATCCATGATTAAACTAGAATGACACAAGTTTATTGTTCAGATTGATTCTATGGGTGTCCTCCAAAATTAATAATCAATAATTTCAATAAAATAAAAAATAGCTTAATTAACATGTGATAAGTACAATTAGTGATTGTTGTAAAAATTAAAATTAATCTTCAACTATTCGATTATTAAATACAACTACAACCCTAACACCACCGATTGTTAGATAAAACTATTAGCTTTACTTCAACTCTAATCACAGTTATATTGTATAACTATTAGGTACAACAATTAGCTTAATTCCAATGATTCTACAACTATTAGCTTAACTTCAACTCTAACCACTTAAGGCTTAGTCCAACTACATTTGTCATCTAGGAGTCTAGCTAATGCACAATGATGTAAGAGTCAAAATTGTAATAAAATAGTTTGAACTCCTAATAAACTCCTTCAAACTCCTAATAAACTCCTGCATCTAGTAGTTGGGCATATAGGTAAAGCTAATATATAGTTTATATTACATGTTTAGGTTTTCCATATAGATATAATTAGGTTTTCGATTCTTTTTAAATGAGGTTATCCTAACTCATAATTAACAATTTCGAAAAAATAAAAAATAACTTAGTTAACATTTGATAAGTACAATTCGTGATACTTGGAAAAAGAAAAAATCAGCTTCAACTATTCGATTATTAGATACAATTATTAAATTATTACCTTAAATACATTGACGATACAACGATTATCTTAACTTCAAATCCAATCACGACTTTTACAACATATTGACTTAAACTCTAATCGTGGTTATATTAGATAAATATTAGATTATTCTAATAGTGATACAACTATAAAATTAAATTTAGATGAACTCCATCTCTTAGCATGAGAAGCTGGCCTTGAGTGAAAGCATGCTTCAAGAACAATCACTTAGGTAATGTGCAACTTATGTGATAGTTGATCTTCATCTGGAAGTTAAATTAACTATCAGATACAACTATTAACTTAACTTCAATGGTGATACAACTATGATCTTAAAAACCATAAATTAAGTGGATGTTATAAATTAAGTGATATTTTTCACTCGTGAAAACTTGGGCCTTGAATTTACTTTTTATGTCAAGTCCCAGCGAGAATTGAACATGGTTCTGCTTGATTACAAAGATATGTACTAATCGGTACACCGTCCCCATTGGTACTAACTATTAGATACAAGTAATTGACACATTCTTTAGTAAAGAACATTATAAATATGTCAAATATATACCTATCAACGTATTTCAGACATATTAATCTTAGGAATATGGTTGTTGCTAGTTTATTGTTTCTCTCACGAGATAATTTTGTTGAAAATGACTTATACCAGATTTTAAATTTTACACATCTACCAAATGAAAAACATAAAGAGTAATATTAACTTCTCAAAGAAGATATACATTTCGTTTGATTTTGATCTTCTAAATATGGAAATTGGCTACAATACCTTTCTTTTCATGGAATCTGCACATGTATCACTGTGATATTTAAGTAAATATTTTCCTTTTGACCATTTATCATTCCAGATATCATTGGTGAATGTATATTTCACTATATATTCATTTGTATCACTGACACTGTTTTAGCTGCAACAACGTAGACTTTGTCTTCCACGAAACTAATTTAACACTTCGAACATAGAGAAGGAAAAAATAGCATGCTTTTAATCACTAATTTTCATTTAAAAGAGGATAGCAAAGATGATTATATAGTATCACATATTTGACAATATTTGTAGAGATCGAGTGCACAGATTCAATATGTACAAACAAGTTTCTCATAACCCCTGAGAATGGAATGGAATAAAAAGAGCAATAATGACACACCTTTAAACAAATATGCACCAAATAGATACCTAGGTTCAGGTATGGAAGCTTTCTATGTATACTTTTTGAAAATTGTATCATACATCGAATCTTCATCTTCCGTGGAACCCCAATGATAGACACACTATATTCATAGTAACCAATAGAAGCATGGTATTTTACATCACCTATAAAAAATAACAGGTATACACTATGCAAAGGAATTTATAGTTATCATGAGTAAATGATAATTAACAAAGTGATCTATGCAGGAAGAGAACCTATGTTCATTATAAAGATCATGTAAAGGAGGATCAAAGCAGAAACCACCATAATTTTGTGTGATGGTATATTAAATATAAAATTTCATGTATTTAATATCGATACACATAGCCATCTAAATCATGTATGATATGCACCTCTAAGTTGTTAATATCATATTGAAACTCTATATATACCTTCAGAACCAACAACAACATATCAGACCCAACAACTATATTTCTGAGTGTTTTCTTTGTTTGATGAAGAATCGAACAACTAGTAAATCACCACAGTAGTATGTTTTCCCATCATGAAAGTCCACTGTTAATAGACCGTGTTGCAATTCCTTACATACTTTCTAATTTTGATTATTATTCATTTTTGGACTGTTGATCATTTTCATACATACATGGGATAAATTATACACTTCACTAGACGTTCGGGCCCTTTCCTCTTCTCCTTGCTCAACATATTACTTTTCCCTTGGTGGTATTCCCTTTAAGAAACACATTACATGACTTGCACTGGGTGTGTAGAGTTTTGAATGCTACAATAGATGATTGTATGTTTCCATCCTTCATTACCATGATTGTATAACCCTGTTATCATTTTTTATCATTGTTTGGAAATTTCATTTACTAGATGGGTGGATTTCCTTTATGATGGGAAGTTTCTTTTCAATTGCTGGGTGAATTTGTACACTTAATTTCTTGGACTATAAGCTATCATTTTTCATACTTCATTCTTCACTCTGTGCACTCATTGTTTGCAAATCTAGGATATGTCTATCTTACAATCAAATAAATTAAAACATCGAGTGTATCCACTATAGCTTGTTCTCTCGGCACATGGGTTATTTTTATACCTCAAAGGGTTGTATTATCTTACAGTCTAGGTAATTAAGTGTATGGATTAGGAAAATATAATACAACCCTTTGATGTATAAAAAAAACCAAACAGTGAGAGGACAATCTATACGAGAGACACTCAATTTCTGCAAATCATTATGGGCCATACACTTAATTTCTTGGAAATTGTAAGTTGTCATTCTTCATACTTGAGAGGGATATTTTTTCTTTGGATGCAAGATTTAATCCCTTGCTTCTACATTTCTATCAATTCTCAGGAATAAGTAAAGAAATCCTAACATAGATGTGCTTTCTCTCTCGTAAAATTAACTAGCACCCAATGCGTAAACCCTGTAGTATATTTCTGGTTGAGATAATTAATTCCATTCCATATTCGATTATTCACTTGTTTGATCATAGGGACACCCCACATATAGACCCCTAACCCACCTTGTGCTCTATCTTTGGCTACAGGTGTACCAATACGTGGGGCATTAACCATCTCTCGACATATTATACCTTATAACTCGGGGAATCAATCGTTCAGTTGTGCACCCCTCTCAACAGGGGTTGTTGGTGTACCAATTTTGCAAGAGAATACATTTTGAAACTCCTCTCAGAGGAATTAAGTATTGATAAATAAATAAATTACTAAATCATTCTTCCTCGCATATTTATTAGTCGCTAGGATTAGTTCACCAAGGTCAAATTATATCAACTAATTCACAATAATGTTGTTCTTCCAGTTTCTTACTATACTATTAAATTGGGATATATCATAATGCATGAATCAATCGATTGTTTATTCTAGAATACATGTCTCAATTTCATTGCTCCTTCATCCATACACGGATCACCTCTGGTCTTTCCACGGCGAGAAATGTGGTGGGTTTTTCCTCTTTCACTAGCCATGGGAAACTCCTTTTTTTAAGTTGTAAAGAGAAAGTAGAGCCTCAGTATCCTTATACTTAAATTTAAAAGGTTTTCATTGTTAGAATAATCAACCCATAGTAACCTACCTTAGACATTAATAAATCCATTTTTGTCTTATTTTCCTAGTTTCCAATATTCCACTCTATGCAAGTTGTCTTCCACATGCCATAGAATTCAAACTTGCTAAAAATGAGTCATGGAGTACTTGGTAAACCTCATGGAATCCATATTTAGCATATCTACTTTTTTCTAGATCCTCCCTAGTGCATATCTACTTTTTTTGCTAAGTTGCCTGCTTTATTGAGATTTATGGAAAAAGGGAAAGCAAGACTAGGTGTAGTTGACTTGCTTTTTTCCCTCATCATCCTCCATTATTTTCTCCTAATAAAATCATGTATGATTTATCTTTCCATCACTTATTAGCTTTCCTACTTGAATTTTCCAATTCGTGGGCCTCTAGGTAGATTTGGAAACTACTTTATGCACCTATGGGGGATTTGACTAGATTTAGTAAGCCTACTTTTTGACTATTTCGAATGGAATCCTTATGCATTTGAATATATCATGTAATTATATATTGCAGCAGATTATTAATTCATAAGGTTGGATATTGTAAACTTATTCAATACAGATTAGTGTTATGCTCCAATTTCAGTCTCCTTTGTGTGTAAATTTGCATGTTTGATTAGCAAGTTTGTGAGCGCAATTGTCCTATCACTTGGATTCAATTTACACATGGTATCAGAGCCTTTGTAGATCAATTTATCTCCTTCCATATTTCTATTGTAGGTTCAAAATATTGACTGGGAGCTATTCTGCTGACTGAAGGGACAGTTTCTGAGCTATGGATCAATCTGAGAAGATCATCTTGACT
The DNA here is from genome assembly GCA_001517045.1 of Pseudotsuga menziesii. Lineage (NCBI taxonomy): Eukaryota > Viridiplantae > Streptophyta > Pinopsida > Pinales > Pinaceae > Pseudotsuga > Pseudotsuga menziesii. The sequence continues at coordinate 58,709 of LPNX010642504.1, forward strand.
CCATTTAACTTCTTTGAATGGAAAGAAGAGATGGAGATACTGTTGAGAGAGAAAGGTCTCTACAGGGTGAATATGGAAACTAAGTTATATCCCAATGTAGCTGCAGAGAAAATTAAATGGCACAACAGGAGGGATGAGGCCTATGCTCTCTTCTGTCTGAGCATATCCAGAGACCTCCTCTTCCATCTTAATGGATTGACATCACCTAATAAAGTGTGGGAGAATCTTGTACAGATTTTTGGTAATATAGATGAGATGAGAGGACATCAAATCAAAAATGAATTGATCTCTTTGAGTCCCAGCAGCTTCGAATCCCTGCAACTCTACTTTTCCAAGTTTAAAGCCCTTGTTTTGCAGCTAAAACAGTGTGGAATTGAAAAGAAGGAGGAGAAACTAGTTTTTTCCATACTCTTGAAGCTTGGCCCTAACTATTCAGTGTTTGTTTGGAACTTCCATGCCACCAAGTTGACAGTTCGAGCCTGGAAGATACCTAGCCTTGCAGATTTCATGGAATCCCTCACACAAGAACAAGATAAGCTGGTGATGATGGGCACCATCAAACCTTCTGAAGACCAAGCTTTGGTTGCTGGAGATTTGAGGGTGGATTCAAAAGGAAAGAATAAATATAAGAAGCTACCTGAGCAAAAGAGAGACAAGAACAAGTCTCAAGAGGAGCCCCAACGCTCCAAGAAGAACTTCCAAAAGAAGAAGAACAAAGGAGAAATGAGCAAGTGCACATACTGCAGTAAAGGATATCATCTTGAAAGCTCTTGCATGAAGAATCAAATTGACATGTTGACCCAAATTTTGGAGAATAATAACATCTCCCTTCCTGATTGCTCAAAGAAGAGGGAAGGAGGATCAAATTCAGAGGATAGAGAGAGAGTACATGCATTGGTTGCTGGCACATCAAGCTCGCCTTGCTTCATCATAGACTCTAGAGCTTCAAGACATAGGGTTTCAACCAAGGAGTAATTCTCTTCTCTTGACATGTCGAAAGGTCCACCAATAGTGCTGGGAGATGACTCTCTCACTCACAGTTTGGGGAAAGGAAGGATTGATCTTGACCATGGTAAGTTCAGTAATGTATTGTATATTCTAGGTCTTACCTCTAACCTCTTGTCAGTTTTTCAGATGACTCACACAGGGTCTCCAAAGAAGGTCATATTCTCCCCTGATGATTTTGATATCACAGAGATCTCGAATGGTAAAGTCATTGCAAAAGGAGTTGTAGATCACACTTCGAAGGTATACATGTTTTCACATTTTCTACCCTACTCAAACCCCTTTGCTCTTCTGATTCATGCTAATGAGGCAAGCAACCTTTGGCATGAAAGATTTGGCCATATTAACTATAAGTATATTTCTGATCTAAGTGAAAAAAAATGGTGATAGGGTTACCAAAGATTAAATTTTCCAAGGGAGTCTGTCAAGGTTTTATCTTAGGAAAACACCCAGAGCATAAATTTGAGAGAGCTAGTCATGAGAGAACCTTTGCACCTCTTGAATTGATCCATAGTAATGTTGCTGGTACATTTCCTCATATGTCAATGAGTCAATCCAAATATGCATTGACCTTCTTAGATTACTTTTCCAGGTATTGTTGGGTTTACTTCCTGAAGCATAAGTTTGAAGAATTCAGCCTCTTCAAAGTCTTTAAGGCTTTGGTTTAAAACCAGTATGGGAGGAGACTCAAGATCCTTATATATGACATTGGTGGTGAGCATGTCAATTCTAAGTTCATTCAATGTTGTGAATATGCAGGTATTCAGATGCAGCCTTCAATCCCTTACACACCATAGCAAAATGGTGTTGCTAAGAGAAAGAACAAATCACTAAAGGAGATGGCAACCTGTATGATGGAGGCCAAGACTTTGCCAACAAAGTTTTGGACCGAGGCTATAAAATGTGCATCCTATATTGAGAATAGTTTTGCTCATAAAAATATTGATGGTATGACTCCTTTCGAAGCATGGAGTGGGTACAAGCCAGATGTGACCCATTTCAGGATTTTTGGCTCAAAGGCTTGGACTAGAATTCCAACTGAAAAGAGAAAGGCTTTGCAGCCCCAAAGCCAAGAGTGCCTATTTGTTAGGTATTATAAATATTTTAAAGGGTACAAACTGATCAACTTGAGCACAAACAAATCCTTCATTGACAGGTGTGTTCAGTTCCAAGAAGAGCCTTTAGCAGCAGTTGAATTTGGAGAGTCTTCTTCACCACCAGAACCATTGAATGTAAGTGAAGAGACAAATAAGTTTGGTGATTCTGATATGTCTGATAATTATGATTTAATTACAGATCCTGACAATCCTACAAGACCAAAATGGGCAGAAAATACCATTCATGCAGCTGGGGAACTAGCTGGAAATCCTAGTGATCGTAGGAGGACTAGATCTCAGTTTGAGAGTGCCATGTGCATGAAAGACCCTTTGTTTGCAGAGAAATGCTATATGATGGTTGAATTAGACCCATATACATATGAATATGCAGCACATGATCCAATATGGCAAACAGCCATGAAAGAAGAACTCAGCTTACTCCAGAAGAACAACACTTGGGAACTGGTTGATCTTCCCCCAGGGAGGAAGGAAGCTAGTTCAATGTAAGTGGGTTTTCAAAACTAAGTTTGATACTAATGGTTCACCTTTGAAATATTAATTAAATATTGGTAGCCAAGGGCTACTCACAGGTACATGGTATTGACTACAATGAGACCTTTGTACCAGTGGCAAAGATGGACTCGATCAGGCTAGCCTTAGCCATTGTAGCTTCAAAGCAGTGGGGTACATCACATGGATATGAAGTGTGCTTTCCTGAATGGAGATATTAATGAAGATATTTACATTCAGAAGCCTCAAGGTTTTGTGTCTAATCCATATTCTGTGTGCAGGTTAAATAATTTGTTGTATGGGCTCAAGCAAGCCCCCAGGGCTTGGTATGCCAAGATTGATGGATTTCTGCTGTCATTCAGTTTTGTTCAATGCAAGTCTGATCCTAATGTTTATTTGAAGCTGATTCATTATTCATTGATGATTATTGTCTTGTATGTGGATTACCTTCTGATTATAGGAATTTTAAAGAAATAAATTTCCTCTTTGAAGGATGCAATGAACCATGCATTTTCTATGACTGATTTGGGGTTGTTGAGCCAATTCTTGGGTCTCAAAATTGCTCAATACCAACATGGAATAAAATTACATCAGTCCAACTATGAATTAGATTTTATGAACAATTTCAACATGAAAGATTGAAATCCAAGCAAGACTCCCTTCCTTTCAGGAGTTAATCTTGAAGAAGCAGGTTCTTCTCCTATGGTAAATGTTACATAGTATAGGCAGTTGATTGGGTGTTCACTGTACCTTACACACAATCGACCTGATATTTATTATGCAGTAAGTGTGGCTTCATGATACATGGATCAGCCTCATGATATCCATTGGAGAGCATCCAAAAGGATCCTTAACTTTGTTTAGGGAACAAGAACTCATGGGATCTTCTACAAACCTAAATCTGATCTTGATTTGATTGGGTTTACTAACAATGATTGGGCAGGTGACAACACATATTGAAATTCAACATAAGGATATGTGTTCATGCTTTCTGAAGGATGAATTATCTGGTCAAGCAAGAAACAGAGTGCCATAGCACTCTCATCTACAGAAGCAGACTACAGAGGAGTTGTAAATGCAACAAATCAATGTTTATGGTTGTAGGGGATACTTGGTGAGTGTGGCTTTGAATTATAGTTCTCAACTATTATGTATTGTGATAATCAAATTACCATTCAAATTTGCAATGATCCAGTTTAGAGACAAAGAACCAAACACATTGAGATCCATATGCACTACATCAGACAGCTTGTGCAGGATGACACCATTCACCTACTCTTCTGTGCATCTTCAGAACAAGTAGCACACATATTCATCAAATTTTTTTGTGAGAAGAAATTCAGCAATCTCAAATCATTGTTGGGGATTTTTTATCATGCTATGAAGCATGATTGATGACAAGATTTTCAAATTTTGTTTTACTGTCCATGTTTAAGGGAGGATTTTCACACTGGATTTTTTCCTCTTTCCTTGGTTAAATGGACATGCAATATGTAAAGGGTGACTAATCCTTGTTTCTAGGCCCTATATTTTTATGATATTTACTCATAAATTCAGGCTTAATGGGGGGTGTTAGAATAATCAACCCATAGTTACCTACCTTAGACATTAATTAATCCATTTTTGTCTTATTTGCCTAGTTTCCAATATTGAACTCTATGCAAGTTGTCTTCCACATGCCATAGAAGTAAAACTTGTTAAAAATGAGTCATAGAGCAATTAGGAAACCTATTGGAATCCATATTTATCATATCTACTTTATTCCAAATCCTCCCTAGCACATATCTATTTTTCTTCTAAGTTGCCTGCTTTATTGAGATTTATGGCAAACGAGAAAGTAAGACTAGCTGTAGTTGAATTGTTTTTTTCCCTCATCATCCTCCATTATTTTCTCCTAATAAAAGCATGTATGAGTTGTCTTTCCATCACTTATTATATTTCCTACTTGACTTTTCCAATTCATGAACCTCTAGGTAGATTTGGAAACTGCTTTATACACCTATGGGGGATTTGACTAGATTTAGTAAGACTACTTGTTGACTATTTTGAATGGCATCCTTATGCATTTGAATCTCTAATGTAACTATATATTGAAGCAGCCTATGACTTCATAAGTTTGGATATTTTACACTTATTCAATATAGATTAGTGTTATGCTCCAATTTCAGTCTCCTTTGTGTGTAAATTTGCATGTTTGATTAGCAATTTTGTGAGTGCAATTGTTCTATCACTTGGGTTCAATTTCCATAGTCATACCAAAACAAAAAAAACACATGATTCATTTATTAGGTTCGGATATGGTTAGACATGAACAAACATCTATTGGTGTTTCCGCTCGACTTCAAACTAGGAAGGTATTATATTTTAAAATTGGGAAAATGACGGAGACAATTTTAGCACTTGGGTCACATTCTACTTATTATTTGTTATTTTTTATTTCCTTAGTATGAAACGGATCCCATCAATTTTATCCATTAATTAAATAATATATTTACAACCCTTTCTTACCTGAATATTTGTGGCCTTTGAGTTTCTCTTACATTTGTCTTTTGTAAAACCCTAGGTATTTTTTTTAAACCCCTATTTCAAAAATTATTCTTTGTTGCACATATATAAAAAACAAAAATTAAAAATATATAACATAACCAAAAAATCATTCAAATGGGTGGGTATTTCTATTATTACACGCGTGAGATCGAAACTACCTCACTGCTCCCTGAAAAATAACTAGCTACTAAACGCTCAATTTTTCCCCAAATTTTTCTTTCCCTCCTCTTTTTTAAAATTTGTTAAACAATTATATTATTATAACATTTATATAAATAATTTTATTATTTATATAATAATATTTATTTAATTAAAATATTTATAGTAATATTTATGATTTTGTTATAATGTCTCACCATAATTTATTTATATTTTAAGAACATGTTATATTAATATTATATATATTAAATATTTAATACTAGTTAATAACATATATTAAATATTAAAATTTTATATGCTCAAATATATTATTAATATAGGATCTTTTTTAATGGAGGATATAGGTATTTTTTTCTCCACAAGAACATCAAGGTAGTATTTATAACATTCGATACGTAGGTGTGATGACTTGGAATCCATAGACAAGATCGACAAATTAATTGGGAGGCGCAAAATGGTAGGATTTCAACTGATGAGATGTAAAATACTCTTATTTACCGAAAATTCAACCGGCTACCGAAAGGGTCAAATGATGGCGATTTTGGAGAAATGAAATATGAGAATGATAAGTGTGATAAGCTGAACACAATGGTATAAAATTCAAGATATTATGATGTTTTTAATGAGAAATAACCAATCTCAGAGACACAACACTAAGTTGACGAATGAACTAACCCACTAAATCCATGAGGGAGTATACAATATACTAAATTTAACACTCCAAACAGATTCATAGACAATCTAGAAAGGGGTATATGAATCCATTTGCAATGTTAAAATTTAGTAATTTGTACAAATTCATTGTCAAAATTGTAATTTTCAATTGTCAAAGTGACACAACTAAAAATGATCAAATAAGTGACCAACTTTCGTCTAGTCATTTTTATTTTAGTTCTTATATTGTAACCAAATTGGTTAGTTTTAGTTTAGTTCTTATCCCATGATAAAATTGGTTTATCTCGGTCATTTTTAGTTAAGTCACTTAAAATTTCTCAATTCTGATCATTTATCCCTTGAAAAAACTATGGTGACCAAATTTTTTGGTCATCTACTCACTCATCTCTCGTTTTTTTACTAGTGTTACACTCGAAAAACTATTTCCTAGACTCTGTCTCAGAGTAGTTTGCATGAATACCTACAAATATACGTTTTGGGGGAGATATTAGGTGCAAAAAACACCCATTTTTCTTGTCTTGTGTATATTACCTTTCATCATGCTTTTCATTAATAATATATCTCTAACCTCTATATTTTTTCAATATAAGATTATTCCAACAGGTATATCCCATCAATTACTTTATTACATTAATGCTTGGTTTATTTATAGATTTGAGATGTGCTCTTGTTTGGGCTAGCCTTTGTTGTGATGATGAATAAATTTTTATATTTAGGTACAAAAGGTGGGTGTTGCAGCTTGCTGAAACAATTGAAGGAAAAGAACATGGCATGTTATTCCACCTATTCAAACCTACAGTTCCTGAACATTATGTTGTCTAGCCCAAATTTCCTCTCTGTGTGGGTGGCTGAAACCCATGTAGCATGTCTCATCTGCGTGGTGAGCTGGAGCTCACTTGGTGCATATCTTGAATTATTAAATATGTTAAATATATTCCTGATTTAGATGGAATTTGTAACTTTTTATGTTCTAATGCCAATTCAACATCCCAAATGTCTCTGATCATCATGGGTGCTCGAATTCAAGGATCTCAAATGATTAGCATGTATGAATAATTTAAGAAGGGAATTAGAACCTTATGTCTGGTTAAGCTTATGTTGGAAATATTGTAACAGGAGTAGGAAGTAGACTCTGTATTTTTTTTATCATATTACGTAATGAAATTGGCATCATTTTCCTAGACCTTTTACTACTTGTAATTCATAATTTATTGAATTGTCTCTGAAGGGAGTCAAGGGACCACCTTCCCTAGAGTTTCCCAATTAGCTAGTTGTTTATATCATGTATTTTAATTGCATGTGGAATTACAGATTTAATTTATTTACGATTGTTGAAACTGTGTGATTATATAATGATTGAACATGGGTGTGTTGGTTTATCCTTAGCTCACATACTTTTACTAGTTTACTTGATTGGCACAAAGTGTGGTTTGATGCAACAATTGATTGTATAATGTGATATTTATTTTGTAGTACATAAGTGTATTGTAATTGCATTTTGAAGTGATTATTGTTACACCTATGCTTTTTCCCTGAATCTTAGTATGATTTTACTCCTTCTACGATTGATGAAAGCATGCTTAATGGATGCATGGTCTTTATTATATTAAGAAGGTGTTTTCATAATCATCGTAATGATGTAAGTGCGACTATGAAACAAGTTCTCCTATTCCTAGTAGAATTAATTCATGATTGAACTTCTTGAAAAGTGATTCAATCTATTTTAACTAGGAAGAATTCATTCCTTGAATTAAGATTCCTTGAAAATATTAGTTTTATGAAATTGAATGTCTTGATTCCTTAAGAACTGAACTAGAAGTAATCATTGAACTTGATAGTGGACATGGTGTGGTTTAGTAAGTATCCTCCATGGTTATTCCTTTGATTATTTATCATTGTTAGAATCAACTATTTGAATGTTTATACATACATTCTCGGTAGTTCTCTTTCAAATAACCAGACTTCCATGGGTTGACAATTTATCTTGAGCATCTTTGATTGTGAATTAATTAACCAATTAAACTTCCCAACAATGATGCTAATGATGATGATGGATATGATGAGGATGATGATTATGATGATGATGATGATGATGATAAAATTAGTGATACCGATGATTATAACACTGAAAATGATGAATCATCATCAATATCATCATCTTCTTCTTCTTCATATGACTCAACCTCTATATTATCATTTGCTTCAAAATTATTATCGTTTAAAGGATAAATCATATCAACATCATCATCAACGTCATTTTTTGTTATATATCCATCATCAATATCATCACTGAGTACTATATTGTCTGCTACATCATTTCAATTATCAAATTCTTGATCGGATTCTTCATCTAACACAACTATGGTGACCAACTGCTCTTGATCTCCATCACCTTCTTCTTCTACATTTTTTTTATTCCTCTCCATTATACTTTATTGCTCTTCCTCTTAGATCATATCTAACAATGTATGGCCAACCCGCTTTACCTAGCACCTCTGAGTAAAATACTTGCTCACATTGACTTGGAAGTACATAAGGATCTCTATCGGATTCAAGTGTCCTTGTATTAACCATGGTAAATCTATTGGCATGCTAAATAACAGTTGTTTCGGGATCACATTCATTCATTCGTACCATGCACCATTTGACCTCAAAGAGAAATATTTTAAAGGAATTAAATTCGTACTTAATTATATCTTCCAAATAACCACAGTATCTATTTTTAGATACTTTTGGATGCTAGTCACTTCTAGAGGAAACATTGGTGACTTGAAAAATTGCAGTTATCCCACAATCGAATGTTTTCTTCTTGTCGTCGAACTTTTTTATTCAAAATTGATGACCATTGCACCACATAGCCTTGTGGTGTATCAATTGCATCATTCATGACTCAATAAATAAATATATAAGAATAAATAAACAAAATAAATACATTTATATAATGGGGAACAACAAAAAATGAGCAGGGTAAATATAACTTGTTTTATGTTATCTTCAAATCTATCTGGGAAAGATAGAGGTAGAAGGTATTGTAACAAAAAGAAAATCATTATCTATTTCCAAATAAGAGACAACAATTATTAAAAATATGTACTAAATGGAAATAATTACGTTAATGAATGTATGTCATTCATTAGTTTTAACACCGCAAAAAACACCTTTTCTCATTAAGATATTTTCAATTTTGAAAAAAAAACCATCAGAAGCCTTATTTTCTGAATGACCTCTTTTATAGCATCATTTTGTCGCTTTTTAAATAACCAACAAAGACTAATATTTTGGTTCCCATCTTTGGCATCGGAATTAATTACACTTTTCAATGTGATTGGCTTATGCAATGTCACTACAATTTTATCCACTTGTATCTTTGTTAGTCCTTCCATCTAATATTCACCATATCATGTATGTTACATTCTTCCCGATATGCATTGTATCGAAAAACTGAGCTATTTGTAGGTGCTCGTAGTAAGGAAACCTACTAAATAGTATGGAATAACTCTTCATTCATCGTGGAATCCAATTCATGCCTTAACAACATTCATTAAACATAAACACAAGCAAATTAACAAAAATTCATGACACCAATGGTAGAGAAAAAAATAAAATTCATAATATTAGATATTTATATGCTTCATATAAAATTTGAATACCTCGACGATTTCTATTATATTCCAACTTCCATAGGTAATGCATCATTCTTCATGGTTTCTTTCCATTCTGTTGTTTACCATTGAATTTTTTTTTCTCGATAGTTAGATACCTATGGTTCTTAAGTAGGAAGTGCATATACTCATCAAACAGATCCTTTCATAAACTTCTTAAATGACAAGATTTTATCCTAGGACAACAAACTAGACATGTGAATTTACCCTTTCATTGAAGACCTGCAAAATATGTGTATTAATGTTATAGCATCGAAATATTATTCATTTAAATACAAAAATGCATGATATTTACCTTTAAACCATATAATTTTAAAGTGCAAGAGAACGTAAAATACCAAAAAAATGTGTTAACCTAGGAACATCATGAATTTCCCATCCAAGTATTCCATGGAACTAAAATTGTTTCTTCCCTATTGGTTTAGAGATGTCATACATAGTGATCCCAAACCATAACTTCAATAGATCATCAATAAGAGGCTCAATATATACATTCATATCTTTAACTTGGTACTTACCTAATTGGTTCAGCATGCAATGCTAATTAGTTATGTGTCCCAATATATTAAATATGTTCTGATGCAACAATGAAACAAAGAAATGAAATAATATAACTACTTCAAAAAAAAATACCTGGAATAATCATTACTAACATTGTGTGCTCTCTCTTTATCAACATTCAAGGAGGAAGGTTATTGTTTATGATGAAAATAAGCCATACTAAGTAAGTAGAATGAAGCTCACCAAATGGATTGAAACTATTGGTTGTTAATGGAAGTTTAACATTATGTAGTTCATCTTTAAAAATTGCTCATTTTTTCTTCTATGTTACTCAATGTGAAACCATCTGTAGGAATTCGAAGAACACCATATTTACTTATGTTCTTTTCATGGTAATCCGTTAAAAACATTATACTTTGGAACCTAAATAGTCATTGGAAACATGGAATTATGGGAATATAACGAATAAATCTGTGAGGCACCTTTTTTTTTACTTGATCAGTTCGATATCTTCTAAGTTCACATTGTCAGAATTTTGTTTCTGATGCATATTTCCCATCATATATAATATGATCATTAGAACATGCATGAATAGCTTGATACTCCATTCCAATTTCTTCCATAATCAAGAATTCCTCTCAACATGTTCCTGCTATATTATTTGATGGTGATAGCATAAATTCACCCAACAATCTACAACATTGAGCAAAAACTGAAATGTAAATAGTATAAATCATAAATATTTCTTATCCCTAATTTACAAATTAATTAACAATAAAAATAGAGGAAACTAGTAAAATTTTCACATCATGAGAATATGCAATTAATACATTACATACCTTAGGATGTGTGTGAAACAAGTTTTTGATAAACCATTCAAAACTTTCAATTTCACCAACAACAATATAGTAGATAGAATATTTTTTGGTGAGCCTTCATAAAGAGGTTCTTGGGACTTCTTGTGTAGAGGAACATGATGAATATCATGGAGGTTGTCCTTATCCAATGGAGAAAATGTGTCTTGGATCAATCTATTTATCTCATCTTCATCGTTTGTATCAATAACGCCATATTCATATTTAGGATCATTAAGAACTCAATATTCAATATTTTGATATCCATGTTCATCATCTTCTAAAATAGTATTTCTACAATTATGTGGCAAATAGTTCTCTGGTGGTTGACATTTAGGGGGAGTTGTATTTATATTTACAAATAATGTAATAACATTTGTGTATAACATATAACATATATATTTAAAATGATAAAACATTTTGTGAATACATTATCAATTTTATTAAAAGAAGTACATTATGTAATGAATAATGTCTTACCAAGGGATGATATCCATACCCCATTTTAGTATGCCCCTTATCCTTACAATGTTTTTCAACCGTTGTTCTTAAAAATATTCTCATTCACAAACCCTTGCAATAATTGCAAGAGAAATAACACTTTCCATCACCCTTTACCTCCAATGCTTCCTTAATCTCAACATACCTCTTATTATTTTATTCCCAAGTATATTTATTTGACATTCTAGTAGCCTATAAGAACAGAAAAAACTCAATCAATATATAAGTAAATTGAATATAGTATATATATACACACACACACACACATATATACATATATATAGGTATATATAGGTATATATACATATCAACACACACACACACACACACACATATATGTTAGTGTGTGTGAATTGATTCATAGTAGGATCTAGGAGCTATGGAGGTTCTCACAATTCATTATTTCTCATAAAAAATGCACAAAATGTGGAAATTGAATCCAAGAGATAGAACAATTACACTCACAAAATTGCTAATCAAACATGAAAAATTAACACCAAAGGAGACTGAAATTGGAGCATAACACTAATCTATATTGAGTAAGTGTACAATATGAAACCTTATGAAGTAATAGGCTTCTGTAATATATAATTACATGAGAGTTTTTAATGCATAAGCATTCCATTCGAAATAGTCAAAAAGAAGGCTTACCAAATCTAGTCAAATCCCCCATAGGTGAATAAAGTAGTTTCCAAATATATGAAGATGCTCATGAGTTTGCTAAGTAAAGTGGGGAAGATAAATAGGGATGGAAAGACAGCTTAGACATGCTTTTATTTGTTGAAAAGGAGGGAGGATAATGTGGAAAAAAAACAAGGCAACTACACCTAGACTATCTTTCCCTTTTTCCTTAAAACAACTATAAAGAAAGGCAAAGTTTTCAGAAAAAGCAGATATGCGCTTTAGAGAATATGGAATAAAGAATACATGCTAAAATTGGTTTTCAAGATGTTTCCCAAGTGCTCCATGACTCATTTTTATCAAGTGTTGACTTCTAGGACATGTACAAGGCAATTAGCATAGAATGGAATCTAGGAATCTAGGTAATAAGACAAAAATAATTAAATTAATGTCTATTGTAGGTAACTATGTCTTGATTATTCTAACACCCCCCATTAAGACTGAATTTATGAGTAAATATCAGAAAACTATAGAGCCTAGAAACAAGGCTTAGTCACCCTTTACATACTGCTTGTCCATACAACCAAGCAAACAGTCAAAAACCTAGTGGGAAAATCCCCCCTTAAACATGGACAGGAAAACAAAATTTGGAAATCTTGTCATCAATCATGTTTCACAGCATGATTAGAAATCTGAAACAGTGATTTGAGATTGCTAAAGGTCTTCTCAAAAATAACTTTGGTGAAGATGTATACTACTTGTTCTGAAGATGCACAGAAGAGTAGAACAATGGTACCATCATGCACAAGCTGTCTGATGTAGTGCATATGGATCTCAATGTGCTTGGTTCATTGTTTCTGAAATGGATCATTGCAGATTCAAATGGTGCTTTGATTATCATAGTAGATAATTTTTTAAAACTATCATTCAAAACCACATTCTCCAAGTATCCTTTGCAACCACAAACATTAAGTTGATGCATTTACAACTCCTCTATACTCTACTTCTGTAGATGAGAGTTCTATGGCACTCTGCTTCTTGATTGACTAGATAATTGGTCCTTCTACAAGCATGAACACATATCGTGATGTATACTTTAGATCTATGTTGTCACCTTCCCAATCATTGTTAGTAAATCCAATCAAATCAAGATCATATTTTGCTTTGTAGAAGATCCCATGAGTTCTTGTTCCTTGAACAAATTTTAGGATCCTTTTGGCTTCTCTCCAGTGGATTTCATGAGGCTGATAATTGTATATCAAAGCCACACTAAAATCATAAGATATATCAGTTCAAGTGCGTGTGAGATAAAGAAAACACCGAATCAACTCCCTATATAGTGTATTATTTACCATAGGAGAAGATCCTGCTTCTTCAAGCTTAACTCCTGAAAGGAAGGGAGCCTTGCTTGGATTGAAATATTTCATGTTGAACTTGATGAGAAAATATAAAGAATACTTAGACTGATGTACTTCAATTCCATGTTGGGATTGAGCAATTTCAAGACCCAATAATTGGCTCAACAATCCCAAATATGTCATAGAAAATGCATGGTTCATTGCATACTTCAAGGAGGCAATATCTTTGTTTGAACTTCATGTAATTAGTAGGTAATCCACATACAAGACAATAATCATAAAAGAACCATAAATCAGCTTGAAAAATACATTAGGATCATACTTACATTGAACAAAACTTGGTGACTGCAAAAATATATCAATCTTGGCATACCAAGCCCTGGGGGCTTGCTTGAGCCCATACAATGATTTCTTTAACCTGCACAATAAAGATGGATTAGAAACAAAACCTTCAGGTTTCTTCATGTAAATATCCTCAGTTAGACCTCCATTTAGGAAATCACCCTTCACATCCATGTGATGCACTTCCCACTGCTTCAAAGTTGTAATGGGTAGAGCTAGCCTTATGGAGTCCATCTTTTCCACTGGTGCAAAGGTTTCATTGTATTCAATACCATGTACTTGTGAGTATCCCTTGGATAAAAATATTGACTTATATTTAAAAATGTGAACCATCAGCGGAAAAAATAGTCTTGAAAACCCACTTACATTGAACTAGCTTCCTCCCTAGGGGGAGATCAACCAGTTCCCAAGTGTCGTTCTTCTGGAGTGAGCAGAATTCTTCTTTCATGGTTGTTTGCAATATTGGATATTGTAATAAATATTCATATGTATTTGGATCTAATTCAACCATCAGATAGCACTTCTCATCAAATATAGGATCTTTCACACAAAAGGCACTCTCAAATTGAGATCTAGTCCTCCTAGTGTCATTAGGATTTCCAGCTAGTTAACCAGCTGCATGAATGGTATTTTCTGCCCATTTTGGTCTCATAGGACTGTTAGGATATAAAATCAAATCATCATTATCAGGCATATCAGAATCATAAAAATCATTAGTCTCTTCACTTACAATCAATGGTTCTGGCGGTGAAGAGGACTCTCCAACTTCAAATATTGCTAAAGGCTCTTCTTAAAAATGAAGAGTTCTTTCAATGAAAGATTTGTTAATGCTCAAGTTGATCAGCTTGTACCCTTTTGAATCTTCAGAATACCCAACATATAGGCACTCTTGGATTTGGGGTTGCAAAGCCTTCCTCTTTTCAGTTGAAATTCTAGCCCAAGCCTTTGTGCCAAAAATCCTAAAATGGGTCACATCTGGCTTGTGGCCACTCCAAGCTTTGAAAGGAGTCATACAATCAAGATACTTGTGAGGCACCATGTTTTGGATGTAGGATGCACAGTATATAGATTCGGCCCAATACTTTGGTGGCAAATTATTATCCTCCATCATGCAGGTTGCCATCTCCTTCAATGATCTGTTCTTTCTCTCAGCAGCACCATTTTGTTGTGGTGTCTAAGCAATCAAATGCTGCATATGAATACCTGCATCTTTGCAATACTGAATTAACTTAGAATTGACATACTCACCACCATTTTTAGATCTAAGGATCTTGAGTTTCCTCCCATATTGGTTTTCAACCAAGGCTCTAAAGACTTTGAAGACGTCAAAAACTTTAGACTTATGCTTTAGGAAGTGAACCCAACAATACCTGGAAAAGTCATCTATGAAGTTCAGTGCATATTTGTCTTGAATCATGGACATATGAGGAAATGGACCAGCAATGTCACTGTGGATCAACTCAAGAGGTGTCTAGGTTCTCTCTTGACTAGCTCTCGCATACTTGTGCTCTGGGTGTTTTCCTAGGATACAACCATGACAAACTCTCTTAGAAAACTTGATCTTTGGTAACCCTATGACCATATATTTTTCACTCAAATCAGAAAGATAATTGTAGTTAAGATGGCCAAATATTTCATGCCAAATATTGCTTGCTTCATTAACATGAATGAAAAGAGGAGAGGGGTTTGAGTAGGGTAGAAAATGGGAAAACTTGTATACCTTTGAAGCGTGATCAAGAACACATTTTTCTATGACTTTACAATTCAAAATCTCAGTGATTTCAACATAATCGGGGGAGAATATGACCTTCTTTGGAGACTCGGTATGATTCATCTGATACACTGACAAGAGATTAGAGGCAAGACTTGGAACATAGAACACATTATTGAAACTACCATGGTAAAGATCAATCTTACCCTTCCCCAAACTGTGAGTGAGAGAGTCATCTCCCAAAACTATTGGTGGACCTTTCGACATGTCAAAGAGGAGAATGACTCTTTTATCGAAACCATATTTCTAGAAGCTCCAGAATCTATGATGAAGCTAGGTGAACTTGATGTGCCAGCAACCAAGGCATGTACTCTCTGTCTGTCTTCTGAGTTTGATCCTCCTTCCTTCTTCTTTGAGTAATTAGGAAGGGAGATGTTATTATTCTCTAGGAGATGGGTCAACATGTCAATTTTATTATTCATACAAGATCTCTTAGGATGATATCCTTTACTGTAGTATACGCACTTGCTCATTTCTCCTTTATTCTTCTTCTTTGGGGAATTATTCTTGGAACCTTGGGGCTCCTCTTTAGACTTAGACTTGTATCTCTTTTGCTCAGGTGGATTTTAATATTTTTTCTTGATTTTTGAATCCACCTTTGAATCTCTAGAAACCAAATCTTGGTATTTTGAAGGTCTGATGGTGTCCATCATCACCAACTTATCTTGGTCCTATGTGAGGGATTCCATGAATTCTGCAAGCTTAGGCATATTCAAGGCTCAAACTGTTAACTTGGTGGCATGGAAGGTAAAAAAAAACACTGAATAGTCATGACCAAGCTTAGAGAGTATGGCCAAGACTAGTTTATATTCCTTCTTTTCGATGCCACACTGGTTCAGCTGCAAAACAAGGGCCTTAAACTTAGAAAAGTAGAGTTTTAGTGATTCAAAGCTACCGAGACTCAAGGAGATAAGATCATTCTCGATTTGATGTCCTCTCATATCATATATCTTTCCAAAAATATCTTCAATATTATCCCACACTTCACTAGGTCATTTCAATCCATCAAGATGGAAGAGGAGGTCTCCTGAAATGCTCAGACACAAAAGACCATAGGTGTCATCCCTCCGCTTGTGTCATTTAATTTTCTTTGTAGTTACATTGGTATATCCCTCAGTTTCCATAGTCACCCTGTAGAGACCTTTCTCTCTCAACAATATCTCCATCTCATCTTTCCTCTCAAAGAAATTGAATGGAGTCAAGGTGATCTTCTAAGATTGGTGCATAGCTCAGTAGCTGTGCCCTCCAGTCAGTAGAATGTGCTCCCAGTCAATGATGTAAAACCTGCAATAACAATTTGGAAGGAGAGAAATCGATCTAAAAAATATCTAACACCATGTGGAAATTGAACCCAAGAGATAGACTCAATTACACTCACAAAATTCCTAATCAAACATGCAAAATTAACACCAAAGGAGATTGAAATTGGACCATAACACTAATATGTATTGAGTAAGTGTACAATATTCAACCTTATGAAGTAATAGGTTTCTGTAATATATAATTACATGATATTTTTGAATGCATAAGGATTCCATTTGAAATAGTCAAAAAGCAGGCTTACCAAATCTAGTCAAATCCCCCATGGGTGCATAAAGTAGTTTCCAAATCTATGAAGATGCTCATGAATTTGCTAAGTCAAGAGGGAAATCTAAAGAGGGATGGAAAGACAACTCATACATGATTTTATTTGGAGAAAAGGAGGGAGGATGATGTGGGAAAAAAAAGAGAAAACTACACCTAGACTAGATTTTCATTTTGCCTTAAAACAACTATAAAGCAAGGTAGCTTTTCATAAAAAGAAAATATGCACTTAGAGAATATGGAATAAAGTAGACATGCTAAAATTTATTTCCAGGATGTTTCCCAAGCACTCCATGACTCAGTTTTAGAAAGTGTTTACATATAGGACATATAGAAGGAAACTAGTATAGAATGGAATCTAGGAATCTAGGTAATAAGACAAAAATAATTAAATTAATGTCTAATGTAGGTAACTATGGGTTGATTATTC